>JAXDDW010000094.1:985000-1022500 GCA_034670385.1 Hoplostethus mediterraneus
TCTCTCTCTCTCTCTCTCTCTCTCTCTCTCTCTCTCTCTCTCTCTCTCTCTCTCTCTCTCTCTCTCTCTCTCTCTCTCTCTCTCTCTCTCTCTCTCTCTCTCTCTCTCTCTCTCTCTCTCTCTCTCTCTCTCTCTCTCTCTCTCTCTCTCTCCAAATGTGTCATCGTGTGGAAGATACTCCAGTACAAGGCTGGGGAAATTCACTTAGGATATTATTCTCCGCCATGCAACACACACATAGTGACTCTCTCTCTCTCTCTCTCTCTCACACACACACACACACACACTCCCTGGCAGAGCACCATTTAGCCGCTAATAGCCTCTAAATTCACACGTATTAATTATACGGATTTCCCTCCAAACACTCTCACTTAATGAACTGGGTCAGACACACTCAGAGCGTGTGTGTGTGTGTGTGTGTGTTTTGTGTGTAGGTCTTTCATTTCATTGCGTGTGTGTGTGTGTGTGTGTGTGTGTGTGTGTGTGTGTGTGTGTGTGTGTGTGTGTGTGTGTGTGTGTGTGTGTGTGTGTGTGTGTGTGTGTGTGTGTGTGTGTGTGTGTGTGTGTGTGTGTGTGTGTGTGTGTGTGCGCGATTGAATATGACTGCATAAGTGTGTGTATGCGTGTAGCTTTTAATTCCCAGTAATCCTCTGTTTCCTCGCCTCTAAACTAGGGTAGCACCTTCTGTGCGTGTGTGTGTGTGTGTGTGTCTTTACCTTTCCACATCTGCTTTCTCAAAAGGCACAATTGTCACTACATTGACCTCAATACTCATAATCAAACACTGCTCTAGTTATTACTGCAGTTATCAAAGCTTATCTGTTCTCACCACTTAGTGTGTGTGTGTGTGTGTGTGTGTGTGTGTGTGTGTGTGTGTGTGTGATTTCTTCCTAATGTAAAGTGGGGAATCTGCTGTCATACACTGTATAGCAGCACAAACCGATCTAGTGGTTTAACCCTCGTGTGAGACTGAGGGGACTCTAACTCCTCAGGGTTAGGCAGTGCTCCTGTTCCTCTGCTGCAACACTCAACGCGAGTGTGCCGTAATAGTCCCCAGTTGTTGCTCAACGGTTGCAGTGGAATCAGTTTTTAACCTTCCTTGAAAACGCAGAGCATTAGTGCTGACGGTGTAGATGGAAACAGTAGAGAATAGTTAGATGGTACGTTATATACACACACACACACACACCGTGAGACTGGAGAATGCCAAACAGCCAGACACAATGACAGTGAGGTCCTGACCTCAGTAATGTCTCTCAGTATGTTTAAAAGTGCTGGCGCAGCCACGTTGACGCAACTCAACGCAGTCTTCAGTTTGCTAGCAAGCCTGGCTAACGCTCCAGTTCACAACACAGCGGTCCCGCAGGCTGGACATCGTGACAAACGTGTCCTAGTTTTTCTGAATGTGTATGTACAGTATTTAGGAGACGGGGTATTTCATCTGGTGTTGTGGTGCTAAAATTCTGTCACTTGTTGCTGATCTTTTTTTTTGTGCTAATTATGACACTTTTACCCAGTTTGTCTTGTGATGTAGTTTCTTCCAAAACATTTTTGCAAAGATCAGCCCGTTGTTTTCTGCACCAGTATAGTCTGTCTGTGATGCAAATCATGGTGGGTAACAGGGGGATATGATATCAAATTGCAGTACAGCATTTAGCCAGTGGTTCACAAAGCAATTATGAACAATTGCAGCAATTAGTTTGTGCAGTAAGTTATAATTAAATAAAATCAAATATTAAAAAAAAAAAAATCCTCTGTTCAGGTTCATTTCTGTGCTGTTATGTCTGTCAGTAATTTCTCTTGAACACGCCTTGAAAACACTCTATACCCAGTAGCTTTAGATAGAAATGGACAGAAATGATGCAACTTTATTGTAAAATTGTACCGGCTCCAACAAGTCTCAAGGTAGATGTGTGGATTTCTCGGATTATAAAACAAAACGGAGGGATATTAACTCACAGAAGGATTTCTAAATGCAGTGTGTTTGTAAGGACGTGTGTGTGTGAGCACCGACTCTGTTGTTTTATGTGCACGGACTGCAGTAGATGGCGGTGTACACGTTTATACAGTAGTGATGGGGGGACCGAATCTTTTCAAAGAATCGATTCCTTCGAGTTGATACATGTAAATGTATCGAACCTTTCGAGTTTCCATTCTTTTTTTCCCGTTTGTTTTCAGTTTTGGTGTCAGTGTCTCGACTCTCGAGTTCGACGCGGAACTCTCTAGTGATGGGAAGACCGACTCTTTTAACTAACTCGATTCTTTCAAGCTGTCTGATAGAAGTGCATCGATTCTGAATCGATTCATTGTAATTCACCAACAAAAACATACCATACCATGTGAGGTTTGAACCTACAATCCTCAGCATGAGAGTCTGATGCTCTACTAACTAAGCTATACTAGTAATGGCATCACATGAGCGCCACCCCTTTCAAGCCAGATGTGTAACCAACTGTAAAACGGCCAACTAAATCACAGGTTAATGATAATAATATTTTTAGTATTTACACACAGTATTGCTATTGATTTCATTTTATTTTGTGTGCTCTTGACTTTCTTTTTCTAATAGAGACAGTTTTGTTGACCAATGTTAAATGGCTTATAGTTTACCCAATTACTAGTTAATTTATTAAACAACATCTTAAGCAACAAAAACTGTTGTCAATGTGTGCAGAATAGAGCACTACATTATTACATTGGCCTTTTTCACGATCCAATATGGGTCCTTGATCGGCAGGTACGCGGAAGTAGTCTCTCTCGTTCATCAGACGTGAACCGCTCGGACATCTCGGACATCTGCTCTCTCGGTTCGCGAGATGTCCTATGTTCAGTCGGACTTCTCGGACATCGGACATGTCGCGAACCGAGAGAGCAGATGTCCGAGATGTCCGATGTCCGAGAAGTCCGATAGAGACCGAACGGTTCGCGAGCAGCTCAGTCTCTCTCGTTCATCTGCTCTCTCGTTCGCGAGCCGCTCAGTCTCTCATAGCAGGCAACGTTCGATTTGCTAACCCGGTACGTACCGGACACTAAAAAGATTTGTTCAAAAAGATTCGGTCATTCCTTTCCGCCCATCACTATTATACAGTGTGGACTGCTTCAGATCCACACTGTTGGCAACATCCGAATAGCGTTTTGTCAGGTGAGGGTGTCAGTTTGTTCGTGTCCATCACTGAGCGGGTGGAGAGAGCAGAGTTCATATTGCTTCATAGAAAGCCAGCGTGTGGCCTGTAGGCGACTTGAATTATAATCAATCAATTTTGTCGGTGTTACCATGACGATAAGTAAACGCCACACAACAAGGAGGAGAAGCGCGGCTACAAAAATGGACGTGACGTCTTGTGTTATTGGTGCGCTGCTCGCAAAACCAGATGTGAGCAGCGTTTTGGAATCGAAAGAAAGGCTCTGCGGTGCGAACGCAGCCTCGGTGACCGTCGGTGTCGTGGGAGACTTTGAAAGGCTCGTTTAGCCACCAAGTTACTTCACATGGGAAGAATGTGAACTACAAAGCTACCCTCAAAAATATATGACTTTGTTGACTGAAGTTCAAGTTTTTACTTACTGAAAATGGTGTGTACATCTGCAATGCCATGATGCAAAGTCGGTCCAAAAACACCAGCAGGATGTTCACGAAAAATAGAGTTTTATTAGAAATAAAGTGAAGGGAGGTCTGACAGCTGCCTGCCAGAAACCAGAGTCAGACCAAACAAGCCTATCTGGCCTCGTCACAATGTTAACTTTCTGTCAGACGTAATGTCCATCACTCCTACACTCTGGACCTGAACCCAAACCACACTGCACTATTTTAGGAACTGGCAAGTTTGTTTCTTTATTTTGGTTTGTAAATTGGTCTGAACGTCAAAAAAACTTTTTCAAAATGACAATAATTAACGGATGAAAGTGTTGTGTAGAAGGACTTTTTTTTTTTTTCTCGAATCCTTCAAAATTTGAGAGACCATGGTCGTGTTGGGATTTTAATGAGGTGTGTGTGTGTGTGTGTGTGTGTGTGTGTGTGTGTGTGTGTGTGTGTGTGTGTGTGTGTGTGTGTGTGTGTGTGTGTGTGTGTGTGTGTGTGTGTGTGTTTGGAGTTGGCGTCCCACTGCTTTCTGCCTAGGAGGGAGAGTTATCTGTATTTTAATCAGCCTAGAACAGAGAGAGGAGGGAACGAACACACACACACACACACACACACACACACACACACACTCTCTCTCTCTCTCTCTCTCTCTCTCTCTCTCTCTCTCTCTCTCTCTCTCTCTCTCTCTCTCTCTCTCTCTCTCTCTCTCTCTCTCTCTCTCTCTCTCCGGGTCTCTAATAAGGCTCCTTGCTGTAAATCCTTTAATCTGAGCAAGAATGAATGAATATCTCCCTCTCTTTTTCTGGGTGGAAAGAACAATCTGTCTCTCTTTCTCTCTCTCTCGCTCTCCTACACACACACACACGCGCACACACACACACACACACACACACACACACACTTCCACTCACGCACACACTGAGTGCCGAAACAGAGACAGCCTTGTTAATTGAGAACCGGTGGAGCTGCGTCTCTTGCTGCGTGTGCGTGCGCTCCCATGCATGCGTGTCAAGGTTAGCGGGAAGCTGCTCCGCTGAGCAACAGGAGTTCAAAGGATTCACAAGATCCCAAAAAAAGAATAAAAATCCAGTTAGAAGGATTCAAACTGAACGGTCCTGACGTTGTGACGGGGCTGTGGCTCGCAGGCGGACACGAGCTGCGCATGTACACACTAACGAGAAAATACTAAAGGAGACTGATTTTAACTATCTTAACATTTGGCAATTTTGTGTGTGTGTGTCCATCACCTTAGACTAGACAGATGTTTAATTTTCACAGTGTGAGAAGAAGCTGTAAATCTGCTGGGTGGTGTCCAGATGTAATGACTCAACAGCACCTCTGTCTCCAGCTACAGCAGAGCATCAGTCACACTCATTCACCGACGACAATTCAAGTACACATATTCAGTCACGGGGACGTTGGTGCAGTGATATATGGACTACCAGTGGCTTCTGGTCCAGGACAATGTTGTTGTCATCTTGGATTCCAGTGGAGAGTTTTAGTGTCTTAATGCTGTTTCAGAGGCTTTTCTCTCCTGATGATAATTCAATCATGGGAGAAACGCTGAATGCTTGGAATTTATTGGAATTTTTTTTGCATGAAAATGGTCAAATTTAGGTAGTAAGTGCTGTCCATCTCAACACTAGCCACTCGGGAACTCAGGTTCACCCCAATTCCTCTGACTTCCTGAATTCTGATGTCACCAAAAAGAAAATTTCAACAGTAAAAAATAGCAATTATTTATTTAAGTCATTTTGTGATCACAACTCTTGATCACAAGACTCAGACTCAACTATTTGCTGGATTTTTGGTGTTAAAAAGCTGATCAGTCTATAGAAAACTGCTTGAAATGAGTTTAAATGCGCGAACATTTTGAGCTATAAGGTGAGTCCGTATTATATTGCAAAGGGTAGGAAGTTGTACTCTGATGAGATGCATGAAATAAGCCCTGAGCGCTGTAGGACATGGACGTACTGTAATTGGTTTAGCAAGGTCTGACAGGGCAGTGCATGTATTGTAAAGCAGCGAGAGACGGTGGGAAACACTGCTCGCTACAAGGGATCATTTAAATATGAGGAGATTGGTCTCTAGGTGTGCAGGGAAGGACACACACACACACACACACACACACCGTATCAGTGTGTATCATTGTCAGGTTAATGGGAGGTGTAGCAGGATAGAAAGTGGTTGTTAATCGCTCATCCCAACGCAGACGACAGCCACTAAATTACATTTCCATAACACCAAGAATTAGTGTGTGTGTGTGTGTGTGTGTGTTTGAGATAGAGAACATGGTGTTTTTCGCTGTGTGTCTCGTTGACTCATCCCTCGCTGGATTTCTTTGGACTCCGGCGAAACAAAACACTCGATTGATGAAGGCCCATTTGTTTAGAAAGTCTTTTGAGAAACAGTAGAAATTAATTGGGCAATCCTGTGAAGACAGCACGGGAATGACTTGGGACTGGGTGTGTGTATTCCGGCTGTGGAATAGAAGAAGGGGAAAATCCAATATATCAGGTTGATATCAAACGAAAAAACATCTGATGCCAGTCGGTCAGTGTGGTCCACCTCCGACACGATGCAGTTCCTATTATTGGTTTTATTTTACCGTTCCAGTGTGATGTGGGACCATTTTCCTCAACAGCAGTGAAACCTGCCCTCCCACCTGTCTGAAGGAGCTGATAACCCTTTCAGTGGAGAGTTTTAGTGTCCCGTGATTTATTTACTTTGGTCATTTGCTGTTGGCTGTCATGGCTGTTAACGTGCCAGATTTAGCCACAACTTGCATCTGCAGGTTGAAAGAATGCAGTAGCACAAACAATACCAGTAATAGCACAGACGTATCAGTTAGAAAATAAGCAAAGTGATGGTCTAAATGCTGTTTCAGAGGCTTTCTGGTTGGACATGAAAATGATAATATATATATATATATCGGCTGTTGGCAGCTTCAACTCAAAAGTTTTCGCTATTGATTTGTGTCTAGGATAATCCATTGCCGGTGACCCTCGCTTGTTTTTCAGACACGCTGGACATTTGTTAATCTTGTTTTCTGTATTTATCTCTCATTGAAACAAAGCCGGCCTCACACTCCACGCCGTCTCTCTTTGTCTCCCCCTCGTCCCAGCAGTGTTTGTTGCTTGTCTTTGTGTCAGTGCCCTGCTGAGATGTTACCGACTGGTACAATGAAGTGTGCGTATGTGTGTGTGTGTGTGTGTCTGAAAAGCACTCTGGCTACTCAACGCTACAATGAGACACATTTTCCCCACTTCTTAAATGTCTTGTCTAAGTTTGAGGCCTTAAAACACATTAAATGAATCCAGTTAGAGGTTTTATTTACCGTTGCATGTCTCCTTGCATACTTCCTATCTGCTTTCCTAAACACAATTGGACTTTATATTCCTTAACATTTAATTTACCGGTGTCCTTTTTCCTATAGTGCCCATTTCTAGTTTCACAACTTTCATTAGCTATGTGCAGTCAGCAGGTTTTGACAGCTTTGTTTTGTTGTTTGGGGTTTTTAAATTGGTCTTAAATTTGATTCCAGCAAGCCCAAATTGAGCCATTAGTCTATGGACCCGCATTTGGTACGATTTTGTCCCAGGCGCCCAAATAGGAAGATTTTTGTTGTGCATGGGGTGATAATAGTGTGAAGAGTTAAAGCTTATACATTCCAGTGTATTAAGTAATGATGAATTTAAACTAGTAACTGTGTCTGTGCACACCGTGTATCCCCGTCCTCTCTGATGAGCCCATCCTCTTCTGTCTGTATGGGTTTAAAAGAGTGTTACGCTTACTTTGTCTCGGCCATGCTCTCCTCCAGGCCTCTTCATTACCACCAATAAGAACTCAATTTCCCCCGGGCTCCACCAGTCATGGCACTCGTATCCCCTCCAGGCTCGGCCAATCAGTTTCAATGCTCCTGCGGCCCGATCTTGGGAATGACTAATGACGCCTGGTTGTGGGCACGTCGCGGTTTTTCCTGCATATGAAACTTTTTAGCAGCAAACGAAGCCTGCTGGTGCCAAAGTGGGAAACATCACGAGGAACTGAGGGTAAAAAAAAAAACACCACTTACTTTAATTTGACTTTTGGCGCAATTCAGCAGTCGAACCAGCAGAGAGCGCACTTTGACAACTCGTCTCTATAATTCGTGAAACAGAAGAAACGTCATCTCATTGGTCGTCGGGTGGCAACTCATTATAGTAGAATTGTTATTGCTCCCAGTTACAAGTAGTGTAACAAATTGCTATTTCAATTCCTCTAATAATATTTCAGTTTTTACAGTTTTTACTTTTGCTTTCATCCACTCTAGATTGAAGCTGAATTATCCACAGTCACACTACTTAGGTGAGAAATGGCAGAAATGTTGACTTTCTCTGGGTGGAAGTATTCCCTCTGCTCTGATTTAATCAAGCAAAAAGATGACAAGAACATTGTGCATCAATGCAATTTGGTTTCTCTGACACAAACACACAGGAGAGGTAATTGAGTTGTCTTGGAAGATATCCCAAGTGGCCCAGTAGCAAGGCAATGAAAGAGAAACCCATTTAATAACTGACAAGGCTAAATCAATAGCCTGAATATCAGCATGCACCCCGCTAATCAATCTGCATTTATTATCTGTTCATATCGTTTGATGATGCACAATCTATGTTTTGATATTACAGCAAAATTATGGAAGAAGGACACCAAAAATAACAGCGTAGAGAGCAAGGAGAGAGGAAGGTTTTCTCCCTTCATCATAAGAAACATTCCTTGAATTCAAAAAACTGATGGTGCCTAAAACTGATGTTAGTCAAGGATGTTAAATTTATATCATAACAATCTAGTCTGTTCTCAGACCTCTGGTTGTTTTTGCAACCGCAAGCTCGTTTTGGCACCTGCAAAAGAAATGTGCCTGCTTGCATACCCAATTCATCATGGGCTTATCATATTTTCCTCTTCCTCTTTCATCTTCTAGGATTTTTTCAATGAACACGGCCAAAAAAACAACAAAAAGTAACTGATTACCTTGGCATGCCACCCTCTGCAAAGCAACGCCAGGCTGAGGCTAGGACCTAGGAAACGGGCAGTCTGTGAACAACGGCTGGATGAAATCTCCCCTGGCTTGAAAGTGAATGATGAGCGCACTGACATGTGGTGTGACTGGTTGCTGTGCACATCCCAATCAAGCTGACAAAAGCAGCGTTTATCGCGAGGGCGCAAACAATTTCAGTCGCCCGGTTTTTGAAAAGTATGCAGAGTACTTCCAGAGTAAGTCAAGCTATTGGAAACAAAAACGAGTCAGGAGGGCGAACCCGGTCCGCCCATTTGACAGACGGCATCACTAATTAAGTGAGGAACAACATCAAGCACTCAGTAATATTTTTCTATTGGCAGTCCACGAGGCAAAGCATGCGTCCCCAATGTGTCCCTATGCAGAGGATATTGAACTTGTAAAGAGGATCAGAGTGAAACGTTGGAAGTGCATATCAGAGCACAACAACAATGTAGCCGACAAATAAAACATCACACGTCAAAACTAAAGCCTAGAATGAACGATGATTCAAACGAGACGAACATGACGGAGAGTTTCAGAGAGCCCTCTGGCAAACTGACAAGGACAGATGCTCAATTGATAACGGTGGCCTCCGCTGGTCTCTCCATAGTCTTATTTTTGGCACTTCCCCAGCGCCATGAAGATGGTCTACATGGAAGCATGAAACCCTACTGAAAATCAATCAATAACTGAACAGGAAATACAATAAATGCCACCAACCAAGGACTCGTGTTGTCAAGGGAAATATCCCAGTGCAATCGATCGGCCATGCTTCTATGGAGACCATATTATATTGGATTGGATGTTCTTAGTTTTTTCAGCTCTCATAATTGTTCTATAATATATAGTATAGCATAATTGATCTAGGATGTACAGTATAGTTTCTTCTTTTTATAGCAGTGTATATGGAATATGTTCTTAATTCTTCGATTGATTTAACTGATTTACTGTGTGTGACATTGCAGTATCTAGTAAGCAACCCTCCAAGTCAGCTTCCCTCTCTATTCGGCCGATGAAGCGATTCTGCTTCTGAAGATATGGAGGCTTTTATTATTATTATTAGTAGTAGTAGTAGTAGTAGTAGTAGTAGTAGTAGTAGTAGTAGTAGTAGTAGTAGTAGTAGAGGTAGTATTGTATTCTGGGTTGCAGTGGAGAGTTTTAGTGTCCCATGGTCTAAATGTTGTTTCCACCCTGACGAGAATAAAATTCTGGTGGAAATACTTGAATTTTTTGGCATGAAAAAGGTCAAATTTAAAGATCTTGAATGTCAGAAGAAAATATCAGCTATCTGCAGCTTCCATCCAAAGAAAATATCAGTATCAGCTTTCAAAAAACCCACAGTCGAACCATAATCAAAACAATAAATGCAATTGTTAACAATCAAACCGTCATTCTTCAACGTGGAGTGGATAAACGGTGTAATAAGATACAGCTGGCCACATTTGAGACAACCACCGTGCATTTAAGGGTCTGAATGAGTAAAGTATTGGTATGGGTCGAAACCTGCTACAGACAGACCCACAGAAAGTCAGTTAGAAAGACAGACAGAGCCTTAGACGGTGTCAGATCTGGTTTGGCCCTGGGGACTTTGTGTTTCAGAAAACCAGTTTTGTTTGAACTCTTTCCCCAGGGTTAAGATATAAAGAGAGAGAGAGAGAGAGAGAGAAAGAAATGGGCGAGAGACATGGAGGCAGAGAGAGAGAGACAATGTGAATTACAAAGAGAAGCTGGAAAGAGGAAGTCAGAAGCTTAGAGGAGTTACAGAGAACCAGTCAGGCCTTATTCCCTTGGCTGGAGCTGCAGCAGACATTCCTGGATTTAGTTTCACTAGAAAGTTTTAGCAGACAGGTCAGTCCTCAGTCCTCTACACACTATGCACTTAGGATCTTAGTGTGTGTGTGTGTGTGTGTGTGTGTGTGTGTGTGTGTGTGTGTGTGTGTGTGTGTGTGTGTGTGTGTGTGTGTGTGTGAGTAATCTCTAGCTTTGGCTAGCCCCAACAATGTCTTTCTCGTCCATTATACCTACACTTGCATTATACCTTTGTTAGTAACTCTGGTTGGTGTATCAACAACTTTGATGTCAATGTGAATGCGTACACACACACACACACACACACACACACACACACACACACACACACTTGTATTACGATACCTGACATTGAAACTCTGGCCCTAACTCACACCACTACATGCCTGCCCTCTACCCTAGCTAGGTGTAGCATTTCTAAGCATGTGTCCTTGTCAAATGAATTGTGCTACCTTGGTATAACTACCATAAACACACGAGATCATGGCTGCTAGTGTTTCTCAAAATTTCCCATAAATCCCGTTGCTTCCTGCGTCTTTGGCTTCACTGAAGAGGATAAACATGTTGGAAGTGATTTTTTTTTTTTTGATTTTTTCAGCTTTTCCTTCCACCACCTTTTCCGATGCCAAAAACCCTGAAAGCTTTTCTTCTTGGCGATGGATCTTGTTTGTTTACGGTAATCGTACTGCTTTCACCCCTAAACCCTCACTTTGCAAAAATGTCCTCACTCTGAAGGTCTAAAAGTCGAAAGTGTTTCTCACAAGTACATCGACACACACACACACACACACACACACACCTTTGACACCCAGTTTATTTCGGGCCTGCTGTACACCCCGACTCCTAAATAACACATGGCTTGACACCAGCCAGGTTGAAAGAATGCAAGGAGGAGGATGAAGGAAAGAATAGAGGGGAGAGAGAAAAGAGGATAGGAGGGGATTGGCTAAGAAAAAAGAAAGAGGCAAGATGGCTGCTAGAGCGAAGCGCTGGATCGTACGTGGAACCCAAAGATGATTTCTCTTTGATGTGACAGATGCACACATTCATAAAAGATCCTCTGAGGGAGAAAGACAGGCAGAGGAGGTGAATGTACCTTCCCTTTTTTCTGGTTCTGTAGGAGTAGGGGGAAAACATGAATTCGAAATGGAGAGGAGACGCAGACTGGATTAACTGGGATGGGAAGGGAAGGGAAGGGTGTTCATTAAGCTGATTTAATGGAGGCACATCCATGTTGTGTGTGTGTGTGTGTGCTGAAGTGAAGGGTTTTGGTGGTGGTGGGGGGTCCAGTTGAGGGAGAGGCCAGTATGAGTTTTTGAAGGCCAATACCAATATTTTGAATGAAAATGACAAAGATGTGATATTTTGTGACACATTTTTTACCCTTTTCATGCCACAGAACGTCCAAACTCCACGCTGTAATTACTGAGGACTGTTGAGTAATGCTTTCCAAAGTTTGCAACCCTTAAACCAGACTCTTGATATCCTTGAGAGTCTTTTCACGCTCATAAAGCCCTCTTGACTTGAGCAGATGCACCGATCAGTCTGCCTCCCATCATAATCGCCAGGTCAACTGCCGAGCACACACCAACGTACAATAACTACGTCTGGAGGAGAGCGGTTTCATTTACACTCGTACAGGCCGTGTCTTGAACGCAGCGCTAGATTAAAATGTTAATGCTCGCTGTGCTGCTCTGAGACGATGCCCGGGGGATTGGACTGATGATCAGCCAATCACACTGTTCCTAAATGAGTCATCAGAATCAAAGACTTGATGGGTTTATCACTAATAAACAGCAGAAGACCAGAGCAGGATGGTTTGTGCAGTGATGTAATTGGGGTGAGTGTGATGCTACTGAGCAGCAACGCCTTGTTTTACAGCGATAATTAAGCACACCCAGACTAATGGGAGGAGATACTCAGCGTGTCAGGCCGCTGATTGTCTCACACACACACGCACACACACACACTCACACTCACACTCTTTCTCTTTTCTTTGTCTCTTAATCTAACCTGGCTCTCACTTTCTGGCCGTTACCTCCAACTTGGCATCCTCCCCCCTTTCCTCTTTTGCTCTCTCCCTCCCTTTTGACACGCAGCAGACAGCGCTCTCCTGGAAGTGCTGCTGCTGTAATTACTTAGCCGATATCGTCAATACCAGTGCAATGAAATTTCTGCTCTGTTAAGGAAGAGTGCTAAGTCCACATCTCTCTCTCTCTCCCTCTCTCTCTCTCTCTCTTTCTCTCTCCACTTACTTTATTGTCTTGACTGTTCATGAGAAACAATATTGCCAAAGCGGTTTACAAAGTTTCTACTGTGTAACATTGAAACCAGTTTGAGATGATGCATTATTTGTACTGTACAATAGTTCATAATGGAACATGCAGGTATGCTACTCATTCAAAACCCAGTGAGGGCTTATTGGCTCAGGTGGCTACCAGGTACCGGTGATGCCGTGGGTTCGAATCCAGCCTGGGAGCTTTGTTGTCTCTCTTCCTCTGTCTGTCGACTATAAAATAACAAAAATCCCCAAATAGAATAAACGTGTAAAAACTCTTTCTCTGTGTGTTTCAGCCATGATGGAGCGGTGTTGGGCATGGCAGTGCGCCCTGGTCGCCCTGGCAACCATTTACCTCAGCCCCTCCCATGGCGACGATGCCCCGCCTTTCTTGGAGTTCTCCTCCGACACCCTGATCAACAACGTGGTGATGGACCCTCGTACAGGGCGGCTGTACGTCGGCGCCGTCAACAACCTCTACCAGCTGGACCCTCAGCTCCGAATCGAGTCCCGCACAAAGACCGGACCCAAGCGGGACAACCGGCAGTGCACGCCGCCGGTCACGGACGCCTGCAAAGAGGCCGTGGACACCGACAACCACAACAAACTGCTGCTGGTCCACGGGGCCAAGGACACCCTGGTGGTTTGCGGCAGCGTCTTCAGAGGGATCTGCTCGCTGACCAACCTGAGCAACGTGGATCAGCAGCTGTACTTCAGCGACAACAAGGGAGAGAAGTCGTATGTGGCCAGCACCGAGGAAAGCGTCTCCGTGGTGGGGGTGATGTCCTACTTCTCCTCCAAGGAACGAGATAACTTCACCTGTGTTTCTGGTGAGGACCAACATTGACCTGTCTCACCCATTACGATGAGATTCACTTATTACCAGTGATGTAGTGGTAGATGAAAGGGTGAGTCAACTATGATCTCCAGTTGGTGATCATCATAAAGCAACAACAACCTTCAGGTACAAACAAAAATCAATACAATCTTGAAATAGATGGAGGTAGTCTAGAGGTTAGACAAGGTCACCGATTCAAAACCCTGGACTGGGAAAAATGTGTGTGCGGAAAGTGAATGTAACACTCTTGCCTCCCTTAACTACTCCTGTTGAAGTGCCCTTGAGCAAGGCACTGAACTCAAGCCCACTCCAGTGGAGCTGCTCAGAGGCCACTGGTAGAAGACTGGTTGTACTGGGCAGCTCCCAGTGTGAATGTCTGGAGCTGTATGAATGTGAAGCAGGATGTTCACATTCAAAAAGCATGCAGTTGACTTTCCTTGGATAAAGGTTAAACATTCTTACCTCAGTGTGATACTAGCTACTATGATGTATACTAAGATTAAGGATAACTGGAGCCAATAAATAAATATACTGTATGAAACCCAGGAATTTAAGTGAAAGCAAGAAGCAGATAACTGGCGATTAAAATATTTTGTCACAACTTTTGTCACCTCCGTCTTAAGGTTGGCAAAGGGTACGGCAGCCACGACAGCACCAAGCTCATCTCCACCCGCATCCTCCAGGACTACGGCGACTGGGTGGTTTTCGACAGCATCATCGAGGCGTCGGCCGTCCAGGCCAACCCGTTCGTCCTGCGGTACCTGCACGACTTCCGCTTCGCCTTCAAAGACGGCGGCTTCGTCTACTTTCTGTTTTCGCGGACGCTGGGGGTGCAGGACACCAAGAACTTCACCTTCATCTCCAGGATGTGTGAAGACGACCAGAGTTATTACTCCTACACCGAGCTGCAGCTCAACTGCAGCGCCAGCAACAAGTACAACAAAGCTCAGGTATTGATCACGTACTCTCTGTTAGGCGGAGGGTTGGCAGCTTTTCAATCAGCCGTCACTTGGAAAAATAGTTTGTCCTAAAAGGTCACAGTCTTGTCCTGCATGTAAAGATCTAACCTTCATCCTCTCTCTCCTCACATCCTCACCCTTTCCCCCGTCTCCCAGTCTGCCTATGTAGCGGCACCGGGTGAGGTTCTGGCCAGAAATATGACCGAGTCAGGCCAGCCGGTGTCAGCCACAGACAAGGTCCTCTTCGTCACCTTCAATTCCGATGAGGAGCCGACCATGTCAGCCATGTGTACGTATCACCGGGATGCTGGAAGACGATGCTGATGATGCTGTGATTTATTTCTTTGACGTGTTTTGTATGGATGCTAAAGTGCACTTCCCGTCACAGATGTTTGGTTGAATTGTGCTGCATTCACCTTCCTTTGGGAAAGATGGTAGATACGAGATACTTCCTACCCGCCTTCGTTACTGTAGCCTGATATGTGACAGCAGCTTTATTCCTGTTTTTATAGGCATGTACCCTCTGCGCACCATTAACAAGAGGCTGGTGGAGATCATAGGAGCCTGCTACAGTGACAACGGTATCATCACTGGGAAGGCTGCTGTGTACTCGCCTTACTCCTCTAAGTCTGAAGAACTGTGCAGCAACAATAATCAGGTGAGTAAGGCTGAGAGAGAGAGAGAGAGAGAGAGAGAGAGAACAAGTATTCAGTCGAGAGATATTGATGATGACTCAATAGTTGTAACGATGTGGATGCCGTACTAGTTAACACCCGACTCCCGTTTTCTCTCCTCTTAATCAGAAAAGTATGGCAGTCAGGTACAAGTGTGGGGCGGAGTTCCTGCCCTCCCCGTTGGCCAGCAAGGCCGAGTTCGCCCTGACCGCTGAGCCCCCATTCAGCCGCAAGGTTCATCTGACCGCCGTGGCTGTGGCCGTGGAAATGGAGCATGCCGTGGCGTTCCTGGGCACCACCACCGGAGAGGTGACCGTCGGACTGACCTTTCTGCATTTTCTTTCTGCATTTTCTTTCTTTCTTTCTTTCTGCATTTTCTTTTTCTTTCTTTCTACATTTTCTTTCTTTCTGCATTTTTTTTCTTTCTTTTTTTTCTTTCTGCATTTTCTTTCTTTCTTTCTTTCTGCATTTTCTTTCTTTCTTTCTGCATTTTCTTTCTTTCTTTCTGCATTTTCTTTCTTTCTTTCTGTCTACATTTTCTTTCTTTTTCTTTCTGCATTTTCTTTCTTTCTGCATTTTCTTTCTTTCTGCATTTTCTTTTTCTTTCTTTCTACTTTTCTTTCTTTCTACATTTTCTTTCTTTCTGCATTTTCTTTTTCTTTCTTTCTACATTTTCTTTCTTTCTATATTTTCTTTTTCTTTTTTTCTGATTTTTTTTTCTTTCTGCATTTTCTTTCTTTCTGCATTTTCTTTCTTTCTTTTTGCATTTTCTTTCTTTCTTTCTTTACCTTCCTTTATCTTTCTTGTTTTATTTTCTATCTTTTGTTTTTTTTCTCTTTACTTCAGTTTTTCATCTTTTTCTCTGTGTCTTGTCTGTCTTGCTTTGTGTCTCTTTTGATCTGTTTGCATGTCTTCTGTTTGAACTGTCTGTCTGTGTATGTACTGTGGACAGCAGGTCTTCACACCCTTACAAATTTTTCTGATTGTATCACCTTGAGGCCTGAGCAGCATATTGAGCATATCTGAGTGAGCATGAACTATCCTGCAAAGAAGAATGGGATAAAAAACGTTCCTAAATCGATATGAACCTAGCTGATAAACTTTTCCAAACAGACATACTGCTGTTATCAATTAAAGAGTGTACGTACTAATTGATTTTCCATTTATTTTTCTGGTTAATATATGGAAAAAAGTCTCAAATAATGGCCTCAAGTCAGTAAAAACTAGAAACTTTGAAAGGGTTTGTATACTTTTGATATCCACTGTGTATCTTTATTGATTTAAAGCTGCATTAGCCAAGTCATTTTTATGCATGGTAAAATGCAGCTGTTGTCCTGAATCACATCACGGGGCTGCAGCAGAGAAGAGCGTCCTCTCCCCGCTAATTGAGACGCCCAAGAAGAATGCAGAACGCAGGCTGAATAAAAAGTGTCAACGGAGGTTTGTTTTTGTTACCGTAGGTGCTGAAGGTGCATCTGTCAGCCCGCCCAGCCCCAGAGGTGTATGGGCGATCGCCGGACGACGTTACCGGAGACAAGGTTGACAAGAATCTCATTTTCGACTCCAGCCACCAGTACCTGTACATCACCACTGAGAAAAAGGTCAGAGACGCACTCAGACGTGATTGACTGAATGATTGATCACTCTTTTTTTTCTCCCAGCCGATTATTCCTCCATTCATCCGTCTAACAGGTCTGCTTTACCAGCTGAAGGTCAGGGATCCACTCACATGTTTCTTTCTTCATCTTTCTTCATCTTCATCCATCGGGTCTTATTCATTCATCCCCTCTTTCTCTTGCCCTCTTCTTTCTTCATCCGTCTTTCATTTGTCCTTTACTACTTTTTCGTTTCCATCTTTCTTCCCCTCTCCCACCGAAGTGAAATGGATGGTATCGATTTCAAAATGAATTCATTAGAATGCACTTCTAGAGGGTAATTTAGTTTGATCAAGTCAAGTGACAATACTTGCGCTTGTTCCATCTGCTAATTGAAATGTATTACATTGATCTCTTGTTGTCGTCGGAGAGAATTATTGCCACAGCTGGTTGGAAAACATAATCAATGTCAAGCTACAATCCAAGGCGGTCCCTCTCCAAGAAAGTCTAAAACCCAAACAACTTCAACCCACATGACATTCTCTCTCACGTGTACAAAATGTTTCACAGCATGGTAACCAAGCCAAAGCATTGATAATGCATCGTAAATGCTCCGTACCACGGGGTCAGCGGTGAGATCGGTTTGTTTCCCCCCTCCTCCAGGTCCTGAAATGTTCATTTTTGTTTTTCAATACAAAACATTTCTGCAGTCCTGACTATTAAAAAAATCTTAATAAAACTTTTCAATCCTGTTTAAGTTACCAAGCGCTTCACAGTCAGGAAATTCGCAACGAAACGACAACCAAAAACTGCAGGAGCAATATGTGAACCGTTAACAGAGTGATGCAATGTGTTACTGCAGATCACTAAGGTCCCGGTCCAGGCCTGCCATCTGAAGACCAACTGCAGCTCCTGCATCTCCATGAAAGACCCTTACTGTGGCTGGTGTGTGCTGGAGGGACGGTAAGTCACTATCTTGGTGTGTGTGTGTGTGTGTGTGTGTGTGTGTGTGTGTTTGTTAGGGTTTGACTGACATGGGTTTTTAAATTTGACCATTTTCATGCCAAATGAAATCCCTACAATTCCAACTATTCAGCATTTACCCAGAGTGGAAAACCCTCTGAAACCGCATCAACACCATGGGACACTAAAACTCTCCATTGAGTCCCAGGATAGTACTGATAAAAACATACTACTATATGGAGCATTTTAACATCAATACATTATTAGCGCGTTATTTCTGGTTTGTGGGTTTGACTAAGAAAAGTATTTGATTGGTTGTTTGACCCACAGGTGCACCAGGAAGATGGAGTGCGATCGGTGGGCGGAGAAAAACACCTGGCTCTGGTCGCCCGATCAGAAGTGTGTTCAGATTGATGCCTTCAACCCTCCTAACCTCAGCTGCAAGAAGACACAGCAGGTACTGGACCAACAGAGAGTGTGTGTGTGTGTGTGTGTGTGTGTGTGCGCGCTGATGTTTTTCCGTCTCTCTCCTCCCCTAGAGCAGGAGTCCCTCTGAGCGAAGCTATTCTTGCTGAGCTCTGCTTAATTTCGACAACACAAAACTCCCCAAACTCTCGGTGCAGTCGGTTCTCTTACAACTCTCGTCAGCAGCCTTTTCAAACGGAGATGCCTGGAGTGAGCTCAGAGGAAAAAAATGGAAAAACAAATTTCACTGTAATTTTTACGACGCACAGCGAGATTCGTTTGCTGAGACATCGGTAGCTGTTCGGTAGAATGTGAATGTATAGAATCATTCCTTCTCTCTCTGTCACACACACACACACACACACACACACACACACACTTGCAGCCAATAGAGGTGTGATGTGAAAAATAATTACTCCTCTTTTCTCATTTTTCCATCACTCCCTGTCCCTCCCCTTTGCCTCCTTCTTGTCTTTCTCTTCGTTATTTTCCTTAATCCTCCCTCTCCTCCTTTAACTCCTCTCCTTGACCTCTATTCCTTCCCTGCTTCTTTCCTTCGTCCTTTAGGTTGACATCAAGGTGCCCGCCCTCCCCAGCCTGAGGCCAGATGATAAGCTGCAGTGTGTCTTCGGCACCATCAGCAGTGGAGCCGTGATGACGATCGACAGCCAGGTGACCTGCACCCTGCCCGACCCGCTGGAAATCCCGCCCACTCCTGACCATCAGGGTAGGTTGTCCGTCAGATGTCTCGGTCTGCGTTCTCGTGTCTCCGTGACGCGTTAGGGTTAGGGTCGACAAGTCTATAGTCTATAGCACTGTCTATAGTAGAGTGACTAGTCTGTGGTATTTTAGTCTATAGTACATACTACTGTCTACTGGCTCTCTGAATCGTACATGAGTCGCTCAGATTTGTGTGAAAGCGCCAACATTTGTTTCCAGAGTTTGATGACCTGAACATTTTCTGAATTGGAGCCATCACAAAAGTAGATGAACTTCCTGCTCTTCATTTTGGTGTATTCAGTGATATTGTACAAAGAAATACTGTGAAATTGAAACCAAGGATGTTGCCATTGTCAGATAGTAAAATGGTCCTCAGCTCTCTTACAGTTACAGCTTCATTGAGTTTTTTCTTTCTGTGTCTCACTCGTTGTCTGTCTCTCTGTCTCTCTGTCTGTCTGTCTGTCTGTCTGTCTGTCTGTCTGTCTGTCTGTCTGTCTGTGTCTCAGACTATGTGTCAGTCCCTGTCAAGGTGCTGGTAAACAACGGCATCGAGGTGACGTCTGGAGAATACCACTTCTACAACTGTGCTGCTACTGTCAGGAAGAACCCGAACACACCGTAAGACACACACACATACACACACACACACACACACACACACACTGTCAGTAAGCCCAACTCACACCATGTTTTGTATTTTGTTTCAGGTGTATAGCATGTGTGACCAGTGAATGGGGCTGTCAGTGGAACGCCCAGGACCACAGCTGCAGTGACAGCGACGGTGCTGTAGGGGGCGCGCACATCGTCAAACCAAAACAGGTTGTGTGTGTGTGTGTGCTTGTGCTTGTGTGTGTGCTTGTGTGTGTCTCTTCATCTGTTTCCCATGTTCTGTCTCTTTCTGTCTCCACCCCCTTTCTCTCCGTCTCTTCTCTTTGAGTTCGTCTGTATAATGAACCATCCATTTTTAAGACGAAGTGAAACTTTAATGATCCCTTCAGGGAAACTGGGTCATCACAGCAGCAAATAGTAAAAGGATACAGCGAGGAAAAACACATCTGAATAGAGCAGATGGGTGGTATTAAACCTGGAACAACCGACAGTGTGTCAAGGAAATATTAAGCAGAAATTTCTGGATTTTAAAAGTATGAAAAAACATCAATAACAGATAGAAAATAACATGCATGAATGAATTAAATAACCATGAGCTTTATCTTCATTACATACCTACAGTCATGGAAGATGGTGAACCCTACAGGAGGTGGTCATTATTTCATATATTATAGAGGAGTAACCTTATAAAATCCTCATCTAAACCTCAAATCTTGATAAAGATATCCCAAATAAAGAACATGCACTGATAAATATGATGCACTTTCATTCTTTATTTAACAAAAACAGTGTGTGCAAAAATATGTGAACTCGCTTCAATCAATAACTTTAGCAGTGATGACTTGGAGTAAACTTCTCCTGTAGCCACTGATCACTGATCAGTCTCTTCTTCTTCCTGAGACGTTCTTTGGTAGATTAGGATCTTCTTGATGTGACTTTCTAACCTTCAGACTGATGCTCTCTGAGGTCTCCCTAGATCACAGCACAGTGTTTTTCTTTCACCTGCATGGTAACACCAAGCTGACCAGGAGAGCCACACAAGCCCCTCCCCAAAAATTGGACCTTTGATTGGTTAACTTCCCCCACCTGATGACCTATTGGAGTTAACTATTGCAAGAGGAGCTTCACTTATTTTTGCACCTGCACTAATTTATTATTTATTATTTATTATTTTCAACATTTTCCTCTAGAAACATGAAATTGGTAAATATAGATCCTTCATTTCAGTTAAGAAAAGGTTAGTTTTGATTAAATAAGGATTGCATCGACTCAAGGGTTCCCAAGGCATGACTGTATGTATGTATTGCCAAAGCAGAAACTCAAACATTAAACAAAAAAAAGGATGGATAATAATGATGATATCAATGTTTTTATAATTATTTACAGTAGTATATAAATCTTTTTATATCAAATACATCGTATCAAATTCCAGTATGAAAACATGCAGGGGACAGCGTTTTCAAATGACGATAGTAAAGATGTATCACCGTGGCACAATGCAGCGATACATCTTTCTCAATTCAGGTACATTAATTCCTCCGGCTGTCTGGCCGCCAGATAACAGATCCATCCTCCTCTCCGAGCACACGGGCTCATTTTTCTCTCTGGGAGAAATCCGGTGTCCAAACATGAAATCGGTTAAAGCGAATTTCTCTTTCTTCCAAACAAGAAATGCGTCTCTATCTTCTTTTAAAGGGGTGTTAGGTGATCTATGACCTCTCTCTCTGATCCTGCACAAGACCCCCACCCCCATCAGCAACTACATCACCTCTGATTTTCCCTTTCAATCAAGACTATGACTTGACAGTCCTAAGTGGGTTATTGATGTGATTATTGACCTACATACGTCTGCCTCTGTCTGTCCTCCAGTCTGCCAGTTGTCCCCAGTTTGAGTCTCCAGAGCCTTTATTGATCCCCGTGGGCCACAGGATCCCCATCGGCTTCCAGGGCAAGAACCTGGACATCTACGCGGTGAGGACCCGCTCATATCTGCAGTTGAGCCGCTGACTGAACATTTGAGCATCATGAGTTATGGGCAGTATTTTTTTTTCATCACTTCCCTCCATCCTTCCCTCTCCAGAATCGGAGGTTTACCATTGGGACTGAGCTCATGAAGCACACAGAGGAGGAGGTCACCCAGGGCCAGGGTTCAAAGTTCAACTTCAGAGGTTATGAGGTCAGTACACAGAAGAGGACTCAGTCACTTGTTTTATGTATTATCATTGTTTTGTATTTTATTATCAATATTTAATCAATATATGGTATTTTTAACAGTATTTATCCCACCAGGAGTGCCTGTGTATGGTGCCCCCTTATGGTTTACCAAGTAACACCATCATTTCCCTTAGTCACTGAACCACTTGGTGTGTGTGTGTGTGTGTGTGTGTGTGTGTGTGTGTGTGTGCGTGAGACACTTTTTTCTCTTCCCTTGGTTCTTCACTCCTCTCCTTTTTCTCTTCTCTGCCTCCCTCTCCATTGATCTGCCGTCATGCTGAGTTGAACACTGCTGATGTGCAGTTAAGGTGTGTGTGTGTGTGTGTGTGTGTGTGTGAGTGTGAGTGTGACTGTTGGCTTTCTCTCTCTCTCTCCCCCAACGCACACACACTCCCTTAAGAAAACCTTCCCTGGTTTCCTGATTTATGGCTGCGTGAGTGTGAGTGTGAGTGTGTGTGTGTGTGCTGACCTTCACAGTTAGATAGATGAATGGTAATTCTGTGGTAGTGAGTAGAATTCTTTTTTCTCAATTTGTAATGCTGACCTGATGAGAAATAAACGTGTGTGTGTGTTTATGCTTACAGTTTGTCTATGACAAGCAGCAGGAGGTGAATGTGTCTTTCCATATCAAAGAGAGAGACACCAAGAGGAAGATTGACAGCACCCTGACAGGTTGGTGCTTCACACACACACACACACACACACACACACACACACACACACACACATCAAGATGGAGGCAATCACAGTATGAGTTTGTTTCCTCTCTTATTTCCAATTAATTTCCTACTGCATTATGTTCATTAGCCCTCTCTCCTCTAACTTCTACTCTTTTTCCTCTTTCTTTCCTTCTCCCTCAACCCTCTCTCTATCCCTCCGTCCCTCTCCCTTTCTCTCCCTCCCTTCCTGCCTCCAGTGGTCCTGTATAACTGCTCTATGGGCAGAGAAGACTGCAGCCTGTGTAAGCACGCCGACGCCAAGTACAAGTGTGTGTGGTGCGACGCGACACGCTCCTGTGTTTACCGGGAGCTTTGCCCGTCGCCGGAGCCGGGACGGTGCCCCGACCCCAAGATCACCAACGTAAGTCAACCGACACACGACTGCCGCTGGGCAAAGAGACCCGACAACAAAAGGCATTAAGTGATGTTAGCCAGTTAAATCTAATACTGTTAAAACTTAGTTATCACACACACAGCGTTGTTTGAAGTCAGGCATTGACTTTACCACTACAGTTAGAAAATCACCGAGCTACTTCCTGGTCTGTGAACGCACCGCGCACCAGGATGCAGGATTCAGGACGCAGGATTCATTCGCTTGCGTGATTGTTTGCGTACCGACAGCTGTGCTAGTAACAGGATGCACGTGCACACACGACAACACATGCACACAAAATGCAAAGGCAAATTGTATACACACACACACACACACACACACACACACACGTGCACGCTCACAGATGGTTAGATCAAAGGAAGGAATAAGATGGAATAATGAACTCATGGAAAGTTTTGAGACATGTTTATATCATGACAAAAAAAGTTGTTTCTCTTTTTTTTTTTCCTCTCTCTCTCTCTTTTTGCCACTTGAGAAATCTCCCCCTCTCCCTCACAGACAGACATGGAACAGACCTGCAAAAGCGATTTAAGCTACTGAGAAAAATGTCTACGTACACACTATGAAATGATTATACACACACCTTTATATATAGACACACACACAGGCACATACACACACTGAATAAACTCACCTTTGCATGCTGTGTAAAACTGCATCAAAGTGTGTGTGAAGGGACTCTCAGGCCTCAGCGGGACTGGCAGGATAAATAAAGGATGAATAAATTCCCTCCATCTCTTTCCCTCAGTCCCTGGACGGTTAAAAAAAAACATCTCCCCCTTTTCTCTCTCCTGTATCATCTACAGAAACTCTTCCAGCATTATTTTTGTAATCCAACTTATTCTTTCTCCAGCATCATTTCAACAGTTTTCAAAGTCCAACTGGCTTTCATTCGGCTTTCCCATATTCTTCACCACATCATATATCCAGTATTATATCCATAATCATCAATCATCATCAATCATTTGCCCTGTCTAAACTTTCTCTAGTCAACTGTTGAGTTTTCTTTGATTAAATGAACCGATAGCATTACATATATAGGATAACACATTTCAGTTACTCTACCTGCATCTACAGTACCAGTCAAACGTTTGAGTACCCCTGCTGGAAACCAGGTTTTTCATGATTTTCGATTTGAGTTCCTCAAATCCGGGCCTCGGGGTCCAGAGTACCGCTGGTTTTCTATTCTGCCAGTTAGTTTCCATTCTAGCTGTCTGATCAGGGATTGATTGAGACCTGGGATGCCTGCAGGTGAATGCAATTAACTTCCTGGTAGGAGAGAAAACCAGCAGCACTCTGGACCCCGAGGGTTTGAGGACCTCTGCTTTAAACTGTATAAACTTGTCCATGAACACTCAATGTGTCATTATATGATACGTGTCCTTTATATAGGCAATTGCATTCAAAAAGTAAAAATGGAAATCTCTAAAGTGTGTATACCACGGTGTTAAAGGAGATGTTAGATGTTCTCTGAGTTAACTAGCATGTTACCTGAATAACCATTTGTCACCACTTATTGTTAACAGGTGAGGTATAGGTAGCATATGCACAAGCGGAAGAACGGCATGAAATCTTGTTGCTACAACTCAAAAGCGTTTCGCGTGATGGAATGCCCACATGAAGTCGTAATGCCAATCGTTGTTGTCTCCAATATTGATTTTCATGGCGTAAGTCATTTTGTGATCACAACTCTTGAAATGCGATGACGGGACACAGCTACTTTCTGGATTTTTTGGTTTTGAAACCAACGAAACATCTGGTTTGCTGTAAAACATGAAGTCAGACGCATCACTCGGCTTCAAACAAGTCTGAACACTTCAACCGGCTGCTTTGAACTGTCAAGACCTTTAGACAGTTCCCATGTGACGTGACGTGAAGCAGCGCTCATTCACGCTTCCTTTTAGAAATGGCTACATTAGTACATCAGACTATTTCTCTTCCGTTTCACTGTCTTTCCTCCCCCCCCCCAGATCATCCCTCTCTTCGGCCCACTGAATGGTGGGATCTCCGTGACCATCAAAGGCTCCAACCTGGGAATAAAGAAGGAAGACATTAAGAAGATCACGGTGGCTGGCGTGGACTGTGTTCACCAGGAGGACCGGTACTCCGTCTCTACGAGGTGAACTGGAGGAATCACACGGGCTACGTTCCCATGCATGCTATCGGTCAGACTCTGGTTCAGGTCTCCAGTTAATCTGTTTCCATGGACCTGTGATGGACTCTCCCTGTGGCCATGAACAAACCAGTTAACAGACTGAGCAGTAGTAGCTTACTAATACACTCCTTCAGTAACCAGATCAAGCATAGCCACTCATGTACCTTATGAGTGAACGTCTGTCAATAGTTTGTTGAGTTTGTTTCTCCCTCCCAACTCTGCTGGTAATATCTCTCTCTCTCTCTCTCTCTCTCTCTCTCTCTCTCTCTCTCTCTCTCTCTCTCTCTCTCTCTCTCTCTCTCTCTGTCCACAGTGTGGTGTGTGAAATCGGCCCGGTGAAGCGACCGCCCCCGTTTGACATCCCATCTGAGTCTAACTATGGAGCAGTGGAAGTGGAGGTAGACGGAGGGAGAAGAGGGCGATCTGAAGTCATCTTTACCTATAGGGTAGGTGCGCGCACACACACACACACGCAAACAGTAGATGCCTGCAAATTCATGTGTGTGTGCATTCATGTATACATGCACATGAGCACATATCCTTTACAGAAGGGGCTCGTAAAATTTCGTCTTGCCCCAGTTTTAACAGAAACACATTCCAGCTCTTAGTTTAAGAAAAACAATTTTACATTGTACAAATACACGTGCACCAGGGTATCCACAGGTCATTTAAAAAGTATTGAAATGCCTTAAATCCAGTTATTAGAGTTTTTCTCCATACAATGACAGGTTCTTTACTGAGACTTATTGAATAGTTTCTTGGTTTCTTTTCATATCTAATTTGCTTAAACACAATTGGACTCCATGTCCCTTAAGTAGTTTCCTGTTGTTCTTTTTCTTATACTCCCCTTTTATATTTTGAGAACAAAATGAAAACTTCCGTTAGCCTTCAATTTGTCTTTCTGAAACTTGCACATACTCTGTTCACATTTGATCAGAGTTTATATGAAAATAGAGTAAGCAAAGCCAATCTATGGACATTCTGCGCCACATCTGCTTCCAACCAAGAAATGGTGAAAGGAAATCCTCAAGACAGTAAAATATGTTTCGCAAACGGAGTAAAAACACACACGTACCCATGCACGGATGCACACCGCCTTCCTCCGATGTGTTGCAGGGAAAATGAATAATGAGTAAAAATATCCCTCACAAATCCTGCAAAAAACTCTTCTCAACTCTTACGTAGTTCCCACATACCGCAAATAGGGAGGGGAAACAAATACAACCGAAATGAGTGAGATCTCTCCCAGCAGCTGCTTACGCTCCGATGTTTTAATCATGTTGTACACTTTCATATTTACTCTTGTTTTTTTATTGAGCTGCTAAAATAGGCAAATACAGAACAAGCGGCTAGACACGCACCAAAAATAACCGATCTGCTTCAGCAGCAGCTCCTCTGTCTGCACACTCGCTGCCAGAATATAGACAAAATACTATATTTCAGTTACTGCTACAGCTTGTGCAAGTTTTGTATGTGTATAACTTATAAAAGCTCATAAAACAGACAGAGGTGTTATAATTTGAGTTGGTACTTCTTCGGGCCAACAAACCAACATCTTCCTGGTCCAGGTATGCTGTTTCTTTCCCTACCAGAATAAATTGTCAAACTTGATTCAATTAATATCGACGCCTCTTCACCTTGCTCCCAAAAACAGCCAAATCTTACACCAGCAGAAACACATTTCAGCAGCCTTCACATACTGTGCTTGTGTGCTTTGTCTCAACTCTCCAGACAGATTGACTTGTATTCTCCGGCGTAATTCAAAATTAATATTTGTTTGTGTTGTGTTTGTCTTGCTGCCAGCGCAGACCCGTGCAAAATCCTCCAACAAAAACAAACCAAGCCAGCTGGTATATTTTGTGTTTGTGTCCTTTGTCAATATTCTTCAAACAGCGTGAGCTGCTAAAACTCTGCTGAAACAGTCAAACCCCCCCTGTGCAGGTCTGCAGCGATATTTCATTATATTTTTGTTTTACCTTGCTGCCTAAACAACAGAGGGGTTGAGGAGACGAGCGCTGAAAATGTAAAAAATGTTTTGGGTTTTCATGTGATCAAAGCTTTAGCATCTGCAGTGGACGGCGGTGGGTACCCCAGAGCTACTGTTAAAGTTTAATGTTCGCTTCTCGTTTTCACTTTGTTTCTCTCTTGTTTCTGTCAGGGTTCAAATGATGAGGGGTTTTCAAGGCCAATAGCAATATTTTCAGATTGAAGCCGCAGACATTCAATATCTTGAAATCTGACAATTTCCATGCCAAGACTTACAAGTATTCAGTGTTTCCCCTCATAATTTGCAGGGTGGAAAAGCCTCTGAAACAGTATTGAGACCAGCATGGGACACTAAAACTCTCCACTGAAACTCGGGATGATAATACTGAGAACTTTCACTCATACTTGTGTGAAATCTGATCAAAATGTCACATTAGAAGCAATTTTGGCTTCTAGTGTAGTATTGAAAAATTATACAATTAACATTGACTGGCCTATATCGGCCCAATATATCCTAAACCTATATCAACCCTCGTTTCTATGTCATTTTCTCCTTCTGTCCCACCTTCCTCCCTCCTCCTGAGGAAGCAGAGGGGTTAATACTGTGTGTGTCGACGTAGCCTTTAGCTCTCTCTCTCTGCGGAAGCTCAAGTTGTTTTCCACCACGCTAGTCAGAAGGGCTTGTGTTGTCAGGGCCAGTGGAATATTTGTCTTTTAATTAGTTTTCTTCGAGGTGAGGAAAAGAAAAAAAAAACGCCACGTTTTCTTTCTGATTTCTTGAACTAATTATGTACCATGTTCTCCTCCCAGTCCACATTTTGAGATCAAGGCACACGGAGAAAATTGCAGAGAAAAACAAAGTTGGATCTTTGCCTGGATCTGGAACTTCTGGTCGTGGTTTAATTGCGGCCAGACCTCAATGTTACTTCAGTCATTTCCTTTGGGACTTTGGGACCACTGTAAAATGTAAAATGTCAAAAATGCACGAGCACAAGTGAGGATATCAACGATTTCTGGGGCTGGGCAGTAGGCACAGCACTATACGTCGCCCTGGAATTTAACATATCGGCAGTTAAACATTTCAAAGTGTGCATGCCTGGAGGCAATAATATTGACTCATTACATAATTCTTAATAGCTGAAGATATTTGAAGTAATAATTGCTTCTTGAGCTTTCCTTCGTCTCAACATTTTGTTTACAATCCATCCTAAGACTTCTTGAAATAGTCCTGGGCCACATTGATCCAGCATAGTGATTTGGTCCAGGGTAGACACTATTGACAGGGTTCTGGTGTAGTGGTATGTACATTGTAGACAATGATCTTAAGTACAATAACCTAAGTTGTTGTCGTCCCGTTCCAGGACCCCATCCCAAAGGAAGTCCAGCCGGTGAAAGGTCCTGCAGCTGGAGGAACCGTCATCACCATCTCTGGAGATGACTTGGACACAGCGACTAAAGGCGACGTCGCCGTCACCGTGGGAGGCGTGCCCTGTCAAGTGTAAGCAATATGTCATTGGAGCCGGTTCGATGTAGAGCCATTCTGACTGACCTTCTCCGAACTTAGCTGTCTGAACCTGAATGATTCATACAGTTTGTGGTTCACATGAAATATTAAAACCGTGACATGTTTACTTGGTTGTCTTTATGGATGGTTGCCCATTAAAAATGTAACTTCTGTCTACATTTGCATTTATTGTTCCTCTCTCCCCCCCCCAGCCTGTCATTTGGCAGTGTGATTACCTGTATGGCGGGCATGTGGCAGAAGGTGCCCTCTGAGCTGTTAACAGTAACGGTAAAATATGGTAAAAACACCACCAAGGACATTCATGCGGCATACCAGTATTCTGAAAACCCCAAGATCACGGACTACTACCCCAAGGCCAGCTTCTCATGGTGCGTATCCTGCAGTCTGTAAACCAATATTCCACCTCTATATGTGGGTAGTTCAGTAAACTGTAAAGATATCAACAGGAAGTGGCTTCGGCGATATGGATGCAGAAACACATCGACAGGTTCATTACTTGGCATTCAGCTGATTCTCTTATCCAGAGCGACTTACCATGAATATGCAGGTTGAGGGTTCAGCGTCAAGCACACCTCGCTATCCCGGGGGTTGAACCTGTGACCTTGTAGCCCTGGGACATTTCTCTAATCCCTAAGCCACGCTGCTGCCCCCAAGGACATGGCTACCCCACCTGTTCAGGGTCATGGGTCGTGGTATTAATTCAACAAAAATATCACCAACAAATTTACAATTCAACATAAAATGTATATTTGCTGACAAAATTGCATTGCATTGCTATTTTCTAATGTAGTGCACAGCCTGAACTTGGCACCTGTTTAATGAAAATCACTCAACATAGTGTATGCTGAAGTGTTAGCATGGAGTCTACCATCACTCAACAGAGTGTATGCTGAAGTGTTAGCATGGAGTCTACCATCACTCAACAGAGTGTATGCTAAAGTGTTAGCATGGAGTCTACTATCACTCAACACAGTGTATGATAACGTGTTAGCATGGAGTCTACCATCACTCAACACAGTGTATGATAAAGTGTTAGCATGGAGTCTACTATCACTCAACACAGTGTATGATAAAGTGTTAGCATGGAGTCTACTATCACTCAACACAGTGTATGCTAAAGTCTTAGCATGGAGCCTACTATCACTCAACACAGTGTATGCTAAAGTCTTAGCATGGAGCCTACTATCATTCAACACAATGTATGCTAAAGTGTTAGCATGGAGCCTACTATCACTCAACATAGCGTATGCTAAAAGGTTAACATGGAACCTGCTATCACTCAACACAATGTATGCTAAAGTGTTAGCATGGAGCGAGTGATCTACTGGGGACACATGGATGATTTTGGTGTCTATGTTCTCACCACTCAACAGGTCTTTATATGTGTTTGTGTGTGTGTCTGTAGCGGTGGTCGGAGGATTGTGGTGGTGGGGAACGGGTTCGACCTGATCCAGAGAGCCACCATGAGAGTGCAGCCCTCTGCTGACGAGATCCCACAGGGCGCCGCTCCTGTAGAGGTACGAGGGTGTGGAGGCTTGTTTTGCTCTGGGAGTTGAATTTGTACTGAATCTCCAACCAAACTGCTGCTCTGTGTGTGTGTGTGTGTGTGTGTGTGTGTGTGTGTGTGTGTGTGTGTGTGTGTGTGTGTGTGTGTGTGTGTGTGTGTGTGTGTGTGTGTGTGTGTGTGTGTGTGTGTGTGTGTGTGTGTGTGTGTGTGTGTGAACAGCAGTTCCAGAAAGTGTGCAGTGCCAGCACATTGATGGAGTTTGCTGGTTTTCTGGTTAAATTGTTACATCTCTCTCTCTCTTTCTCTCCAATGACTCCTCCCCCTCTTTTTCCATCTGTTAGAAATCTATTTTTCTCTCTTTCACTTTCCAGCTCATATTTTCTTCCTCCAGTGTGTCTCTCACTCCTCCTCCTCTATTTGCCTCCTCGATATGCTCCATTTTTCTTGTGTGACGAGAGCAAACATCTTAATCATCTAAACACTTCAAGCGGTGCTCATAAGGCAGAATAGGAATAAGTGCATTTAATGGTAAATAAAAGGGAGGGTAAACTATGACCTCCACTCATAAGACCAACAACCAATAGAAACAAAAATCAGTAAGACCTTCAGAACAGCATTCATCCAGGGTTTCATACAAGTCATATCAACTCATGTATTGATACTAGTTACTATGATAATTTAATGTACTATTTAATGTAACTTATAAAGCAAAGTCTTTTCATAATGTACGGTATCTAACAGTTAAGGTAAGGCAGCTAAAACAAATGTAGTGAAGATCATGGTTTAGGTTTGGGCAAGTAAAACAACTTTGGTTAAGGTTAGGAAACCAAAAAAAAGGTAGTTTGAATGTTTTGGTCAGGGATAAATGAGAAAACCTGTCTCCGCCTCCCCACGACCTCCACACCTTTACTTTCCACTGTGCTCTTTCAATGTGAAACTACTTCCTGTTTCTACTCGTGTCTCTCCTCCTCCTCCGTAATAAAATATAATACACACAATGTGCAAAGCATTCATTCATGTACTGCAGTATAGATATTATTAAAGTTCTGCTGGCTGTAAGAAAAGCTCAGCTCTGCGTCTGATGGGTCTGAAATCTGCTTGTGATGCATCACAGTGCACTTCAAGTGAAATGTTGCCAGATTATCAATACAAGCTTAATTTGTTCCTTACAATCTCTCCCCGTCTCCATCTGTCTCGCTGTCGCTCCCTCCCCCCTGTCTGTGTCTTCCCTCTATTCTCTCTCTCCTCCCTCACGTCCTCCCCACTGTGTTGCTGTCTCTTTTCTTGCCAGTTCAGACAGTAACTTTTGACGATGCAATGATAAAATACCTTCACCTCCTCTCCCCCGCAGTGAATCGTTCCTAGGAGAGCCTGTCACTCAAAACTATTCAGCAGTGAAATTAAATATCTCTTTCTATCTCTCTCCCTCTACACCTCTCTCTCTCTCTCTCTCTCTCTCTCTCTCTCTCTACCTCTCCCTCTCAGGTTTTGACTGAGAACGAACAGTACATCAATTCTAGCATCATACTGATATATGGTGCCGATATTGTCCTTTTATTAAGAATCAGATCTGGTCCAGTCAGTGTCGTCCACCTCTGATATCATTGACATGATGCAGTTTGATTGATTAGATATTTATCAAGACTACACTAGTTGTCTATGGGAAGCCCTTATCCTTCCACAGAAGTATGCGTCAGTATGTTTTAGTAGTGTCATGAGTAGTACATGTTGAGCTGTATTATCATCCTGGGTTTCAGTGGAGAGTTTGAGTGTCCCATGACTAAATGGGCTTTTCCATCCTGCAAGATCAAAAACTTTAATACTTGAAAATGTTGATATTTGTTTTGGCATGAAAGTTGTCAAATTTAAAGCTGTCGAGTATCAGCACAAAATATCGGCTATTGATAGATAAAGCATATTGGCATTGGCCTTCAAATACCCATATACCCATATTGGTCTAACCCAGTAGTTTGAGACTCATGTAGTTAAGCTAGTAGTAACTATGATTTGCAGTAGCTTGGTATTTGCAATTCAAATCTGGTTAGTGTCTTTTAGTAGTTTATTACTTTATTGTCATCTTGAGGTGTAGAAAATAACAAGTCAGGTGTTACAAAGACACTTTTATTTCAAGTTACCATTCCTACCTTTTGTGGGGGGGAAACAAATAGTGTAGTTGGGTTTGGGTTTAGGTCCACAGTGAGTATGGAGACTGTAGAAGTTTGTTTGTCTTGACGTCACTTCAACTGCTCCCAGGCTCCACGAAGTCTTCACCTCCCTTCCTCTCCCTCTCCCCCTCTCCCCCCTCCAGTTCGTCCAGAAGGTTTTGAGCAAGAACGACACCGTTCTCCAGTTCTTCTCCCCGGCGGTGAACTGCTGCTACGACAGCCAGCTGCTGAGGACGGTCATCCAGCTGGACAACGTGGAGGAGGAGCTGAAGAGCTTCGGCTATCACCCCAACCCCTCGTTCAACGCGCTGTCCAAGAACGTCATCACCGAGACCAGCATCATCATCGTGACGGTAAGGGCGGCTGTGCAGTCAGTGTCACTTAATGGAAGATGCAACTTTATTGAGCCCCATGGGGAAATTGGATCATTGCAGCAGCAAGTAATAATAGGATCCAGCAAAGAAAAATAGAATAGATAGATAATAGATAAATAGTAAAGGGGGGGGGGGGCAATTTAAGGTATTAGGAATGTAGGAATGAAAAATCAGGTTGTAGCCTTATGAGGGTGTAAAAAAATGAATGAACATGTGTTGATACATGGATATGAAAATATTCCAGAAAGAAAAGTATGCAATAAAAAATCAGTTATATAATGAATTAAAAGTACCTTCATTCTACATGTAGATAACATAGCATAGTCAATACTAAGGATTAACATGAGTGCAATGCTGCTCTCTCTCTCTCTCTCTCTCTCTCTCTCTCTCTCTCTCTCCCTCCCTCCCTCCCCCCAGGGTCGTGGTTTCTCCAAGGCGATGACAGCCAGAGAGGCCCAGGCATTTGTCGGAGATTCCTCCTGTCATGTTAACATACTACAGGTACACACACACACACACACACACACACACACACACACACTTGAAGCAATAGAGCACAAGGTGTAGCAGTAGAAATGGGATCATTGCTTTTCCCAGCACCCTTAAAGAAGTGAACATCACCGACTAAATCATGTAACTTTGTTTACATGTGAATTTGCTTAGGAGATCTATTGCTTCGATTTACAGGAAGCAAAAAGTTTACAGTTGGCCTTTTATTAAATTAAACATTTTTTACCTTGTTACTTGAATTACAAAGTTACTTGAGTTACAAACAATTCAAATATTATCATATCAAAGTTTCCTCTTTTGCCACCTAAAAGCAAGTTTTAGTGTCCCACGGTCTACATGCTGTTTCAGAGACTTTTCCACCCTGACAATAATATTCTGGGGAGAACATTGGAAACGCCTTCAAAAGCCCATATGTGTTGTAACCTAGCATACGGTGCAACACAGCAGCTGGTTGGACAGTTTTCAAAGCGAGCCAGCGACTTTATTTTTGCTTCTGCTACAAAAACGAGATGGTTTCAAACCTCAGTAAAGGATTCGGCTCACAACACAAACTGTGTCATCTCGCCATCTATTAGTAATGAAGTTAAACTGGATAGCGTCACTGGCAAACCATCAGTAAATAATATAGTTGAGTGTATTCTTGTTATTGTTGTATAAATACTGTGTTCCACCGTTCTGTTGGCGCTCTACAGGATGATAAGTTGTTCCTGGAAGCCCCTTCGTCTCAGCCCAAAGCCAGGTCCAAACGCCAACGCAGAGACACTACCAATGACTTACTGGAGCTAGTGGTACACACACACACACACACACACACACACACACACACACACACACACACAACCAACAGGCCATAGATGTGGGTCACCATCACTGGCTCGCCTGATATGCAGTTGCTATATTATGATATATGAGGGTTTAGTTCAAAATGTTCTCTCTTCGTCTGTTCTCTCGCTCTGCCTTGATTCCTTCCTATAAATCTCAAATAATTTGTGGGTATTTAAATTTCACACTTGCCATCACTGCCAAAAGTGTAAAAATAAGACTAAATAAAGAAATATAAACACACAGATATTCTAGGAAATGATGTAAAAATATCTTAAATACAGTTATCAGAGGCGTTATGTTTTTTTTCACCATGTAATGGTGGATAATGGTTTGTTTTTTAGTCTTAAATATGTCTTTCTGACACCCTGTATGAACTCTGTCCTCTAGATCAAGTTTGGTAACGGGGAGTGGATGGTGGGCTCAGTCTACTACGACAGGAAAGACGAGGTTCCCTTGGCCATCATCATCCCCGCGGTCATTTTACCGATGCTGCTCTTCATAGCTGTGTCCATATACTGCTACAGGTACTAGAAACACAGTACACACACACACATAACATCTTTACATATGTGTCTATGTACCCGTGTGTGATTGTACATGTGCATTTGTGTGTGTGTGTGTTGTCAGGAGGAAGAGTCAGCAGGCGGAGAGGGAGTACGAAAAGGTGAAACACCAACTGGAGAATCTGGAGGAGAGCGTCCGAGACCGCTGCAAGAAAGAGTTCACCGGTATGCACAACACACACACACACACACAGCACACACACACAGTATCATAGAGAGGCGGTACCTTCAACGCCTACCTAGCATCAGACCGAGACAGGATTGTCAAATACACTTGACAATGCTTCACCGAGCTCACCAAGACCCTGAAGGAAAGTTTAAACCTCTGCTGATCAGATGTCCAGCATGGACGGCGCTTTATGCTGCACCCACTCAAAAGGCCTCGGCTCAGATAGCAGGAACTTCCCTTCAGGGTAATTCACATACACACAACACACTAGACAGACAGACAGACAGGCAGATAGACAGTTAGATAACTAACTTTGCCTCTGCCAGACCTGATGATTGAAATGGAGGACCACACCAGCGACCTGAGCGAGGCCCGCATCCCCTTCCTGGACTACAAGACCTACACCGACCGCAACTTCTTCCTGCCGTCCAAGGATGGCGCCAACGATGTCATGATCACGGGGAAAATTCAAATCCCAGAAGGCCGCAGGGCCATCGTGGCCCAGGCCCTCAACCAGTTCTCCAACCTGCTGAACAGCAAGACCTTCCTGATCAATGTGAGTTTGCGAGGTTGCCCCGTCTTCGGCTCTGTCTGTACAGTATCTATTCCTTCTCACCGCCCTCGCCTCTCCCTCTCTAGTTACCCACAAAGTAACAGTAATAGTATTTTGATCTTAAAGTACGAGTGAAGTACGAGTTCTTGCCCAGGTGGAAAAGCCTCTGAAACCGCATTTAGATACCGTGAGACACTAAAACTCTCCATCGAAACCCAGGATGATAACCACAAATCAAAATGTAGTAGTAAGCAACATGTGTAGTATTGATCAGGTATACAATAAATATAGAATCAAACAACCTACATGATATCAGACACATATCAGCCCGGTATATCGGTCTCACCCTGCTGGAGATCATTATATATTGGCGTGTCTCAGTGAAGTCTTGTAAGATTAGAGGCCAGTTTTTTTTCATCGGCTCTCTCCTTGCCACTCCATTGATCAAACACCTTGTTTTCACAGAGGGGGGTTATTTTGCCTCCCCGTCTGTTGCTGTGTCTGGTTTTTTTTTGTTGGTTTTTTTAAAATCCTTTCTGAAATGTTCTGCCTCCTAGTTCATCCGTACTTTGGAGAGCCGTCCAGACTTCAACGCTCGGTCTCGGGGGTATTTCGCCTCCCTGCTGACGGTGGCGCTGCACGGCAAACTGGAGTATTACACGGACATCATGAGGACGCTGCTGCTGGAGCTGATGGACGAGCACGTTCAGAACAAAAACCCCAAACTCATGCTGAGGAGGTGAGGTGGGGGGGGGGGGGCATCTGCAGACAGCCACGCGTGGACATGTTGACTCGATCATCGACAAGCAGGCGTTTAGCAGGACCTCCCACTGGTCCGGGACTGTCTGGAATTTGGTGGGATTTTGAGAGGTGTTTTCCAGACGGGCAAAGTCGGGGATTTTGATTTATCGTCTGGGGGAAGTCGAGGAACGTCTGGGGATGTTACAAATAGGAGTGGAAACCAGACTGTCATTGAAATGGCCCAACTTAGTTCGGGAATGTTATGGAATTTGACATCAGGGTTATTGCAGCAGCTATTACAATTTACTCTGCTGTGTGTGTACTTTTTTTTTTTTTTTTTTTTCAAACAAACAGTCCTAATGTCAGCTATTTCTTGTCTCCTTTGTGTGTGTGTGTGTGTGTGTGTGTGTCTAGGTCGGAGACGGTGGTGGAGAGGATGCTGTGTAATTGGATGTCCATCTGTCTCTATCAGTTCCTCAGGGTAACACACATTTTCTCTTTTGCTTTTTGTGTTTTTTCCTGTGCTGTTTTTATTTCCCCTCCGGTCTTCTTCTTCTATTTTCCTTTCTTCCCTTCTTCTCTTATTCTTGTCCCTGTCTAACCTTGGGTTATAATGACTCCAATAAGAAACATCTTTCTCTCTCTCTCTGCAACATGCTGACCTAACCTGTTATTTTGTTGTGTGTTGGGTTCAAGTGATGTGGGATTTTGCAGACTGATGTTTTTCGACTGAAGCTGAACGTCTTTAAATGGAACTATTTTCATCTTTAGGCTGTCCAAGAGAAAAATGTTGTTTTTGCTGTGAATGTTGATCACCAGTCTAGCATCATTCGCTGACTCCTCGCCTCAGACACGTGACAGTGTCGCGATACGACACCATGATTACACCAAGTGCTTGTTTTTGAAAAAAAGGGTTTAATTGATATGGGATTTTAGAGGTCGATACAGATGTCAGTATTTTTGGATTGGAGCTGCCGATAGCTGATATTTTGTGTCGATATTGAGTGTGTTCAGATTTGACCATTTTCATTTCAGTTTATTTATATGTATTTATAATATACAACATAGACAACCAGTGTAATGCTGATCATATCCATCATATTGGAGGTGGACGGCCACTACCTGATTTTATATCGACTCCAAAAATGTGCACACCGATGCATCGGTCTAACCTCAGCATGTCTTTTCCCAGGACACTGCAGGAGAGCCTCTATACAAGCTGTTTAAGGCCCTAAAGCACCAGGTGGAGAAAGGGCCTGTGGACGCCAAGATGAAGAAAGCCAAATACACACTCACCGATACAGGACTGCTCGGGGATGATGTGGAGTACTGTGTACTGGTTAGTGTACTGCATACACACATACACACCCCAAACACTACGATATAGGATACATCTGTTGTCTAAAGACTCTTTAGTACACAAGGAGAAAGAAAGACAAGTATACACTCAACAACACCGCTGGCTGAGTAGGGGTCGACTGATTTGGGTTTTGAAGGCCGGTAGAATTATTTTTATATTTAGAAATATCTACAAATTTTTTATACCAAAAAAATCCCCCAGAATTTTCTTCTTGT
>JAXDDW010000094.1:1027500-1040000 GCA_034670385.1 Hoplostethus mediterraneus
CAACTGAACTGGAGAGTAATTATGTAGCCGAACCAGGCAGCCGACCACATAAAAGCCTGATTTAATTGGCAGGCTGTTAACGAGACAGATAAATGATGACAGAGGGGAATGAAGAAGAGAGATACTGCAGAAGAAGAGACAGATGACAGGGGAGAGGGGGAGAGATTGTTCGCACAAACTCTCGGTCCTCATAACTACCGCTTCAAAAAGCCTTGAGCTGAGCCTGCCAATCATATAACACACACTCAGTAAGACAATGAAATATTCATGGGTACCGGTGAATTATTGACCAGGGTTATGGTCGATGGAGGTGGAGAGGAGGTTTCTGTGGTCAGGGACAAATGAGAGGATGGGAGGTGAGGAGAAATGAACAGCTGTGATCGTGTCAAAGGGAGGAGAAGCTGGGTATCCACAGGTCGCTAAAAAGTCTGGAGAAGTCTTTAATGATCTTCCGACGTATAAAGACGTCTTAAATACAGGAATCACAGTCATTTCTAATTTAACTTCATTTTGATGCAGCTATAAAAGTAGATTTCATGACAAATGCCGTGAAATGTGTCGTTTCACCAAAAGATGTGAACAGGACTGACAGTAGTGGTGCTTTTATTTTCTTAAGTTGTATTACATTACTGCACTACCAGTTGCTCACGTTAAGTTTGATCCACATGTCCACTCTTACTTACAGGACAGGATCAATACAATATGATAGACATGTTGGACATTGTGTCCCATCGCGTCCTTCCCGGTTAATGTCCCTGTTCTTATACTGCCCATTTATAGTTTCATATCTTTCATTAGCTGTGCTCGAGCTGAAATTGACGAATTTTGTTTCCTTATTTCTGTTGTTAAATTGGTCTTAGATTAAATTCCAGGTAGTAAAGAGGGTTTGACTGTTAGATTTTTCTGTTTTGGGAATTTATACTTTCACATTTTCTTGAATTTCTACTCTACTTTTGAAAACAAAAGTAAAGAGGAGGTGGTCCTAATGTTTCTTAACCTCTCGCAGCTTGCCCCTGCGGTACTGGGTGAACATCCTGAAGAACCCCCACTTCATCTTTGACGTCCACGTGAACGAGGTGGTGGACGCTTCGCTGCATGTCATCTCTCAGACCTTCATGGACGCCTGCACCAAGACCGAGCACAAACTCAGCAGAGTGAGTTCACAGAAACACTGTTCATGTAAACTTTAAGCTCTAATCTCAACTCTTAAACTGACTGTCTTACATTTGATATCATTTTAATGCTTTACTCAACATCATCATCATCGTCCCACTAAAGAATTATACATGAATTCATGAAATCCAGGATGATGACACTGAGAACACCATGCCTCGTCCTTGCTGTCGAGACCAAGACCTTTTATCTGGCAAATAAGTGGGGACAGAAACTCTTACAACTCTTACATGCCTCGAAGTTCAGTATTGATTGTCTATGGGTTTCTATAATAGAGGCTCTCTAGTACAATAGAAAAACAACAGCCAGAGAGTATGGCCCTGGAAAGTGAGTTTCGACAGCCAGAAATCTCAGCACCTGGCCAACTAATCACCATTGGTATTGATTGGTATCAACACCCCCATCAGCCCTCTGTACATAGATTATGGTCATTTGGTGCTATGGGGCGGTAAAAACCTGAATTGTTGCACCACTCCACATAAAACATGCTATCAGTATTTAAGATGATGTGTGAAAAGCCTGTAGTGTTATGAAAACTTAAACTCGTGCCAAAGCTGCTCTCTAACTCATCTTTCTCCTCCCTTCTCTCTCTGTAGGAGTCTCCCAGTAACAAGCTGCTCTATGCAAAGGAGATTTCCACTTACAAGAAGATGGTGGACGAGTAAGTTTGCTTCACTGAATAAACAGAAACATGAATGGGACATCACGCTGCTGCCCTAAAACCCTGGAGGTGTTTTGGTAATTTATTGTAGCAGACAAGCCTGTGCTCCATGTGGCTCCACACATCAGGCCAAGAGATGGTTACATAGAAACATGGCATGTAATCTCGTTACAACAAACAAAACAGATAATAGTAAAAAAGTACAAAATACAGGACTGAATAAATAAATGGTAATGGCAGCACAAAGTAACAGGATGAAACAAGAGTAATTGAATTAAGAATAGAATAAATTCAGAACATGTTAGTTAGAACTATATTAATTACAATGTGGAAAAACTAAGATTTGCAGCATTATGAGCTTGTGCAAAGTAATAATATAATATTTGTCATGGCGCCAGATGTGGTTGTCAGGAACTGCAAAACCTGCAAAGCCTCTGCATGATGAGTAAAATGTGCACCTGACATCATTTCCAGGTCTACAGAAGGCCACACACGTGTACAGGAAGTGTCGTAAAAAACCATTCGCCTTACCACATATATCATACAACTAAGAATTTTTACCATTTTTCAAATATTTCAAAAGGCAACTACTTGTCATTTGACCATTTATATCACTTGGCAATTGCGTAGAAATGAGGCAGATGGTGGAAGTGGACAACAACTGAATCTGAGCAACAACAAGACTTTTATCACTTTACAGAAATCTAAACTACATTGTGTATATATGTTGTTGTTTTTATTATTGTATTTTTTTAAATTCACTCTTGTCACTGATTCAGTTCAAGTACTGTGTCGTCTTGAATTTCCCTCCAATTAAGCTTTGCTCTCATTCTACTCATTAACAGCAATAAGAGCAGAAAACAATGTTTGTCTTCATGCAGCATAATTAGACTCTTTAACTGTGTGTGTGTGTGTGTGTGTGTGTGTGTGTGTGTGTGTGTGTGTGTGTGTGTGTGTGTGTGTGTGTGTGTGTGTGTGTGTGTGTGTGTGTGTGTGTGTGTGTGTGTGTGTGTGTGTGTGTGTGTGTGTGTGTTTCTCCTCAGTTATTACAAGGGCATCAGGCAGATGGTTCCAGTCAGCGACCAGGACATGAATACACATCTCGCTGAGGTGTCCAGGGTACGATCTAACTAGAGTGTGTTTGTGTGTGTTATTGAAGTAATTTCATGACAACAATTAGATAATGGAAATGGCAAAATTCAATCAAATATGGGAAAGGGTTGTTTTTTTTACGCTCACTTGAAGTGGAAAATGTTTTTGCTGATTTTAAGAAATTCTACAATAAATAGTGATGGAAACAAATCTGTCACGTAACTGATGATGATAATGATTTAGGTCTGTAAAATGTCTTTGCTTCAACCAGCTGATGGAAATGCACCTAGTTCACTCAAAAAGAAAAATGTGTAAGATTTGCTTGACCGTTGAATGGAAACAGCTGCCTCCCATTGAGGATTTGAACTAACCGTCAACCATGTCTCTGCTCTACAGGAACACACAGACAAGCTAAACACCCAGGTGGCCTTACATCAGCTCTACCAGTACGCCAGCAAGTACTATGATGGGGTAGGTAACTCTTTTGTACAGGCAGCCTGCTTTGGATGAGGGGGGGAAAAGGGATTCTGTAGGGAGCAACACTGAAAACGTTTAATTTTGTTTTTGCATGACATTTGTCAAATTTAATGATATTGAATATTGGCACAAAATGCTGGCTATCAGCAGCTTCAATCCAAAAATATCGTAATCTTTATCGGCCTTCAGAAACCTGATCAAAAATAAGTTGAACCTTAAGTAAAAACTACAATAACCAGCTGACAACCATGGTGCCAGTAACTTACTGAAAAATCTGATAATTACAGAATTGTTCTATATTTCATGATTACAGTAACTCTTTGCAGTTGTGATTTGCAGTAAATGTACTGTAAAAATTACAGTAATTCCTGTAAAACCGTGCTGCCATTTACTGTAAATTTTCAATGTGGTGGTATTGTCTCCCCCAGATCATCCAGTCGTTGGACGAGGATCCGGCAGCCCAGAGTAAACAGCTCACCCTACGGCTGCAACAGATTGCTGCTGCCCTGGAGAACAAGGTCACCGACCTCTGACCTCTCACCAGAACGCACATGGGAGGGGGAGGAGCTAATGGCTATGCAGGATGTTGTTTTCCATATAAGGACTCAAAAGAGGCGGGACTCTAGGACTGCACAGAATGTGTGACCATGTAAAGACTGAAGTGGAAGTGGGTACGGACGCCACAGAAAGCTGTTGACCATATAAGGACTGAAGGGGGAGGAGCTTATGGGACTCCACAGGATATTGTTGACCATATAAGAAATGGAGATTTTAGATGAAAGTGTTTAAGCAACCCCATGAGTGATGTGACAGTGGTGTAGTTGTGGAAACTGAAGTGGTCTCATCTACTACAGTTTAATGGTGTACTTCCACTGAAGCCATTTGGCATCCCTGATCAAATAGTGAGTAGGGATGCAAAATGACCACTCTTATATGGCTGTGACATTCACATGGCTGTGACAAGTGAATTCAAAGGGTTCTTTTCCAGTGGTAATGAGGCTGATAGGTTGTCAGAAGTGGGTGTACTCTGTTCAATTACTACTACACCACTGTTATCCACAAGATTTTCTTTTACCATATAACAACTGAAGGAGGAGGTGCCATGGGGCTTTAAAGGATGTTGATGACCATATAAGGAATTGAAGATTGTTTTGGGGGATAATTGAAGAGATTAAGTGACTCTGAAGTAATATGACATTACCAAATATTTCCTTTTTACCACTCAGCCCTATTTGGACCTTATGTACAACGTCCTTAAAAAGGATCTGGATCAGAGAGACTGCAGGGGACCACATTATTCTCTCCTTATAGGGCTGAAGCAAAGTCTATGAACTCATGACGAGGGGTGAATTTGCCTCTAATGGTGATCTGGGGTCAGTTTGGCCATTCCCACACTAGGAAGTTTACCAGGAAATCTAATTTGAAGTCAGCGTTGAAGAAAGGTTTCACCCTAAAGTCTGGAAATGTATAAACTAACTGCTACCCTGAGTGAGTCGACAGATTAATAATTGGCCAATTAAATACCCAGTACGGTACACACCACTGACCAATCAGGATCTTAGTTCTGATGGCACAACTGAGGAGAGCAAAATCAGGGTACGATGAAAATTTTGTCCAAAAAGCAAATGGCTTTCCTTTTTTATGGCCAAATGTTTTTCTGTTTTAAATACACCACAGTATGTGTTTCTATGCTGATGACATTGTGTTGGTAGCTGAAACCGCAAAGAATCAGCTGGATAATTCCTTTCTGTGTAGTCCGACATAAAGTTTTAGCATTATCCTTTGTATGGAAAGTGTTGTGGTGCAGGCTTTAAGCAGAGGCGTTGCATACAAGGTGAAATTAATCTTTTTAATGGACTGCCACTCCGTTTATTTGATTTATGTGATTTTGCTTTTGTAAAGTGTTCATAGGTTAAGCAGGGTGGTTCATGATGTCATATCCTGTGTGTGTGTATGTGTGTGTGCGTGAGTGTGTGTGTGTCTGTGTGTGTGTCTGTGTCATCATGCGATGCCACTGAACGGTTGTCAAGACCCTGTTGCCATGGCAATGACCAGTTGAGATCGGTTGTTTTTACTTCCTGTGTAAAATCATGACTACCTAATCATGTGGTCTAAACTTAAAATATTTAGTTTTTAATTGTGATTTTTTTTTTATTTTTTAAATCATTTGTTGTCTTGTTTTCTTTTGCAATATTCCATTCTCTTAATGCAGATGTTTTTTTTCTATTTTTCTCTGTTAACTGGTGTAGTATATGTTGGAAAAAATGGCCTTACAATCCTCCTTACACAGGGTATCTGTGGATCCTCAAAAAGTCTGAAAAACTCTTAAAATAAAATTAAGGCCTTTAAAAAGCTTTTAATATCTTAAATAAAGTTATTGGAGGCATTATTTTTTCCATATTGCAAAGACAGGTTTCTTTGCGCTGCATGTCCACTCTTAGATTAATACAGGACAAGGTTAGTAGTACTATATGCATCCTATCTGCTTTCCTACTTCCTCATGTCCTTTTTCTTATGCTGACCATTTATAGTTTCACAACATTCATTAGCTATGTTCAATCAGAAACGGGCTTCTTTTGATCGCTTTTTGTTTCTGTTGTTTGGGGTATTAAATTAGTCTTAAATTCGATTCCAGGTAGTATTAAAAATGTCTTAAAGAGGCTTGAATTTGACTTTCTGACAGATACCCTGTAAGCGGATTACAGAGCCATTGCATTAACATCAACCAGCATAAGTAAAAGCAATATTATGGATAATATCAGTGTAAGATGGATCATAACCAAGGGGAATCCCTTGTCAGCCAAAAATGATGTAATGCACCTTCCATAGAAATCCATGTAATATACAATTGAAAGAAAATCACCGTAAATGTCCCTGTGGTCAAACTGTATCAGTGCCATTACCGTCTCCCTGTAACCTTGTATCTCCAAAGAGCCAACATTTTCAGGAATTAAGAAAAACTGGGGTTCCATAAAACAGGGTAAGCAAAAAAAATATACCAATGTGCGCTGTTAAATACAGAGAAAAATGGAAAAATGTACATGTTGTGCTTTTAGGACGTAAATGACATCAAATTGTATTCCTAACCACTCGGTGAAAGAGTGATTCACGGACCAAGGTAGGAAGATCTGCAGCAGTCTCTGGGTTAGTTAAGTGCCATTACACCACCGGAGTGTAAATGTACTCATTTGTTTTCTATTATGCTACTTATTAATCATCATCTTCATCACCGTCTTCATGATATATCTGCCTTGTTCTTTGCCTTCTGAGCCCAAATGACGTGCTTTAGATGTACTGCTTTAGTTAATATCAAAGATTAAACATGCCGTTTGTAAGCCTCCGAGTTGGACAACCATCCTTGCCTCTGGGAGAGATTTCTGCTAGTCAAGCTTCTTTTTTTTGTTGGTGCCTGAGCTAAATACCATATTGTGGAGGGGTTTTCAGAGACGTTTCATCCGTTGATCCGTCTCAGCTCATGATAACTTTTCTGAAGTTTGAAAATCTTCCATACTTCATCTTTAAATGCAATGCCTGTAGCAATACAATCCTAAGGCTAGTACTGTATCTTTGCACTCTCACTAAATCCTTGAACTGTTAAGGGTACACACACACACACACACACACACACACACACACACACACACACACACACACACACACACACACACACACACACACACACACTACAAGATTCACCAGAATTTAACCAAATTTGACCTTCAGATCCGATGAAAAAGACTGAAATGGATGCATCAAGTTTTCTATGAGCATTTCCCTCTTGGAAATTTGGTTATGAATGCCACTAATGACTTAAAAAATCGTAGTGTGTGTTGATTCCCAGGACAGGAGTGTCATTTGAGTTTGTGTGTGTGTGTGTGTGTGTGTGATGCATAAAGCCAGAAAATGAGAGGAACAGACAATATGTATTTAATAATTCAATGGTACTTTTTATAAAAATGTTGAAATGTGAAATGTTGTTGTGAAATGTGAGGTTGTTTCCAGTGCTACCGCTGTTCGCTCAGATCAAAGCCTTTCACGGCAAAATTCAAAGTGTGTGTCAGCACTTTTTCAAAGCAGACTGCCATATTTGCTTTTGCCGTTACTCTGACAAGCTTAGTTCTTTCAACCCATTTAAAAGTAGAGTTTCAGATTGTGTTGTTTATGCTAACATAAGAGTTTATTCTCTCATCGCTCTAGTTTATTCAGTGTAATCTCTCGTTGAGAACAAAAGGTCACATTTTTGCAACTCTATTTCTAGGTGAAGGTGATGAGAAGCACAAACCTGGTAGGAACAACAACCGGGCTAGAAAAAGAGATACCTGAAATGATTGTTGTGGTGTGGATGTAGGTCAATTCAGTAATAATACAAGTAAGTTCCTTGTCTTGTCTTCAGCCCTAGTCTCTACTCCAAAACACTCTGAGTTGGAGAGTCAGCTCAGTTAACCTGAACACACTGTCAGCTAGCCAACTAGCCAGCAGGCTGATTTAGTTCATGTTAACATTGGACTACTAACACTTGGTGGTATTCCCAGAAACCGGCACAGTAGAGTGAAATCATTCTCCAGAGACTGGATGTGGTGAGGACCAGCACAGGAAATAGAGGTTTTGATATAAATAGTTTGTTTGTTTGTCAGCTCTATGGGGATCAATGTATTTTTATGGTATTTTAGAGCGAGTGTATTTGAAATGTAGTTTTATGTGTGTAGCCACTTTGGGTTCTTAAAGAATCAACAATTATGGCAGGTGACGCACAGAAAAATGCCCACTGGTACTAATATTTTACACCTGTTAAACCTTCTTTCACGTTATTTGGTCCATCCACTGCTGTATATTTTTACAAGAGCTTTGAATCCCTCTAAAGCCACCTTCACTTTTTTCCCAGTTTGAATGAAGGGTCAAGCACATCGGGGAGGTTCTCACAACCCAGCAGGTTTCAATCCCATTCAGCTCAACGTATTTATGCCACAATGAGAAAAGACATCTTGTAGGTTATATATGACTAAACGGATTATTCTGTGACTGTTTAAGAGCCTCCAGCACTGGTTCAAAGTACATCCTCCCTAAAGACAGATCCCAACTAGCCACCGACTTCTAGCGAAAGAAATTGAGAAAGATGAAAGCGAGGAAGACTTGGGCCTAGTTTTTATCCTGTTTATAAGCACCTTGGATCATGGGGAGCGTATCAAATCTTAACTCGGCTCCAGACAGATGCACTTGTAGCGAGGTAAAGAAGTCAAATAAAGTTAAATGAATCCATGCATACCCTGTTGAGTGATAGTAGGCTCCATGCTAATTCTTTAACATACACTATGAGTGATTGTAGTCCAATAGCAGTATGCACAGTAAGAAGACTGATCTTTGCAGACAAGTGATGCAGACAAACAAAAAAAAAAAGGTGAAAGCAAAAGCTTTGCTGACGTTTTTCACCAAAGAATCAACTGCTGCTAATGTTTGTTGCTGGCAGTATTACCACTGCCTCCAAGCTCAACGAGCTCTAGTAAGCTCCAGCCTTAGCTCTAACACGTATACTTGACTCAGCTCCAGTGTGAAGGATGGATTGAAAAGAGTGAAGGTTGGGATTCAGGCGGCCCCATGCTTGCCTTTGCCTAGGGCCCCAAAATCACTCAGTCCGCCCCTGGCTACAAGTAATTTTCTTAGATATAATACTAGTGGCCTACTATCACTCAACATAGACTATGCTAAAGTCCTAGCATGGAGCCTACTATCACCCAACATAGTGAATGCTGAAGTGTTAGCATGGAGCAACCCGAAGCCAACAATCTACCGGGGACACATGGATGATTTTGGCGTCTATGTTCTCATCGTTTAACAGCCAAGTTGACCAATAGACCAGTCTACCAAAAACTTAGTGTACTCCTTTAAACTCACTACTACAGATATAAACTGGGGCCAGGACAGAAAAGAGCCGTGACCAGGTGAATTGGGCCTCGGAGCGACCAGTCACCTCGAGGCAGCGAGACCCTGCTGGCAGACTCGACTCGTGGCTTCGACACCAGGTAGAAAGTCACCGCGGTGGAAAGCTCTGGCACTCGACGTCGGTTATATCGCCCACTCGCTCGCTCACGCCGAGAGAAAGACGGCGCCAGTGGATTATTCTGGCTTCAGTGTCAACCTCCTATCATTTATTCAAGCGTTACAGGAAGCGTTTTCCCTGCATATTTCACAGCAGACGTCGGTGTGAAACCGATGAACACGCTCACGCACACCTCAGCCCCGGAGCAAGGACACGGCGGCATCCGGAGAATTGCAGTCAGCGAGAAAGCCTATTGTTTACAATTCATAATAATTTCAGTCAAGGGTATTTACACACACACACACACTCTCACACTCACACACACACACACACCTCATATGCTAATTCAAATCCTGACTAGAAACCGATGGACTCAAATTCACACAATTCGGGGATTGGGGATTGGGGATTGGGGAGTCCACGAAAGGGCAAATGTATTAGTAATGACTATTATGCTTGTTTTGGATTACAGTAACTACTCCTTTGGTCTCCGTGGGAAGGTCAAACACAAGGTCGCATTTTCAGGAATGATTGAAGAAGAAGCGGCCATGCAGAACACTATTGATCTGAACTCGCTTAATAGATATACTGGATTGAAGCTGAGGGGGAGGGGTCATTTTAAAGTGCAATTCCCCCTAATACCCCCCTTAGATCCACCATGATACCCATATTCTTACCCACCCCATAGAACCAGGCCCAAGCTCTGCCACATCATTTCTACCAGAGATGGAAAGTAATGGATTACAAGATGAGTAGATATTTCAGTAATGCTAACAGACACAGATGTATGTGCCGACACTGCCTCCCGGTGTTCGTATGAGGAACTACAGCTTTAAACAGCCTTGAACTACAAATGACTCTCCTCATCTTCTCATTCTTTCTATCGCTTTTTCTCTGTCAATCTCTTCTCCTTGTCTCTCTTTTTCTTTAGCCTCCTCTTTCGTGGTGATGTCTGTTAGTTGTATCCCGACTGCTGACTCATTCCTAACAGTAAAAGAGCCTGTTTCAGCTGCAGTAAAATAGTAAAATCAAGAGGCATCTCTGCTGCAAAGGAGAATCTATGAAACGAAAGATTCTGTATTGGCGAAGAGGCAATTCCACTAATTTTGCCTTTGAAAAATTTAGGAAGATGGTGAATGAAGGCAGCGAGCTTAATAAGCTTGTTGGTTTGGAAATGACTCACAGTCCCTGGATCTGCTCCTTGAGTCACCTCAACTCAGCGGAGGAATCAACATGCAAGAAAGTAAGACCTGGTAGCGATGCTGAGTCTGAAGTGTACCACATGCTCGAGCGAGTGGGTGGAAAGTTGGAAAGGGTTAGTTGTCTAGGATGGACTTAACGTGCTGCAGTCACCCCAAAACCTGAAACCAGTGGCTGGATGAAGCCCCGAGTTTTCCTGTGTTCAGAAAACGGGTCACAAAAGTACATTAAAGTATATTACACGTGTGTGTGTTGATATCCCGTTCCAGCAGAGAGACGAAGAAAGAAATTACCCTGAGTGACCCTGAAGTCATTTTCACAGCCGTCGGAAGCAAACCGTGAGAATGAGCAATTACACTCAGGAGGTGACGCGTTTCTTCACCCTGTGATTGAGGTGAGTGTATTAGAAAAGGTAATGTGTGTGTGTGTGTGTGTGTGTGTGTGTGTGTGGAAAGGAAGCAACAGAAAGGAAGAGACAGCAGGGGTTTGAGCGAGTGTGTGTGTTATGTGCTTGTGTGGGTGGCATGAGTCATTCCAAGTAGCAGCAAAAGAAAAGGACCAAACAGGAAGTTGTGCAAATCCAATGCAATCAAATGAAATGTTGTTTTCTCCCCCCCCCCCAGGTGTTGTATATAAGAAGGTGTTCGTCAACAAGAAACGGTGCTATGGTCCATCAGTGAACTCACTCTGTTCCCCACATGCATCTGTTGCTAAAATCAAAAGCAATCTGAGAGGTGATTTGGCCTTTGGAAATGTGGCTACACAGGGATTTACAGCGTATGTGGTGCTGTGTGTGTGTGAGTGTGTGTGCATGTGTGTGTGCACTGTGATGGAGCCAACGCTGAAAATCTGTGCAGGGAAGACATTGTGATATCTATTTGAAGCTCTCTAACGGCAGGAGAGAAAGCAACAGAAAGAAAATACTATAAATAGTAGTCCAGGCACAATTTCCACAGGAAGTGAAGGTGAGGGGAGACTGACTGTGTACCGCTAAGAAAGAATCACTGCGCTGCGGATGAATACGTGCCCAGGGTCAAGCGTCACTCACTCAGTCTGGTGTTTGAATTCACACAGCACGCGTCACAGCAAATCAGACCCAGGCAAAATCTGACACAGCGGACACAATTGTTCATTGTCAACGATCAAGAAACGAAGGTCCCGAACAAGCCGGAGATGAAGAGCTGGGCTGTAAGAAGCTCTTTCACCGACAGAATACTGGACGTTCACCTTCACCGGTCCCAGGTACACCGGGAACAACAAACTGATACGAAGAGCTTTGCATAAATCTGATCCCAGACCAGAAAGGACTCTGCGATTGGTTGATGTCTCCCTGCTGATTTGCTGGATGGGAGGAGCTGGAGGTCAGGTGTGCAGGTCGACCAGTCCCTACTACTACTACTACTACTACTACTACTACTACTACTACTACTACTAATACGACTAATACTACTACTACTACTACTGCTACTGCTACTACTAATACGACTAATACTACTACTACTACTACTGCTACTGCTACTGCTACTACTACTACTACTACTACTACTACTACTAATACGACTACTACTACTACTACTGCTACTGCTACTACTAATACGACTAATACTACTACTACTACTACTACTACTACTAATACGACTAATACTACTACTACTACTACTGCTACTGCTACTACTAATACGACTAATACTACTACTACTGCTACTGCTACTACTAATTCTACTGCTACTGCTGCTACTATTACTACTACTACGTCTTTTGCATGGCCCCTTAATTGCTGCTTGCAGCTGTATTTGTTATTATTGTTGTTGTTGTTGTCTTTATTGTTGCTGGGTTTCAGTGGAGAGTTTCAGTGTCTCATGG
>JAXDDW010000094.1:1042500-1520000 GCA_034670385.1 Hoplostethus mediterraneus
GAAGACATCAACTTTCTCCTCTCCATTCTTTAAAGTAGCACTGAAGTAAAACAGTCAGAAAAAAAACCTGTTGAGGACCAAATGCACGTGAATGGGTGACGAGTCGCACTTGAGTCATAGTAGCCTTCATGCTAACAGTTTAGCATGCACTATGTTGAGTGATAGTAGCCTCCATGCTAAAGTGTTAGCATGGAGCATGATCCAGTGATCTACCAGGGACACATGGATGATTTTGGTGTCTATGTTCTCATCAGATGACCAACGGGACAATCTTCTAAAAACTCGCTGTTTTCCTTCAACCTTGTGCTTCTATTTTAATAAAATATTACAGCGCTCTAATAACAGGCAGCTATGTGTTTCTGCTCTTGGTGTGAGGCGTGCGTATGTGTGAGAATACTACTGCATATCCAATTCCCAATATCCTCTACTGCCACACACACACACACACACACACACACACACACACACACAAATCCTCAATTTCCTGTTTAGACTCTGGGGTCATGAGAGCATGGGAGACGGAGAACATTTCATGCTTATGATTACTGCATGCACTGTGTGTGTGTGTAAGAGTGTGTTGATGTGTGTGTGTGAGAGAGAGAGAGTGTGTGTATGCGTGTGTGTGTGAATTAATAATGCTATTCTCCACAGAGAGCGAGCAAGGTGTATTGTCCCTCAGGAAGACACTGTGGGCGGACGGACTGCAGTCTTAATGAAGCACCAGGTGTGTGTGTGTGTGTGTGTGCGCAGCACAACTTCCTCCAATTTCCCACATCGGTTTTGGAGACTCAAACACATCTTCAAAATAAAAGCCCTACAGCCGCCAGACAATTATCAATGAGTCACTGCCCCCTATTATGTTTATCACATTATATCATCATGATATTAATAGTCCTGCTTTATCACAGTGTTCAGTTAAAGAGCTTATGATGCGTTATAATGTGCAACTTCAAGTCAAGTGGTCATTTCTATCAGCTTGACTTCAATTGAATGTAATTCCTTGAAACAGAGAAGAAGAAACCCTCCCGCCGTCTGCTTATTTCTGGACGTTATCATCAGGAACAAGCCTCAACGAGGAACCAGCAGCACCCAAGGGAGCCCGTCCTCTCTCTCAGATGGCTCGGATCAGTTGCACTTTGGCTTTAACAGACGGTGGAACCTGCCGGGTCGACCCCGACAAGCTGATCTGGGTACAGACAGATGTGCTCTTCTGTAAGCGGGTGTCAAACTGGACTACAAGGGGCACGTCCTCGTGACAGGGTGGCGATGCGCCGCTCAAAAAGATGAGGATGATTTTAATATTGTTGATTGTAATGCTTTTGTACCAAAATCAATATGAACCTCTGAAATGTAAAAATGTAAATGTTATGTGGGCTGAAACTGCTGTTAGACTAGAATTTGAAATTACATTTACTCTGGAAATTCAGTTTCAATTTCAATTTACTTGAAAAAAGTATTTAAAATGAATTATTATGTATATATTAAAAAATTAAAGCTGTGTTCAACTTTTGATTCAGCGCTTCAAATTAAACTCTCCAAAAGCTTTCAGGCAGCAGCAACATCAAACATCAATCAACACAAATACATTTAGTTGCCTACAGGAAGTTAAATCACAATATTAAAAATGTTCAACTTGAAAAGACATTTAGGCCGAGAGCTACAAAAGGTGTGTAAAATAAATGAATAAATAAATAAACAATCTGATCTACTAACAAGAGCACAGGACAGTCTAGACGCTGGTGTCCAGTGTTTTGGCCTTACTGAGTTTTCCAAGGCTGGAGTGAAAAATAGCGGGAGGATGGATGTGGACGTGATTCATTTGTTTATTTATCTGTTTGTTTATTGATTGGAAATGTTATTTAAGAACTAAGAAAAGCAGACGCAGGTGAGCGTGGCTGCAACGGTAGTAGCTCAGTTGGTTTGGGATGTTTTGACTGTGGGGGAAAAAAAAGGAAATTGCTTCGTGGAGAAACGATTTTTCATTTGTGCTCTTTGGGTAAACCGTTAATGAAACGTTTGTAGCTCCCCTGTGTAGCCGAACCGTCCATGGTTTCCGCACAGACAACAAAATTGCTTGGCCGAGATAAACAGGACATTAGCACAGTAGTGGAAACGGCAGGTTTATTTTTCACCAATGTGGAAATGGACATATTATGCTCTAAATAGAGAACTTAAAGGGTAATTCCGGGATTTTTCAACCTGGCCTCTATGTCCACAAAATCGCTTTTCAAGTAGATCCCAAAAGTTTCTGAGTTGCTCCGGTCCATCGGCTCAACTGGCAGTCTCGTAACGGCGGCTCAATGGCGGCAACATAATCCGTAAGGGCATAGACGGCCGGTCAAAGTTCGTCCACTATAACTGCTTGTTTTTGTCACGGACGGGCTCAGATTGTTATTCGTGTTATTATCCAAATGTCTGACAACATTATGGAAAGGGTTGCTACAGAAACAGCCCGGAAAACGAGGACGGTGAAAAGGATACAAGATAGTTTATGGAAGCGGGAGGGTGAACCAGCTGCTGCAAGTTCTAGCAGTTCCTCTACGTAAACTCAAAACTCGTCTCTCCGACTCACGTATCAACCGTAATTGACATATCAGACATTTGGATACTCGGTGTGTCAAATCATTATAACTCTTGCAAGAGTCACACAAGTTAAGATTTCTCTTAACTTTATCCTTAGAGTATGTTTCTGGTTCAGTCTCATCACATATGGGAATATGGAATCTCATCAGTGTGAAATGCTGTATTTATGTGCCCTGGTACCTCATACAGCTATAGAAAGATTTTATGATCAATGCACTTGTTTTTCAATATCTTTTCCTATAGTGGGAACACCTGCATGCAGTTTCCATCTATAGTAATAGATAGTATAGTACCTGAGGAATTTCAATAGACATGAATGACCTTCAGGTCCCCACAGTGAAGCTGCCCAAGGTCATTTTTTCATCAAAGCTTTTTCTTCTCATGTTCAGATGTAGATTTCTACACATTTCTACACCAATTTGATCTATTAATGTTCAATACATCTGTAATTTATGTCTCTGTCTGGACACTAATCTGATCAATGTAACCAATATTTTGACAACCAAATCATTCAAGTCTCCGTTATTACAAAAAAAATCTTAAATACATGATTTTATTCAAGACAAACTGAACATAGTGGAATGGTTTATGTCAAGCTGACTGAGATAGATACGGCACTGCTGCTAAATAAAAACATAGTAACTTGGATTTTGGCAATTCTTCAGAGGAACTAAACTTGTGTAATTATTTACTTTTGTTAAAAAACAAAAATGTATTATGTCACTGCAAAAATCTGTCAGTTTTTCTGTGTTTGACAGTATTCAACTCATTTCTGGTTTTAAGAAACAGACGTTCATCTAGTTCACAATAAAGAAAAGTGCTTAACGAACCTAAACCACTAACTGTCAAAACGGCGAACAGCGACTACAGGCTAAGTGCACAGGTGCATTGATGCTCCATGTAAGGCACCAATGAAATAAAGGTGCATTGGAATGAAATGAGTGTTGCTTTGCATGTTGAGGTTTGTGTGGTTAGGAGGTTAGACTGAAGCTCGGTCTGATGTGCAGCTGGAACCGAGAGTCCACGCGCTATCATGAGTACGTGTCAGGCAGAGAAGTAGATAATGGTAACGCTGTACTTGTTGCTTGGTCGTGAAGCAGCGTAAAGGTGTTATAAGCACATTATGAGCGCATCAAACACACAAACTGTCGGAAAGTGACGTTGGCTAGAGGAATGATGATGCTTCATGACCGGCACCTTCAAGTTACCGCTTATTGCTTGAGGTGTGTTTTCCACTTGCCCTTCAATACCTGAACAGCCTCAGAAGTGTATTTTTCAGTACTGGCTGAAATTGAAGTAAATCGAGGTGTTAGAGGAAGAGCGTTGGGATCTATTACTACTCGACCTCTGTTCATTGTGCGTACGTGTGGAGTAAAACACACGCGCCAGTCACATGAGGGTCACTGAAGCTGCGTTAGTGTTTGGTCGGTTCCAGTCCGGCCAAACTGGCAAATCCACAAAGTTGCTTAAAGGAATATACCAAGTTTATAGGAGACTGTCAACGTAGCTACCAGGGACACCACCCATGTGTCCCTGGTAGATAGTGTAGTCAGTAGGATACACTATGTTGAGTGATAGTAGGCCACTAGCATAATCAATAGTAAGAAGACTGATCTTTTAGTGTGGCCTGGAGATTCATGAAGCATTCTGGCCTACTATCACTCAACATAGTGTGTACTAAAGTGTTAGCATGGAGCCTACTATCACTCAACATAGTGTATGCTACAGTGTTAGCATGGAACCTACGATACCTCAACATAGTGTATACCAAAGTGATAGCATGGAGCCTACTATCACTCAACATAGTGTATGTTAGTGTTAGTATGGAACCTACTATCACTCAACATAGTGTGTACTAAAGTGTTAGCATGGAGCCTACTATCACTCAACATAGTGTATGTTAGTGTTAGTATGGAACCTACTATCACTCAACATAGTGTGTACTAAAGTGTTAGCATGGAGCCTACTATCACTCAACATAGTGTATGTTAGTGTTAGTATGGAACCTACTATCACTCAACATAGTGTGTACTAAAGTGTTAGCATGGAGCCTACTATCACTCAACATAGTGTATGTTAGTGTTAGTATGGAACCTACTATCACTCAACATAGTGTGTACTAAAGTGTTAGCATGGAGCCTACTATCACTCAACATAGTGTGTACTTAAGTGTTAGCATGGAGCCTACTATCACTCAACATAGTGTGTACTTAAGTGTTAGCATGGAGCCTACTATCACTCAACATAGTGTATGCTAAATGGAAAGGATCTTAATGGGTAAGGCGACCATCGGGCCAATCTCCCTAAAACTCGGTGTATTCCTTCAGTATTCCTTCAATAGTCCTTCAGTCAAATGCGGCCCTGACTTCCTTGTCTGATGACCACTTCCTCTCCTGAAGCTAACTTCCTGTACAGTTGTGACAGTTCCTCTGGTTGCGGTGTCTTGGACTCCGGTGTGCAGGGAATGTCAAAGTCCGACGACACCTGCGACTCCGACAGCTCCTCCGGCTCCGATCGGAGGCCGCTACTCTCCTTCTTCTGAGGCACACTATTGGTCGCTAGCTCTCCTTGGTCCCGCCTCCTCTGCTCTGGTTGGAGGATTAACGTGTCAGGTAAGGATGACTCCTGGTCCGATGAGAAAATGCGATTGCACAGAGAGGTAGACGGAGCAGGAATGGGTTTTTTCTTCATCGTCGAGGCTGCTGTCGTCATCATCATCGTCACTAAACAGCTCAGGGGTTTGCGAGCCGGTCATTCTGGAGGGGGAGGGACTTGTAAGAGAGCAGCAGGATTGCGAGTGGCTGTTGAGGCTGTTTTGGCTGTCAGTCAGCGTCTCCATGGTGAAGAAGTCCTCCCAACTCGGTCGGTTAGAAGAACCAATCGGAGGCTCCTTCCTCTCTTTGTCTCCTTCCTCCTTTTCCTCTGTGTCTTTATTCTTCTCCCCTTCGTTCTTTTTAATCTCATTTTCCTCCCCCTTTGTCACTTTTATGTCCCCCTTTCCTTTCGTCGCCATTTCTTCCTCTTCCTCCTCCTCCTCTTCATCATTGGACTCAGTGCAGTCCATATAGTTGACAGCTGTGGACTGTGTGACTGTCAGAGGCAGAGGGTCCTCCACGGGCGTAGGGGGCGCTGCTCTCGGAGGACTCGGAGCGTTAACTAGGATCAACAGATCAAACAAAAACAACACGATGAATTAATAGTTTAGGAAATAATAATCAATCAATATCAGGTGCGACAGGGACGAGACAAAACACAATATTGATTAGAAGTATTCATGCACCATGTTGTTTTAGGTCCTGCTCCAGGGCCGTCTTCTTCCTCACTGGTGCCAGGTCCAGCCCATCAAACAGGTCATCACTGTCTGAATCTGAACAGCAGAGAACATGGACTAGGGTTACGTTGATGTATCAGGCCAATATTGATCTTTATTAAAAATCAACCAGTCGGTGTCATCACACATTTAGTTCATATCTAGTTCATATATAGTGAGTAGTAAACAAGAGTCAGAGAAGCAGTCAAAGATGACCGGGGGTGTACCGCTGTGTGTCTCACCGTATGTAGGTTGCTCCACCTTGGTGCGTTTGAGTATTCCCAGTGGTTTGTATATGAACGTCGCTCGTTCAGATTGGGTCCTGCACATTGGCTTCAACCTGGCCGAGAGACACAGAGGGAAACAGACAGAGGGAGAGAGAGAGAGAGAGAGTGTGAACAGAAAAATAAGATATATTTGTCAAAAAAAAAGTGAAAAACAAAAGGAAAATCACACTCCTGGGACCAAGAAGCAAATACTAACTCAGTGATTCTCTGTTGTTGTTTTTTGCCTCCTTCTTCTCTTGCAGATTTTTATTTGGCTTGGAGCTTGGAGACTAGGTAGTAGCAGCTCCAGTTGATTAACCCTCATGGGGGACACTGTTTTTGTAGCCCAGTCTTTATATTATTTACAGACAAATGTGCTGTATGTAGTTGACAGACCAGAGCATCAGGTCTGCAAATGGTGACTTGAATAAAACTCCACTCACAACTCTGTGACATCAGTCAGTGACCGACCAAGAGGGATTACACTGGGGTAGATGTTGACCGGCTGGAGGTAGGACAGGAAGTCTTTAAGCTGAAAACAGACAGAAGAACATTGAGGGCATCGATGAATGAATGAAGGAATGGATGGACGTATAGATGGATGGACAAAACAAAATCAGCAGCAGAATTAGCCGTAATGATTAACTCTTACTTCCATCCAATGCCTGGGTTGCACAGGGGTTACATGTTTTTTGGTATACACAACGAAAGACTGTGGTTTTAGCACCCGTCTATATTTAGACTAGATCCGGTGGTCACATGACTCTGGGTTAATAACTTATATTATATTACGGTACCTCAGAGAAGGAGGAGTGGAAGCTGAAGCAGGCTCTGTAGGAACTGGCTCCTGTTCTGGAAACAACAAGTAGCGTATTAACATTCAATACCATTAGACATCTTACAACTCATTATAAAGGACAACCATCTCATGCATGTTCAAGTTATCCATCAGAGATTAAAGGACCATGCCGACGTGATTGGTGTTTCTTGCTCGTTTCCTGCATTCCCTTATTGATTTAAACTCATTAAAAATATATTTAATTGTGGTATAGGCAAGTAAAAACAGTCAGAAGTAACATTTACATGGATGGAAAACATGGGAAAAAATTTAAATCCTGCTGGAATGGTCCTTCTCTATATATGTGAGTGTGTCTTACTTGACTACAACGTTGCTTTTCTTGCTTCTCTCTCCGAACCACATAGTGGATGGTTTGATGCTGATGATGCGTAGAGGAGTCCCATCTGAGGCTAAACAACCACAGGGCAGCCTGTTGCCACGTAAATACTCCTCAACCTACACACACACACACACACACACACAATCAAGTTGTGGTATCCTGCAACATGTTTCACCAAGGAGCACTGACAGTTTCCCCTCATTAAACTTTCCTACATTCTGATGGGATTTTTGACCCATGAAATGAAAACGTCAAATATCAGAACCCGGCTAAATTTCATGCAGAATGCTTTGTGTGGCTGTGTGTGTGTGTGTGTGTGTGTGTGTGTGTGTGTGTGTGTGTGTGTGTGTGTGTGTGTGTGTGTGTGTGTGTGTGTGTGTGTGACCTTGGGGTGTCGACAGGCGTGGATCTGTGTGTTGCGGTCGGTCGTCACATAGTTGAGGATCTCTGGCATCTTCTTAAACATCGCCAGACTTTTGACGTGGATCTGGGAAGGAACAAGCGTGCACCCACACACACACACACACACACACACACTCAGTTAAAAAACTGAATTTGCACTTTCCATGGGAATCCTTCACACAGGGTTTGTACAGGAGTGTGTGTGTGTGTTACCTGTGTGTTGAACTCTTCTCCCAGGTTGGTGAACAGGTATTCATATCCATAGGCAGCTTTACAGTTGAGCCAGACAACATGGTAGGCGCTCTGACTGATCCAGTTTCTGACAAGCTCTCCAATACCACTCAAGCAGGCCTCCTACACACACACACACACACAGATGGTATAAGATGACTGTGGCCCTGAAGTAAAACTTTACCATGACTTTCCATAGCTATGTCAGAGCACTTCCATGACCTACAATCTGGTTTCCACTCCAATTGGGCTGAAAACCATCAAATGCAATGAATGTGTGTGTTCCTGTAAAGCGACCCATTTGTACAATTTCATGATCTGACTTCCCAAGAGAATTTATCAAATTCCCGACTTTCCCTGTCTGGAATACACCTCTCTAAACTAAACCATGACCAGTGGCAAGTCCTGCAAAAACTTCACCTTACCCGACTGGGAATTTGGTAGAAGCGTGGGTCATAGAATGTGGAGTCCAGATAAACACTCTGGATATCTTTCACTCTGTGAGGGAGACAACAGAGAGCAGTGGATATGGAGTGTAAGAGAAACAAATGCAGAGACAGACAAACATTCATACATGAAATCTAACACGACACATTAGCGGGATTTAGAAATGCTCCAGATGATGTATGACAATGGTCAATAGAGGGCTCTCAGGTTACACACCCTCTGGCGGCCATATTGGAGGTCCACAGCTCTTAGCAACAACAGCTGAGAACACCCCCCACCCGCAGTTGGGCTGAAAACCGTCTAATGCAGAATGTGTGGAAAATACATCCTGCTGTATTCCTGTAAAGTGACCTATTTGTAAAACGCTCTGATATTCCCTAAGTTTCCCAGAGAATTACCAATATTCCCTGACTTTCCCTGTCTGAGATATACCTCTCACTCTGTGATATTCCAGGACGTCCATGACTAGCGGGGACCCTGAGAGAGTCAACGACATGGAAACAGAAAGCAGTACAGATGTACAGTTGTGACCAACCTGCTGCCCGAGTGCAGTAGTTCTATCCGTGAGGCGTCTCCCTCAGCCAACCTGAAGTCCCCCGTATACAACACAGTGCCTTGGGACCCTTCAATCAGGAACCTACACACACACACACACACACACACACACACACACACACACACACACACACACACACACACACACACACACACACACACACACACACACACACACACACACACACACACACACACACACACACACCCATTTGATTTACATCAACTTATATGCTGTCACATTGTACATATTTTCATTCTCTTTCTTTGTCTCTGTTCTGCTGTTTTGCACACCGACATAATGCTGGAACTTTTCGTTTTTCCAGGCTTTTCATTCATACTTAAAATGTTTTTAACTTTTATTTTGAAATAACTTTCTAAATAATTCAAGGAAATAGTAACTTTAAATTATATTTACCTCCTTCAACTGACCTCCTTGACCTCCTTCTAGTCTAGTGGTAATACTCTCATTTTCTTATTTATTTGATTTGCTATTGCCATTTCCTGTTGCAAGGACCAATTTTCCACATGGGGCTCATTAAAATCTTCATGTAATGTTATTTTTATTCAGATGTCAAATATCATTTACTATAATAGACAGGAGAGGTTTGTTGTTTTTCCCCATTTTTCAAACCTTCCACTCTCCCACCTCCATCCCCAGGACAACTAGGCGTCTCCGATCTTGACTGACAGACACTTTAACTGAGACAAATGAGCGGCTGCCTAGTAGTCATAGGTTTGATGGCTCAAATCCTGGTACCATCAGTGCCCAATACTGCTGAACTGCCCCTGAGAAACATCACCCATAATTCCCAACATATATATCTCAAGCTGTGCTAAGGACTGATATTGAAAACTAGCAAGAAATTGCGGGATACGGAGATTGTGCATTCATATACTGTCAGGATTATTGGGTTTACAACTCTCCCACCAGGAGGTACCACCTGAACCTCCAAGTCGACCACTGAAGTTGCGAATTGGGATTCTAGATGGTATATGAATTGGTGACGTAGCTGCCTTAGCCAACATGACAAGAACATCACTCAAATTAAGCTGTATGTGGAATGCAGCTAGCATTTACCTGTCGCCTCTACAAACTGGGTTTTCTGGCATGCAGTTGTCAATAAAATACCAAAGAATACATGTTATGCTCAATCTCACTCAAGCATGTGAACTAGCTCAACTCGGATTAAAGTACATCTGACGTGCATATGAAGTTGACATGACACAATGTAACAACATGAAAATAAATCCACACCATCATACAAACTCAGGAGGACTTGGAGAGTAGTTTTACTTACATGACAGAGCCTGGACAGTGGCCTGCTGTTAAGAGAGTCACCACGACATCTTCCTTCTGTGACACAAACACCAGACAGGATGGCAAAAATGTGTAGTCAGAGGGAGTTGTACACCATTCTGCTCCGTTTTTAGGGGCAAGAGACAGGAAATAAGAGAAAGAGAGAGTCCTAGTAATGTTTTGTTTGGCCACAGAAAATGCTGAAGTCATCGGTTTTTACCTCTCCTGACGCCTCGTCCACCAGAGAAATCTGATTCGGGCTCTCCAACTCCAAAGGGACCTGCAACAGACCATTCATCAGGAGAGAATGTAGCTATGAAATCAAAAATAAGGAAACTTCCTGTATAGGTAGCATTTGGTGGTAAGTCTCACATGGGTAGGATGAATGAGAAGCATCTGTTCTTTAGGCAGATTTTAAAGAGAGTCCTAATAATGTTTTGTTTTAGCTTGTCTAGCTTAGTAGACTCACTGTGTCTTTTGCATATGAGAACTTGTATGTCCTCTGTATCATATGTGTAACTTGTTTGCCAATCAATCATCTTGTCTCTGTATCAAACAGGCTCCTGATTGGCTGCCTGTTATGCTGCTCTACACAAAGTGGTACTTCCTGGTGGGAAATGAGTAAATCCGATAAACAGCACATGAATGCATAATTAACACCAATCACACCCAGTCAGATTGCTGTTATAGATACTGTAATTGCCAAAAGAGTTGATTCTGGTGGTTACTATTAAATAGTTCTTTCAGATTAATCAACGTTCGGTTATATTTGATGCTTTTCATGTCATGTCACTGCCAATTTTTAGGATTTAAGTTGGGTCATTTCTTTTTTTGGATCAATCTTTATTTAGTGAATAATACTCATAATAACTCATAGCCAACGTCATGTGCAGCATAAACAACATAAATGACAGTAGTGGAAGGGACTTACTATGTGTTCCTCCCAGAATGCATACTTGGGATTGCTCAGCAGAAGCTCTTTGGTCACGAAGGAACAGTACAGCTTGACAGTTCGACTGGTCCAGGGGAATACAAAACAGACAGACACACAATTAGACAGGCAACGTCAGTATACGATGAATATTATTGTTGTTGATTGTATCGATGACTGTCTTCACCTGAATTTCAGTTTCCTTTTCATCAGAGGTCCTTTCAGTCCTTTCATATGATCTGTTGAGAAGAATGACACCAGCACACACACCGGAGACAGGCGGGGGCATAGAGCGTGAGGAATTTGACGAACGTACTTGGCTATGAATGGTGAAAATAATGATTTTTGACAGCATTACCACTGATGTCTGACCTGAGTTGGTGTTATTTTCATGCAGCTAGCTAGCAAGCCAACTCACCTTTATGGCAGTGGGAGAGAAAATATGCCCGGGCATGTACATTCTCCCTGTCAAAGCGGTCCAGCGAAATGGTAGGATACTCCCTCATACGCCCTGCAAAAGAACTCATTTTTCACCTCAATGTTTTTGTTGCTGCCGTCTAAAACCAAACATGACTAGTTTTATGGTCCTTCAGTGTTCGAGCATCTTTGAATATACTACAACATTGATGTAGTCGATTTTATAGCCCCTCCATCCAAAGTCCACTTCCTTGTCGGCTGTTTTCTTTGTTTGGTTGCCAAATAGTTTGGCGCCATCTACTGGAAGCCTGTTGCGCCAGTCCTCCAACGTAGAAGAAGAAAGTTCACGGTTACCAGGCAACCGAGGACACGCTACCTCAACGACACAGTAAAAAATACTAGCTTGAAAGCTCTGAGAAGTTAGCCTCCAAAAGAGTTGTAAGTAACTTTATGTTTCAGTGAATATCTGGAATGATTGAGGAAATATATTGTGAATGTTGATATTATTTTCTAGTCTCTTTCATGTGTTAATTGCAAAGCTAGCAAGTTGGAAAAAGCAAAGGTAATTTCAGGTCTCGGTATCCCCGAAACGTTCCGTTCTCTCGTATTGAGAGTGCGTAACGCCCATTTAAAAGTTGTATGTTTACGTACATACCTCGTAAAACATAACTTAAGACGTTTACAAATCGTTACAGTCCATTCTTCAATTCGGCATACATCTAATACACCAAATTTTGAAAGGCTTAAGTCTGTAACTGGCTAGTTAGCTAACCAAGGAAACCAAATCGAATAACTTACACTGCAAGACAAAGTTAAAAAGCAGCAATGCATTGCTGCTGTTTACAGACCTCTCAGACTTTATTTGTTACTCTAATGTTGTTTGTTGGTCTTGCACATGGGTCTGGAACTAAAATCTGAACAGGGCAAATACTACTACCAGCATTTTGTTTGTCAAGTTATATCTGGAACACCCTATCATAGGGTAAATAGTAAATCCAACAAAAGCATGTTTGCTGCACTTCCACAACAACCACAGTTTGTCATCTGAGTAATGATGCTCACCTGGTGCTATGGCAATAAAGCATATCCATTTCACTCTATTTGAACCCTAGTGAATATTTAATATCCTGTGAATATAACAAACCGACAAACATATTGTAATTCTTGTCATGTGGGCACTATGCAGAAGAAGACAGTGCATTTCTGTGGACGTCTTCCCAGCAGCACCGCTATGTCCTGGACCACCTACGACAGCAACTCCAAGCCCAAGTCCATGAGCAGAGCCAAGGGGTGGACGGCAGAGGTGGAAAACCTGTACCGATTCCAACAGGCTGGCTACAGAGATGAGCTGGAGTACAGACAAGTCAAACAAGTGGCCTTGGTAAACAATCATCTGGTTGTATTTGTGTTACTGATTCTAGAATAGGATGACTGTTCTTCTCTTCCCAATAGTCTGTATCTAACAGTGTTTCCCACAGGTTCTTAGGTTATTTGTGGGATTGGTAACATACAAACTGTCAGCGATGGAAAAGACTATCTGCAACACAGGCAGCACTGTTAATGTTATTGTGTCAGGGTTATTGTGGGTTGCCATGAATACATTATGTAAGAAAAACATTGAGTTGCACTGGTAAACAAATAATCCTTTGTTTCAGTCATAGTATTGATTTTGTTATAGGAGTCCAGGGGTCTGTCTCACAAAGCAAGGTCAACATAATCAGTGTATCTTTGTGATAGCTGGCTTCACAAAACCAAACAATGGCAGTCCAGACTAACCGGTCTCACAAAGATTATCAACTCACTCTGTCAACGTCCACATAAAAGGGGCGGGGTTTGTAGCAAATAGCTAATTGCATGCAACATGGACAGCTGCTTGTGTAACTAAAACTACAATCTGCAGAAATATATCCTTTCTCATTATGTTACCATCCAGTGACAATGTCTTTGTCTATGTGTCATGTGGCTGTCACTCACTGTACTTGCATACATCAGTAGCAAACTAATCTGTACTTTAGCTCCTTTGTCCACTAACACCTAAAAAATGTGCTGTTGGCAAGACAATAATAAAATAACCTTTCTATTGGAATTAACAATATAAAGAAGCCAGTAATGTAAAGAAAGGATCCAGATGGACATGTAACCTTACTGACGATAACTGGATGCGAGAGCTTCATTCATATTATCACTTATTTAATGTGTCTGTCTTTTTCCCCTGTCTCTCTTTCTCAGATTGACAAATGGCCAGAGACTGGGTTTGTGAAGAAGCTCCAGCGCCGAGACGACACATTTTATTACTACAGCAGGAAAAGGGAATGCCAGGACAAAGAGGTCAATAAAGTCAAGGTCTATGTATATTACGATATCCAGGAGTCAGGGTCCCCATCCACAGAAAAGGGAGCTGCACAGTCACATCAATTGTTATGATACAGCCATTGCTCACCAACACACACACACACTGGCACAGACACACCTCCCCTCAACAGCTGTTATTTGAAGAAATTATGACAATTGCAATAAAGGCAACTTTAATATGAAATTTGAACTTAATTTCAGAGGCCTACTCGGTTTGTATCTTAACATGTGACATTCACGCTGTGATTTCATGACGTCATTGTAATAGCAAAGCATTTTTCCTTTTTTTACGTTTTTTTCTCTGGAGCGTCTGTTCATTGGAAAACAAGAACAAGAAAAATTCTTTTGTCGGGATTAAGAACTGGGTCTGCCCGTCACACTACCCTCATGTGATGGGGTAGGATTACACTAGCTACAGTATGACCTCTATGGGCTCTCAGAGGTTTTCCCATGGATAAAGAATAGTCTGTTATTTAGCAGCCTCGGTAAGATGACATTTATAATAATAATAATACATTAGACTTATATAGCGTTTTTATAAGTACCCAATTTATTTATGATTTATGCTCATTAACGCGTCGTTAGGATACTGTTGTGAAACGCAGTGGTGCCGGGGGTAAACCCGTATGCTGGCTCGTGAGAGGTTGACCTCATGCTACAGAGAAAGTTTATGTGACTGCACCTTCCGCCCACTACCCTGGTATAGCAATAAGCAGGTGAGTGAAGGAATTTTACATTATGATTGATAATACATACGCTTCACTTTTAACAACATCAGTAAGGAACATAATGGGGACTCGTTATGGTCACTTTCTATTTGCAATCCTGGAGAAAATGTATGGTACGTCACGTCAAACTCAAACGTGCAAAAGCGTGGCAAGTTAAAGAAGCCTTGCATACCATCAAACGTATATGCGCCATAACATATGACATGTCTCGAATTGTTGAAGTACTCTAAGATTTGGTATACATGTACTCTACCGAGCGTCAATAAAAATTTAACTTTTAGAGTTGTTTGGCACTGCTGGCTAACTTAACGCCCACCACTGTATAACGTTGTTTTGGTGGAGAAAGAGTGTATAACAAGCGAACCGCTGCTAAAAGTTCAAATATATTAAATTTGCCATCTAGTTATATGCCGAACTTATTTACTTAAGGTTGTATCTCCAGGGTTATGCGCGTTTGTCGTTTAAATTGACAGGTTTTCGAACAGTTTGCCATCAGGATCTCCATTTAACGGAGCACGGGACGCGTCGTAGCGCACTTGACTTGCCAAGCACCGTCATAGTCGGCTCAACGGTAATTGAACTCTCCTTTAATTGGTTGAAAAAGCTACCCGGCTCATTGCCTTTAATTTGCACTTGACCATATTGCTCGTCTACTCTGAAGTTATGTTTCCAGTGGCCTCAACACGGGTTTTGTGAGGCAAATTTGGACGTAAATCCAGAGGATCAACTCGGGTGAGTTAGTTGAAACATCGGGTTGTTGGCTGACCAAATTACGTCAAACGTCTTGGTTTAATCTCGACCATTTCTGGAGCTATCTGGATGGTTAGCTTAGCCACGTTAGCAAACCAAGCTGGTTTATTGACGTTGGCATTGTAACGTTCACGGGTAACGTTAGTTAAGGTAGGGTTTGCATTATCGTAGTTGTAATGTGGTAACTTTAACTAATGTTAGAGATGAATAAGAAGATAAGAGTGGGATTTCCATTTCACTGCCCATGTTTAAATAGTTTGCCTTTACTTAGTGACATACCTGGCTAACTAGCTGTTCGGGTAAAGTTAATAATATTTAGCTAACGTTACGTATCGTTAGCAGGATAAGCTAACTACCAGTCAAGCTAATTTGTAAGACAGCAGTCGGATGTCATGGCTTGTCAGCTGTCACAGTAGTGACACCGTAGTTGGCCCAGCTTGTTGGTCAGCTGTTGTGTTCATGTGCTCCGAGATGTACTAAAGATTTGTTGGGATATTAAACTTCTAGAGATGCTGTTACTGTTGTCAGGACATGAGATTTGTTTCGACTGACAGTGTCATGGGCAGTCATGAATCCTGACATGTTCCGCTCTCTCTTGCACGGGGATAACGCCACTATGTTCTTTAATGTTGCTTTGTTTATCGGCAAACTCACACATACAAAATGACTTAAGTCACTTTACGACTCATTGGGGTCTTCTGGTAAAGTCGGCGTACAGAAACCCATACAAAACCCAAATATAGTAGCTATTAGTTCACACTGTTCGCTACCACCCTCCACGCTGTATTTAGTTGGAAGAGGATTGTGGGAATAAGAGGCGAACCAATTTTTAAAAGTTGATATTTTATTGGAATAAGCTGTGCTTTGTGAATCGCGTGTATGCCGAATTTACCGGAAGACTAACGATTTATTTAAGTCATGTCCTACCAGGTATGTATCTTTGCCACGTTTTTGAATGGAGTTAGTTTGGCTTGTGTCAGCCTCCTTATATATATATTTTAATTAAAGGTAGCGTTACACTGTCTGGCTGTTTTGTTGGCTTACACGTGACCCAGATATTTTTCTTAGCTCGGTTAAGTCGTGGGGTCCTTTTGTAAGAAGCCTAGTGAATCACAAGGCTCCAGTGGAATGTAGCTTTAGGCCAGTTTATGCTAGCTATAATGAGGTTCTTGTTTTTCCACCGTGTTTTATGCTGAGAAAGCGCTGTGATGGTCTTATTTCCCTTCCCGCTGCCTTCTGACCTAGAAAGAAAGGAACAACCACAGCTGAAAATGGCTGGTTAAATCCGCAGGGGTGATGTTGTGAAATTGTGACGTGAGAGAAGTATTTATTTTTGTTAATCCTTTTTATTGAAGTTTTCCCCCTAGAAGCTGTGCCCTTTCTCACCACCTTCCTGGAAAGTTGCCCCTACTGCAAGAAAAAACATTATTGAATCGATTGAAAATTACCATCCCCAGTTTTATTACCCTTCACAAAGCAAATCAATCTAGAGCCAACAATTAAAGGTTTGTGATCTGTCCTAACCTAAGAGTCTAAATATGAGCTGATGAAATGCCCCCCAGTTCTGTAAATGGGATGTTGACAGTTTGTAACTGCTACTACTAATAATCCTAACCCGCCTTGACCAAACTAGACTGTTTCCCGCTTGAGAAAAACACATTAACAAACCAGAAAGATATTACTTTATACATTTTTATTTATGTAAAGTCATGGAAAAGTCCATTCCCAGGGCCATAGTGGGAACCCTGGTTAACTACAAAGAACAGAGCTCACATGCCCACCCCTCTAGGTTTGGGAAGTACTTGCTTTCTATGCTTCATGATGGTTAGACATACATACATATTTGGGAACTGCTCACAGAGCAGGACTATAACCCCTATTGTTGGCCAACGTGTTGAGTGATAAACACATGCAGGGTTCTTCCTGTTGCTAAGAAAAACATAGTATTGCTACCTCTGATGTGTGACTGATTAGTAAGGGTTTAAGCTGGAGGAAGTAAGCTCTGATGGCCTTGAAAAGAGTGTTTTTATGCTTGATTTGGTAGGGGTTTAGGCTTGAGAGGCCTGTATGTTTAATGCCTAGTCTTAAAGGGGCATTAAGTAATCTCTGACTTGTATCAGCCTCTATCAGTGACCAGTAGGAATTGCAACAACATTGACATTGTCTCCCGCCCCTGGAATTACAGTGGCCTGTAGTTGTTACAAACAATGACGTAGCTTGTTCACTATAGAGCAGTAAGCTAGCTAATTAGAGCAAGGGATCCAACAAAAATGTCTAGTGAATAAGTAATACTACCATGCAAAATACTGGAAGAATAATATTGCTGTCATTTTCTTTTCGGCTTGAGGAAGTTTTTGTGATGAAATGCAAAGGAAGTGAAGCAGAAAAACCCCCCCTGCAAAAACCTATCCATTGTTTTCCCTGGGGTCGTTCAGCTGTAGGCCGCCACAGCAAGAAAACACCACCATTGCTACCACCGCAGTTTAAAAAAAGAAGGCATCCTTTGGTTTTAATGCCCGCTCCCCCACATCAATTACAGAGACAAAGTTTGAATGCTTTCATCATCCAAATGGAAACAGTTTTAATGCTGCTGCAGTAGAACCACAACTTGAATTGGTGCCAATAGGGATCTGGAAGCAAAGTCACCTTCAACCACCACTTCAACAAAACATTATAGGGTAAATGCTGTCTATTGTAACTGTAAGTAACTGTAACTGCAACAATACACTGATAGACAAGCCCCAGCATCGTTGCTGTAATCACACGCAACATGTTCCATGTTTCCCACAGGAAATTTGTTAATCAAGGTGGTAATGCCTGACTAACCTATATGTGAGAGAACGTTTGTGAACCCTATTGAATTAAGTGCATTCCTATTTAAATGGCTCTTCATCTAACTCAAAAATAGATAAACACAATGTGATTTAACAAATAACACACACATTTTCTTTCTTTTACATGTCTCTTATTAAACATATTGTTGAAACGTCAACAGCTTGGATTGGAAAAAGTATGTAAACCATGAGATTTAGTAACTGGTGGAACCTCCTTTAGCAGCAATAACTTCAACCAGACGCTTTCTGTAGTTTCTGGTATTTTGGACCATTCCTCCTTACAGAACTGTTTCATGTCTTGCAGTCATGCCACAATATTTCAATAGGGTTAAGGTCAGGGCTCTCAGGACTTGGCTGTTCCAAAATGTGAATTTTCAAAAGTTTAAGCCATTCTGTTGTAGATTTGCTTTTGTGTTTGGGGTCCTCGTCATGCTGCGGGCCCTGCAGCAGAAAAGCAGCCCCAAACCATGATGCTCCCTCCACCATGCTTCAGGGTTGTGATGAGGTTTTGCTGTTGGTGTGCAGTGGTTTTTCTCCTCCAAACATAGCGTTGTGACCTGTTGCCAAAAAGCTCATCTGTGCACAGAGCATTGTTCCAGTAGCTTTGTGGAACATCCCGGTGGTCTTTTGACAAACTTGAGACGAGCTGCAATGTTTTTAGTGGAGAGCCGTGGTTTCCTCCTCTGTAGGGTTTGGTGTTCTGCCTTTATTTCCTGTATTCTGAACTAGTTTATCTTGTTTTGTGTGTTCTCATTGACTAGCTAGATGTAGGTAGGCTCATGGACATGTTTGTATATCTGTACCTCTTTAACCTATTTCACCTTATTGCCTGTTGTTGGGAGCGTCAACAACAACAATAACAACAACAACAACAACATCACCACTTGCAACGCTGTCTTTTGCTACACAGGTAAAGGAACTAGCCTACCTGGCCAGCGGGGTCCACCCTCTATAATGCCCCCATCAGTCTGTTGACATTGATGCCTTCCCTGAGACTGGAGGGGAGGTAGCTTGGAGCTATAGTAGCTAGCATGCAGCATTTGCACCGTGTGTCCATGAGGTGGCGCTGCTGAGAGGCCAGTGGTCGGTACTGTTTGTGTGTCTACCAAGCCGGCCATGGATGACTTCACCACGAGGACCTACGGCACCAGTGGCATGGACAACAGACCTCTGTTTGGGGAGGCCTCGGCACGGGTAGGACATTGGGTGAAGTGTGTGTGTGTGTGTGTGTGTTTGTGTTTGTGCCAGCAGCGTCTACCAATATGTGATTCTGAAGGCCGATACTGATATTTTTGGATCCAAGATGCCAATAATATTTTGCACCAATATTCAACAGAAATTTGACTTAAAAAAAGGAAAAGCCAGTAAGGTGATAGAGAGAAAGCATGCATGTCTTTGTCAGAGATTGAGCTGGAGCTAGAAATATGTTGTTGATGTTTTTAACTCCTCCCCTCAGGATCGAATCATCAACATTGCTGTGGGGGGATTCACGTCTCTGGTTGTTCTAGTAAGTACTAAACTACTGGACACGTTTTTTGAGCCATTACAGTATTAAAGTATTGAAATGTCTTAAATGCAGTTACTAGAGGTCTTGGTTTCTTTCACCATGCAATGACCGGTTTCTTTGTGCTGCTTTACTAAACATCATTCGACTTCATGTCCCTTAACAATTAAATTCATGCTGTCCTTTTTTCTTTTAGTGCTCATTCATGCTCTCACATTTTTCATTTGCTATATTCAATCAGAAATAGGCTTCTTTCGACCACTTTGCTTCCTTATTTTGGTTGTTAAATTGGTCCTAAATTCAATTCCAGGTAGCGTTAAAAAGGTCTTAAACCTGCACGCACCCTGATGTGAGTAAAATCTCATGGCACAGCTTTGTGTCACGACAAGCCAGTCGACATCTGCTGTATGTAAAGCATTACATCGGCTGGCAGGAGGAAGAAGAGGAACAGGGCGCTGGCAGCCGAAACAATTACTGTGTTGTACTCACTTCTCCTTTTAACACCCTGACTGTAACTGTGTCACTGGCATTATCTCCACTCCATTTCTCACTGACCTCGTCAGATTATTACTTTAAGTCTGTGCAACTTGTATATGAGTTGAATATGGGGGCTCGTAATAACATTTTTAAGAGCTGTTGTAGGAACTATTTGTTGTTGTTGAAACTATTTGTGTAGTCTTTTAAGTTTGTCCCATCGGGTCTTCTAGGTGACTGTGATCAGTTCGTTTGTCTTCCCCTCGTTGTCTCCACGACCGCTCAATGTCTTCTTCGCTGTGTGTATCCTGCTGGCCTGCGGATCCACCATAGTGCTGGTAACACACACACACACACACACACGCAAAGATATGATGGATATGATGCAGTTTTATTGGTTAAATATTTATGGTATTAATGATCAGTACTACACTGGTTGTCTATGGGAAACCCTCAACCTGAATTGATTCTAATGCAACATCAGACAGACATTCGTATTATTATGGTTATTATACACACCTCTCCTCTCGTTTCTCCCTCCACCGTTCTCTCCTCCTCCTCCAGATATTCTGGTACCGGCAGGGCGACCTGGAGCCCAAGTTCAGGAACCTGATCTACTACATGCTGGCGTCCATCGTGCTGCTGTGTCTATGTGCCAACCTCTACTTCCACGACGTCACGTAGAGGCAGGGAAGAACAAGGGAAGCCATGGCCTTGACAGACAGAAACACACACACACACACACACACACACACACACACACACACACACACACACACACACACACACACACACACACACACACACACACACACACACAGAGGAAACGCTCACCTTTACCAACGTGACAAACTTGAATGCATTTTTTCCCACTTAACCCACCAAGGACTCTCCACCAGTTGGACCAAACCAAATGAGACTTAATGGTTCCAGTGGGAGCAGAAATAATGGACTGGATGAGTCTATGCTATCACGATATAAGCGGCCACACACTGCGGTACATACTGCTGGATGGGTACGAAGCTGAATAAGGGTGCTTACGTCCTATCCTGTTTACAATAACCCAGCAGAAGTTCTGTTACCGTGTTACTATTTTGATGTATATTCATGTATGCGTGATTGGGATTGAATCGATATGATTGGGCTATGAAGAGCCACATCAACGGCTGATCCTGAGTAAGACCGTGAAGGAAAAATCCACCCTGAGATCCTCTTACACTGTGATGCTCAGTGGGCTAGTTTTTTTTGTGTTAAAATGCCTGTGTACTTCCACTTCAGTTTGTGATTACCTACATTTCCCAGAATGCCTTTCGCCATTCCCCAGAGAAGGGGCGTGATCTTGTATGGACTTATAAATAATTGAGTTATACATATCTACGATTGTGGCCACGCCCCTTACTCAAAACACATATCTTGTGGTTGCATTGCATTCTGGTCTATCTTGGCTACTGTCGGTGGAGAAATTGGTCTCTCTCCTCTTCTGTGGATTTCTCCTGTATGATTGTTGAACGTCGGTCTAGAAAGAAGCCCTTTGATTCTGAGGGACTGACACCAAAACCGATTACCGATTGCTGAAACATTTTCTCAAACTGGAAATATCTCAACGCCATCAACAAAATTGGTCCAGAAATGCTATGTCACCAGTACCGTTTCTTTAAGTGTTCAAGTATGTTAGGGTGGCTTTTTCCTCCAACCAGGATGTGAGTCACTACCGAGAATACTGTGAAGCCGGAGGGGGAGATGATGGAGCTGCAATTGGCTCCATCGCTCCCTTTTCTTTCAGTACTGTAGACAATATTGTACACTAGCTCACACAGAAGTAGCACAAGCAGCAACAGGGTGTTGTGGCAAATATATGCAACCTTTTCTTTTTTTTTCTTCTTCTCGTTTTCTGGTCTTTTCATCTTCTCTGATCATGTTTGGTTCAAGTTTCCCCCAAATCCAGTCACTACAGTACAGCCAAGAGGAATTAAAAGTTACGTCGACTGCCAACGCTAGTTATGTCTAAGCCATACACACTCGCGCACTCATTCACTCAGGCCAGCTGTAGCACCAATGAAAATGAAGCATTCCAGGTGGCAAATATGACCTGTGTGTCTGCAATATACATTTCTGCACTTATCCTGCCATTTCCAGATCTGTGCTGGGTTTCTCAATGTTCGTAGCATTCCGTAGCTCTTTAGCTTGAGGCCACATTAGGAATGAGGATAAGATTTGGTAGTAAACCTGTTTAGCTCAATACATGAAATTTGTTATTTTGTTAATTGATAGGAATTGCAGGTTGGTAAAACACTCGCGTCTCCCTGCCATTTGGAGACGAAAACGTGCAAAGGACAAGAGTTATTCCTTCACTTGACACAGATCATCTGCAGAATACTCTGAGTAATGTTACGTGGTAAAGCGAGTGACATCATTGAGCTGTCCTCAGTTGGCCTTGCCATTGAAAACAGGTCATTGTAAGCAAACTAGCAAAGAGTGTACTCAGTGCTAAGAAACAATGCGGGAAAACAAGCCCCGCCTTCCATGAGATGAGAACCTCACCACGACCGCAGGATTGTCAAAGCCACACGTTTCTTTTTTATTTAATATGTTATGGAATAAACTGTTGTGTACCTTGACTGCTTCTTGTTCAGACAGTGTATGTGTACTTTTTCTTCCTCAGACAAACACCTTGAGAAACAGTGGACAAAATAACAAACATAATATATGAAGCAGGTAATCAGCCTTCAGACCAGCTTCAGTCGTGCTTGTCCTGTTGTCACCCTGAACTGTGTCGAGGGATACTGGACCTTTCTTCAAGGAGGGAAAACCTCCAGTTCTATGAGGGATGAAGGAGTAGGAAATTACTTCCCATGAAGGTTCAGTGATGTTTAGATCTGGTGACCGGAGCAGCTATGGAGGGTGTTTGACTTCATCTTGTTCATGAAACCATCTTGGATATTGGGACCATCATGAGGGAGCTGTGTTTGCACACTAGGGTGCTGCGACTCAGCATCACTCACCATTGTATAATGTTAACTGGCTAGCAGGCTGATCTCCCAATATTTTGTCAAATGGATTGAATGTGTATTTCATTGCTCTTTAAAGGAGCATCCTCTCAGAAAGGGCAATGGCAGTAAAACAGGTTGTCTAAAAAATACTCTAGTCTGTAATCTTTCCCATTGAAAACTCTAAATCACATTTCAGATCCTGAAAATCCTTACTAGCTGTTAAATGTATATTCACCAACTCATATGTCCAAGTTAATGGGAGTTTCAACTGTTTTTTTTGGAGTGTCTATTGGCCAATTAGCTCTACGGTGAAGCAGTTGGGACTGTAGTCAGAATCAATCAGTAGGACAGAAAACTGGCAAAATAGGGTCCAGGTGGAAAAGAGTTGTGCTTTAAGGTAAACCAGCCACCCATTGTTTTGATTCATGTTTGCGGGTAAAATCGTGATGCATTCTGGGTTTCACCACCTATTGTATTAGATGGTTGATGGAAATGAAAAAGTTAGGCTGACAAGTTTGACTTTCAGTGTTACTCAACATAAGAGGCCATAAATATGTATACATATCAGGGTGTATTACACACTGGTATTAGATATTGGGTTGCTGGTATCACAGAACCTCCCCAGTATCATAATCTGACCAAGAGCCACAAGGAACATGTCAGCAATCAAAGCAGCTTACTGGATTTTGTTTATACAGAAGTCATTTTTACACAGACAGACAGAACCACAGGACATCCTGTAAGCAGCTGCCCTTTGTGTTGTATCACAGTATTTTTGGCTAACATTGGCTAGTTGTTATGACCATCCTTGGAGGAGGCTTGATGCACATGCACATGGTGGTTAGGTGCCCTTGCTCCAGGGCATCTGGCACTGCCGGCGCTGAACCAGCAACCTTTTGACTAACCAACCAGCCATCTGGTTTTCTGCCTCCTTTTTTTTTCACACATTTTTCCACACAAACATTTTTGTTCAAGGGCTGTAAAAGTATTGCTCAGTAAAACCAATGGATCACATCTCAAATCAGTACTCCGTATCAGCTGATAGTACTCGATTGGAGTCAGTGATGTGGTATTGGTGCATATTACTGGGCGTTCACACTGCAAGCATCATGATCAATAAGTCAATTTGAACGGTCAAAAAGCTTGTCAGCGCAGTCATTGGCCGTCAACAGCCAATCAGATTCACGTGCCTCCTTGTTTCACTACTGATGTGATTTTGTTTCATGGACAATAATTCTCAATAAGTCAAGTATAAAATGGATGAGAAATTCATTACAGCCATTCAAAGCTTTCCAGTTCTCTACAACGTTTCCTCTCAGAAACGATGCTTGGAGAACGGTTTGTTCGTCGTTGGGGTTGATGTTGAGCTCTGAGGTAACTTCATTGAGCTTTTTGGATTAATGCTACCCAATGTTAATTCATGAAAATGTAATGTTATGAAAGGCAATACCAAAGCAGCGACAAATACATGATTTGCCAGTTGCAAACTTTGCAGCTGCAGGCCGCTACATAAATGCAATGGGGGCCTCTTGCACCGCCCACATTCAGTCAGAATGACCCATCAATCAAGCCGCTTGCAGTGTGAACACAGTGTTAAGGGGCATTAGCAACTTTCTGAGGCAATTCAAATGGGCACCGTCATTGGCAGGGATGGAAACTGGCGATGGGGAAAAAGTAAAAACAATCAATGTGGATATCTGTTGATATAGAAAATGGCATAACTGCTAAGCCTGGTATACCGTGACAACTACTCATCTACATTGCCTCAAAATGTTGAACATGCATCACGCCCTTTACATTTGCTCCGGCACTGTAGATGTAGCATGATTAAAAACGGGAGCCGTGGAGAACTGGGCCAGCGAGACGTCGACTTCAGTTCCCAGTAGGTCTGGACAAACACTGCAAGCGGATGGGGGATGATGAGAAGAGTTACTGTAGCTGCTGTTGGAGGTTGGTGTTCGTCAAGCTCAACACAGAGGAAAAAACGGACTGTCAACAAACTCCTGGTCCAATGGGTCCTTTAGTAAATGTCAGTGATGAGATGAAGGTGCGACTCAATCTGAGCCTTCTTGGTTCTCCAGGATCGGATCTGAGGAAGGAGAGAGAGAGAGAGAGAGAATGAGTGTGGGTGAAGGCAACAGACAGAAAAGTGTGTGTGTGTGTGTGTGTGTGTATATATGTTTGCGTGTGTGTTACCTGTCAGCGTGCTGCTAATGTTGGGAGGCGAGACAATCAGCACGGTGCTGCCAGCAGCTATCCCAGAATCCACCACTGGCCCTTCCACAGAGGAAGAGCTCAGAGCCTGACACACACACACACCAAAAAATTAAATTAAATTAAATTAAAAAAGTAGATTGATATATATTGGCTTTTTATTAAAAATCAGTCTAACGCTACTTTTCTGTATCATCACTCAACATCGGCGTAGTGGACAGGCGTGGTTCACCTTGTCACTGAAGCCGTCCGTCATTGGTTCCAGGTTTTCCGGGGTGACGTTCTCCGGACCAACCAGGAGGCTCGTAGCGTCTAGCCTGTCTTCCTGTCCCCGCCCCTCGGTCTCCACGACCAGTTGCGATTGGCCGAGATGATCGGCGGAGGCGTGGTCGGAGGTGACCGTTTGGATGATGACGCCGTCACTGGAGCAGAGGCCCTCAGTCTGAGATGAAAACACACACACACACACACACACACACACACACACACACACACACACACACACACACACACACACACACACACACACACACACACACACACACACACACACACACACACACACACACACACAGTATTGGTTTAGAGAAATGAAATGTTTTACGTAAGATGAAATCCTGAAAATCCTCTCTCTCACTCACCGACAGACTGTGAAGGATGATGTGTTCGGGTGACGAAGGGGAGGAGCTTGTCGTCAGGGTAACTGTGCTGTTATTGGCCAAGCTGAGAGGAAGGCCCTGACTGGTGGAAAGGCTGAGAGGCAGGCCCTGATTGGATGTGGTCTGGAGGTAGTAGGTCCCAGGGGTGCCAGTGGGCTGCAGGTGGAAGGACTAGAGAAGAGAGAAAACAGAGGTTGGAGGTGTCTGAAAAGTCTGGAACCACAGGGAAACCTGCTAAACTATCAGTGTGTGTGTGTGTGTGTGCGTGTGTGTGTGTGTTGTGCTCACTGGCAGGATCTCGAACGTCTGCAGGGCTCCAGTGTTCAGTGTGATGGTCTCACTGTCATTAGCTGCTGTAGAAGAGTCTGAGGCTTAGAGAGACACAGAAAGAGAGACAGTCAGAGACACAGGGAAGGAGAAGGACAGAGAAGGGGAGGGTGCATTGAGGGTTCCTGGTCAGCTGACAAACCAGCTGGATAGAGTTAGTCAACAACAAAAACCGTCAACAACCAGGACTGCAAACAAATGAGATCATGTTCGAGGCGATTGGTAGCCTCTATCTCACCCAAGTGGTATTGATAGTGCGACTGTTTTAAGACTATTAAGACTACAGTTCCCATAAACCCTGTTGCTTCCTGTCCCCCATCCGCCTCCCTGCTGTCTTTGGCTTTACTGAAGAGTATCAACATGGTGGAAGTGATTTTTCCATCGGCCTTTCACCACCACTGGCAAAAACTCTGAAAGCTTTAGCTCTGTTTGCACTGGAAGAACAGCGCCCTCTTCCTGTTTTGTGCCGTAAAGCAACCGGGTTGCCAGTAAATGAGCCCCGAGAGTCTGAAGTCAAGAAAGTCACACTGTACACCTAGCAGACACACAAAAGGTGTGCTAATAAAACAGAGTGTGTCTCACCCAGGTGTGTGATCTGCAGTGGGATCTGTACGGGAATCTGTAGCGCGGCAACAGAGCCGGGGGCGGGCTTATTGCCGCTCTCCTCCAATTGCGTGACCCGGATCTGGAGAGAGGAGGAGGGACTTCCTGGTCTGGCTGCTGTCTGAGAGGACTCTATCAGCTCCTGAAGACCTTTCAGTAAAACTGGACACACACGAATATTGGTGTCGTCATTCACAAACCCACACTGGTTGAGATGAGCACCAGAAATATAAAGCCAAGACGTGTGTGTGTGTGTGTGTGTGTGTACCGCTGAAGGGGATGTCCTTGTGATTGGCTACTTGTCTCTTGATGCTCCACCACTTGGATCGTAGCCATTGGGGGGATCGGACGCTGCTCCACCCACCAGCTAGCTCCTCCCACTTTATGTCGTTCTCATCCTCTACATCCAGCTCTGCTATCCTAAACACACACACGCACATTTAATAAGTAATATGTGTAAAAACAAGTAATAACTGTATTTTCACACAAACTTTCATTACACATACACACACACACACACACACACACACACACACACACACACACACACACACACAACCTACCTGCGTATTAAGTTCAGGTCATCTTCCTTCATCCACTCCGTTCCTCCGCTGTGTTTCCAGTTCAGGTAGTTGAGCCATTTGGACCGGCACTGTTTCTCTGAGCGCGTGCGAACTTGGTCGGCGACTGACGCCCAGGAAACACCCCCGGTAACGGCGATCCCCGGGGGCACCCCCGCCATCTCGTACACCACCTCAGCAAGGCGTCTCTCCTCTTCCTCGCTCCATTTACCTGGTGTACGGGAAGACAAAGAAAACAAGACGAATAACCAAAAAAGTTACAGACAAACCATAATAGTATCATTAGCATAATTCATTGGATTGGATTGAGGCTGCCGATATCTGATAGTTTGTGCCACCATGCTGATATTCAATATGTTTACATTTGGCCATAAAGCTGATGTGGCAAGATTTATTTTTGGTGAGCAACCATGTCTTTTTTTTGTCTGTATGTATTTTTATAACATATTTCATGTCAATCAAAATCACCATTTAGCTTTATTGCTGCTCATGATCTCACTTGGAGATAACACTACTGGTCTACTATCACAACACAGCATGCTCCATCCCTTTAGGACTTCCCATACACAACCACTGTATTATTGATCAATTATCCAACAAATCTGTAATCAAACTGCATCACATCAGTCATATCAGAGGTGCACGACATTGACTGGACCATATTTGATTTTTAATAAACTTGGAAATAGTCAACATTTCATTTTCCCCCCAATTTGTTTCAATCAACCGTGCTACCCCGACCACGCGGCCAACACACACTCCTCTGCACCTGTGTTGCACGTGTCCTTCATCAGTCGGCATCGGTCTTTGACGGAAGAGGCACTGCGACCCAGAGCTGCTCCTATCGTCGCCCAGTCGTTACCATGCTTCTGCCTCAGCCTGAACACACACACACACACACACACAGACACAGACACAGACACAGACACAGACACAGACACATGCGCGCAACAACGTTTAAAGCATTAAATTATATACTTACGAGTAAAAAAAACACCTACAAAAGGTTTTCTACATTAAAGGAAGATACAGATTTACTTTTACTCACGCTTTTAGTTTGTCTATCTCATCAGGGGTATACCTTAGGAAAAAAATTGAAATATGAGAAAAATTATATTATATTATATTGTATTACATTATGTTTCACAGACTGAAGCCCGTTCTCTGCAGACTTACTTCCCCACATGGTTGCGGTTGTCGTACATGCGTAGCACCCGTCTGTAGACAGCGAACAGCGGCCGGTTCAACCCCCAGGCAACGCTGCGGTAGAAATCCTTCCTCTCCTCTTTGGACATCTCAAATATGATCTCTGCTGGGTCCTCCATGCCTCGGCCCTGACGCGCACACACACACACATTCATATAAAATGCATCCAACATCGAACGAAACAAATGGAAATATCACGAGAGGGAGATGCCTACCTTGACATAGCGCTCAATGTTGCTCATGAGAATGTCTATCTCCTCCTTGGACCACATGCCCTGCTTCCACTTATGACCTAAACATAAAACATAAGGGCTGTGTTGAACGGATACCCAGGAGATATACTACGTTTCTTCCTAAATACATCCAGCAGCATCACCTTTGTGAATTTTAATATCCTAACAAATAGCAGGACTAAGTGCGGCTCGTGAACTGTGTGAACTGTGTGCTCTGAGAGAATAGAAGTTGTTTCAATTCCCAATTATTTCAGAAAATATTGTACATCACCTGCATAACATGCAAGGGTGCCAATAATCTTGTCCGAAACTGTAGATGCCCGTAGAATAAACTTGTGTGTGTGCGCGCACCTTTATTAGCCAGTGTGTCTTTGTCTTCTTTAGTAGTAAACCAAGCCTGGCTGACCGGAGAAACCTCCTCAGTCTTGTGATGAGGGGAGAGAGAGTCCTCATCCTCCTGCAAGATCTACACACACACACACCAAGGAGACTAGTATTAACACATTATTATCACATTATTACAGTATTAAAAATGATGTTGAGCGACAACCAGTGACTGAAAAGGGTGTTCCAACTGTTTACTTGGTTGGTGGATAGTAGCTACTATGAAAACAGTAAGGTCTGATGCCATTTAGGATGATAGGAAGAGAGATAGAACGCGGCTAGAAGAGAAGGATGAGAGAGAACAGCTTTCTTTGTACCTGAATCTGGGCAACACCGTCCTCGGAGATGTCGCTGTCTGCTGTGGCAGTCATCGTCACCTCGAAGCTGTCGTCATTCTCAGACACTGGAGGGGGAAGACGGATTGAGAGAAAGAAATTACATTAAAGTAACAGACTTGTTGTATTTTCTGGTGTGTGTGTGTGTCTCTCTCTCTCTCTCACTGGGCAGGGTGACCACTGAGAACTGTGGCATGTCCGAGTCTTCCTGTTCTTCTTTGGTGAGATGCAGTTTCTTCTGGAGGGGTTCTGAGTCCTCATCTACAAACACACACACACACACACACACACACACACACACACACACACACACACACACACACACTATCTTCAATAAACTGGCAGAAGACCGTGATGTACACAAAGACAGATGTTCTGTACATTCAAAGGACCACAATTCTAATTCTATATGAGTAAAATGGGAAATAAATGATAATAAAAATGTACCAAAACAGTTTAAAATCATGGTGCTCAAATATGTTTTAATTAAAAGTGAGCAAATCAAGCTGATGCCAGAAATGTAAAATGCTTCCTGCTGATTTTAGTGTTTGCTTTATAAATGAGGCCAAATGTCAGTTTGACAGTGTATTAGAGTGAGGAATGAAAGTAGGACATAAAAGGAAAAAACAGAAAGAGCATAGGTGTGTGTGTGTGTGTGTGTGTGTGTGTGATAACCCACCATGCGGAGGACAGTGTAGGATGATGCTTCCGTCACTGTCCTGCGTGAGTGTAACCGAGTTGATGGTTTGCAACGCCACAGCCTCCTCTTCTTTGGCTGCCCCGCTCATGATGCAGCTAGCAAAGAGCACATCGGGTCATGACGTTTCAAAGGGGTAGGTGGGAATGGGAGTAGTTAGCCAAGGAATATGAGGCCAAACACAGCACCATCATGATGATCCCATATTCCAAGATGATAACGCCCCCGTACACACTGCTGGTTTCATGAACAACAAGATGAAGTCAAACACCTTCCTTGGCTGCTCCGGTCACCAGATCTAAACATCACTGAGGACTGAAGCTGCCCTGAAGGCAAAGGGCAGCCCCTACTCCTTATTACCTAGTTCATATTCATATGTCAGGCGTTTCCATTATATCGTCCAACCCCAGTAATTCATTGACCCTTTTCCCCCTTTTTTCCTGCATCTCCAATACAGGCGTAAGGGGAAACACTGACCTCAGTCAAACACAAAACTTATGAGAGCTTAACTTTGAGTGCTTGTCTATGATGAGTATCTAGCTGCCTAGTTTTATTGATGACAATTTGCCACAGACGTTATAAAATGAGTAACTTTCCAACATACTTGTATTTTAAAAACTTAATGTAAATGACGTTTTGTTAACCTTGGAATATCATCAAATAGGAGAGCTCTGCTATTTGGCTTGATATTGACCAGATATTATGGAGGAGTCCAAGATTCAACATTAACACAATAATACCATACTATGACATTTGTTTATTACACAGAATAAGCACAGAAATCCCCCTCAAACAGCAGCAACGGAGAGCGTGTATCCTATAATTTGCACTTTCTTCATATTATATGAAATAGTCGGTGATGAGGCAAACACTTGCCCCGGTAAGTGACATCCTGACAGAGAACCTCACGCCAAACTGTATTCGCATATCTGGCGGTTTAAGGGTTTCTTGTTAACCGGGGAAAGTTCACAGCTCGCAGAAAACGACCTAATACCTTTTCTGAATCAATGGTCTTCCGGTAAATTCGGCATGTGCATAACCCACGAAGCCGGATTAATTTCACTACAATTTCCATTTTTACCGTTGGTTCATAATGCTCGCTACTGCCTTCCGCGGTCTATTTCAGTGGCAGATTACGGAGTAACAGGCGAGCCAATTCTAAATGTTGACCTTTGACTGAACTAAGTGTTGCTGCTTGGTATATGGGGTGTATGCCGAAAAGAAAAGTGGACGCTATTCATTCGTAAAAGTTCTTAAGTCATGTTCTACCAGATATGCACCTTTGCCGATAAGCAAGCAACATTAAATTGCGACATTTCTGGATGGGGTTTGGTGTGTACCGTCTCGCCGTACGAGAACGATACCAGCAGGGGCTAGAAAAACACACTGGTGAGTAGAACGGGATGCTGTGAAGGGATGGATGCTTGACTAGTCTATGTAAGTCTGACTGTTGCTTAACCATCTCTTTAGATTAAAAGCAGAGTCTAAAGGGATGCAGCGACAACTGGTGTGCATGTACAAAAACATTAATGTTATGATGCGTTCTGGCAGGCGATGTGTGTCAGCTACTAGTCAAGCTGGAACACAATGCTAACCATTAGCATCTTACAAGCTAGCCAGCTAAATGAAAGAAGACGAAAAATCTCAGGCGCCATGTTAGTTGACAAGGTGAAGCTTGTGGCGTATGTGCGATTTGACGGTGATCTAGCGCTTTAGTCTCTGTTTTGTGATGATTTATTCCGATCTGAACTGTCTCCGTGCTGCCGTTCGGCTTCAAGAACCAAACAGAAAGTGAATTTAGCTTTTGATTTGGCTACTTACTTCCTGTTTTTCGTCCGGGGACTTCGGGGTTACCAGGATGAAGGCAAATGCCAGGATGGAGGCTTGGCCGTCCGAGGGCCACGGGGTTGCCAGATAAATAAAATATCTGTAAGTTGGACGGCTAAAAATAATACATGTATTATGAAAAAAATAACAAATATTTTATTTGTGTTGTTATTCATTTGTTATTTTAATTAATCAATGTTTTTGGAATATTTATATACAATTCATATATGAAAGTGGTGAATTATATTTTAAATTAATCAGAAAATATTGACACAATTTTACAACATTATAACCAAACAAAATCAAAGCTATTACCTTTCTTTCTATATTATAAATGATACAATATAATTTGACATATAATAACATAGATAGTTCTTAATCCAGTGATCACTTAAATCATAGTTTTTTGTCTTAAATCGAAACTCCACCTGGCAACCAGCATGTCCAACCCGAAATATACCCGTGTTAAAACCTCACTTGACTCATTTTCTGCAGCTAAAAATAGTACGAAGGAGACGCGAGAATATGGGATGCATAATAAATAAATTACATATTTATATTGTTTATCAAAAGTCTACTTTTGGGTGGCCGTTGATGCATGATGTGATGAGATGGATACGTTGTCAACAGTTCCATGTCTATTTCGATGGGACCAATATTACGGACGTACGGGACCTGCAACTTGCAAAACAGTTATTAGCCCTCATTAATCTACGACATGGAGGAGAAGCCTCTGAGAGTGTAAGTTTGAGTCTATAAATACGTTACCTATGGCTGTCATCACATAAATCTCTTTAACTTGAGAATCCATGTTGAGTTTCCTTGTTTCAAAGCGTTTTATCTCTATCTTCTCATCTCAACCACGAGGTCCTGTTGTGATGATTGCAATTGAAATGCCTATGGTAATATACAGTATTTCCAACACGTCTAAAGGTAGATATTCTGGCCAAGTAAAGGGTTTATTCATTTTCGTTTTTAGTGGGAGCTGTCTTTCTTTGGCACCCAGGATCTAGCTAGTCCCGACACTAGACCTTATTTCATCTAGGCAGAGAACGTCACGCCGAACTCCATTCAGAAATCTGTAAATTTAAAGTGGCCGTTACCTCATACCTCATAAAATATGACTCGCGCCTTTTTCTGAATCAAACTTCAATTCGGTAGTGATTCAATCCACCAAGCAGCACTTCATTTCAATAAAATGTCAACTTTTAGAATTGATTAATGATGCTAGCTACCGCCCGTCACGGTGTATTTTAGTAGATTGCGGTAATAACAGGCGAAGCAAATGTCTAAATCGAAATTTTATTGACACAAAGTGCTGCTGGCTGGATTATATCTATGCCGAATTGAGGTGTGGATCCTAACGATTCGTAAAATATCGTAACCTGTTTTACGAGGTGTGTATGTTTGCCGATAAGCAAGCTAACTTTAAATGGCCAGATTTTTAACGTTCTGTGTACTTTGCTTCCATGCGGAAGTCCTCAGCTATAGTACTTTATTCTCTTTCTCTCCCTCCCTCCAGCCTGGCATGTGGTGATGTTGAAGGCAGGGTGAATGCTCTGTTCAACCGAGTCCGGACCATTCAGAAGAAGAGTGGGCAGTTTGATGTAAGTTGGAGCAAGATGCTGGAAACTGTTGTAGAAACTGCTAATTTAATAACTGAGGGATAATGGACATTTCATTACATTTTGACAAATCATTACACTGTCTGTCAGTAATGACTATCAGGTAAAGAACCCAGTTAGCTCCCAGTGTGTGATGCTTGGTGTTGCTGCTGTTCACCTGCAGCTGCTGCTCTGCGTTGGACAGTTTTTTGGAACGACACCAGAAGCCGAAGCAGAATGGCAGGAGTACAAAACTGGAGCCAAGAAAGGTGGGTAACGTTGGATTATTAACCACAACACTACTAGCTCACTAGATAATCAACCACAACACTACTAGCTCACTAGATAATCAACCACAACACTACTAGCTAACTAGATCATTAACCACAACACTACTAGCTAAATAATGTCTTGTTTCTTTTGTGCTTCCTCAGCTCCTATCCACACTTATATCCTTGGAGCAGCCAGCCAAGAGACAGTGAAGTTTTTCCCCAGTGCTGATGGCTGTGAGCTGGCTGAAAACATCACCTACCTGGGTAATGCATTGCTGCTTATGGAGCTCCCAGCTTTGGTCTACAAGGGGCTAGTTTAGCTTTAGGACTTAGGTTTAGGATAAAGATAGGGTAAGGGGTTAGGGAATGAATATAGACAATGGAAGGTCCTCACAAGTGTGTGTGTGTGTGTGTGTGTGTGTGTGTGTGTGTGTGTGTGTGTGTGTGTGTGTGTGTGTGTGTGTGTGTGTGTGCCAGGTCGTCGAGGTGTGTTCACGGGGGCGTCAGGCCTACAGATAGCCTATGTTAGCGGTCGGGAGGCCCTCCAGGAACCGGCCCCAGCCCACTGCTTCACCCCCAAAGACCTGTCGGCCCTGGTGGCCCCGCTGGCCAGCAACTCCAAGTTCAAAGGCGTGGACATACTGCTGACGTCACAATGGCCCCGAGGAGTGTGGCAGTACGGCAACAACCCGGTAAGAGTCGGCGTGTTAGGTCCAGTACATAGATCTAACAGTACATGGACTTACAACGCAAATGGCAACGCAAGGGGCATTTGTTTCTGTGATGAAACCTTATTGATCCCCATGGGGAAATTAGATCATTGCAGCAGAAAAAGTAATGAGATTCAGCAGGGAAAAAGAAAATAGAATTTAAGCACACAAATAGAATCTAAAAATAAGCAATATGAGACAGCAGAAATGGTAAAATAATAAGAAAACAATAAAAGACATACGTACGTACACCCCCCCCTCCACGTATTCATCGTATTCATACTCACTCACGTAGTCATACAAATACATACAATTATATATAGATTCATACATAACAGAACATCAAACATAGTTGTATAGTTCACACACTATTCCACTTTTTAACCACAGCGTTGTGATGATGTCTGTCTGTTTCGTCTATTTCAGGAAGTGAACACCAAGTTCTGTGGAACTGTCTCCATTGCCAACCTCGCTGATAAACTGAAGCCGCGCTACCACTTTGCTGCACTAGAGGGCGCTCACTATGAGAGACTGCCATACAGGTAGATCTGGCTTTACCGGGCTTGACCCGTCAGACAAAAAGTTATGGTTTGTGGGTGGTGAAAGGCAATCATATGCCCTCACAAGTATAATAAAAGTGTGTCTGTGTGCGTCTATGTGTGTCTGTGTGTGTCTGTGTCCATTCCCAGGAACCATCAGGTCCTCCAGGAGAATGCACAGCATGTCAGTCGCTTCATTGCTCTAGCAACTGTCAACAACCCTGCCAAGAAGAAGGTGTGTGTTCTGTGCTGGGGGATTTTTCCCCCAATTCTAACATTGCATCATAAAAAAAGCTTCGTAATGCAATTAGCAGGTTAATTAGTTAATGAATGAATTGTAATGAATGAATGTAATGAAATGTAATGTAATGAATTGAATCAAGTGTAATATTTATATTACACTACTATGCATACTTTACATTCCTATACAAGCACTCATCCTTTTTAATAACAGCCATAGCTACAACAGATCCTGAGGGTTGGTTAAAAGTACAATAGGGTACAGCTAGCTTGCTTAGCATCAAGAGTACATACAGGGTACAGCTAGCTTGCTAACTATCAAGTAAGTGCAGGGCACAGCTAGCTTGCTAACTGTCAATACGTGCAGGGCACAGCTAGCTTGCTAACTGTCAATACGTGCAGGGCACAGCTAGCTTGCTAACAATACTGCCAGTCTATTTTTGCCAGCATTACAAAGTTATTAATTAAGTCTGTTGACAACAGACACTGCCAAATCTGTAAATGTCTACATGGCATCATGACAAGATAATGAAAACTGAAAGAAAGAAAGGAGAATTGTTGAGATGTGGCCCACCACTGATATAAAAATACATTGTTTGGATTCATGGGAGATGAGGGGGATGAGTGTGTATCCTGCTAGAATGTTGTTTTTTTTCCCCAGTTTTTGCTTTTTCCACTAAGCCCCGCATCTCCATGTCTATATATAGCTGATCTTGATTTATCTCGGTCATACTTCTCTATGCCATTCCCCCAGTACTTGTATGCCTTCAACATAATTCCCATGAAGACTATGGATCCATCAGAACTGGTGAAGCAGCCTCAGGATGTAACTGAAAACCCATACAGACGCTCTGGGAAAGACAAGGCAGAGCCACAGAGGCACAAGACAGGGTTTGACACCACAGAGGAGGAGGTATGGTGTCCAGATACCACTAATGCTGCATTTATCTCTCTTTCTGTACTTCAGGAGTATTCTGTTTGACTGCAGTGCAATTCCCGTCCCATCTTTTTCTCGTTGAAATTCAAATCTCTTTCTCTCTTCCCCTCACCCCCCCCCCCCCCATCCATTCAGGAGCCAGCCTCTCAGTTCTTCTTTGACCTGAACAAGAAGCAGGGTGGCGGTCCAGGGGGGGCGTGGCAGGAAGAGATATTCGGAGGGAGACAGGCATCAGCAGGGGCAGCCCTGGGAGGGAGACGGGCATCAGCAGGGGCAGCCCAAACAGCCTCGGAAGCCCCGTGAGTCCAGCTTACCTTCTATTACACAAAGCAGAGCAAAGACTTGTGTAGAGTTTATTACAATGGAATAAATATTATCATGATCTATGTTTGTAGTAGTAGTAGTGGTAGCAGTAGTAGTAGTAGTAGTAGTAGTAGTAGTAGTAGTAGTAGTAGTAGTAGTAGTAGTAGTAGTAGTAGTAGTAGTAGTAGTAGTAGTAGTAGTAGTAGTAGTAGTAGTAGTAGTAGTAGTAGTAGTAGTAGTAGCAGCAGCAGCATGTCTGCAACTGATATTTTATTAAAAATCTAATCCAGTCAGTGTCGTCCACCTCTGATATGATGGATATGATGCAGTTTGTTTGATTACAGTATAATTAACATTTCATTCAAAACATACTTAAGTAAAAGTAAAATTACTTAAATTAACACTTAACATTAACACTTCAAAAGACATCAAATGTTCATGTTTTCCACCCTCCGTCCAGCTCAGCCCACTGGTCCCTGTTGGTTCTGCCTGGCCAGCCCTCAGGTGGAGAAACACTTGGTCATCAGCATAGGAACACATGTAAGTTAACAGATTACACACAGTGCCTTCAGAAGCTAGTCAACCCCTTTGACCTTTTCCACATTTTTTGGTCTTGTAGCCTGAATTCAAAATGGATTAAAGGAGTATTTGTTTTGTCACTGATCTACACAGAATAACCCATAATGTCAGAGTGGATTTTTACATGTGAACTTTGATACCTGTGTCCTCAGTGTTACCTGGCGCTGGCCAAAGGCGGCCTGACCCCCCACCACATCCTCGTCCTCCCCGTCGGCCACTACCAGTCCGTGGTGGACCTCGCCTCAGAGGTGGTGGAGGAGATGGAGCGCTACAAGACGGCCCTGAGGAAGTTCTACAAGAGTAAGGGAGAGCGCTGCGTGCTGTTCGAGAGGAATTACAGAAGCCAGCATCTGCAGCTGCAGGTACGGACACACACACACACACACTCAACCTTACCAACCAAGTTTTTTTGCGTGATCCAATGACATCTGTCCATCTTTCCAAGTATGCATTTTTTAATTTAGTACCCCCCCCCCTTTCATCCCACCACCCCAGGTTGTCCCAGTACCATTAGATAGGTGCACTACTGAGGACATCAAAGAGGCCTTCATGGTCCAGGCCCAGGAGCAGCAGATGGAGCTGATGGAGATCCCTGAACACACTGACCTCAAACAGGTACGCACACCTGTACACATGCAACTGCAGTATACAGTCACACACAGGCTTCAAGCTGACACACACATTCTTTCTCTCACTCCCCGTGTGTGTGTGTGTGTGTTGTGTGTTCAGATTGCTCCTCCAGGTACTCCCTACTTCTATGTGGAGTTGGACTCGGGGGAGAAGCTCTACTACCGCATCCAGAAAAACTTCCCTCTACAGTTTGGAAGGTCAGTGCTAATTTACTGGCAACACACAAAGTTAGAGAGGACTGGGATCAGTGGGAAACTCTGACCTCCAACAACCAACAGATGCAAGAAATAATAATACGAATAAGTATTATGCACTCACAGTGTATTTTAAGGCTGGATTATCCGGGAAAGTCAGGGAATTTGATACATTTTCAGGGAACAAATCAGGGAATATCTATGAATTGTACAGATCGTCACTTTGCAGGAGCGTAGATGTATTTTCCAACTTGTCTCACACATTCATTGCATTAGATGGTCTTCAGTCCAACTGTTCACCCCTTTAGAAAAACAATGTTAACAAAGCAGGAAGGAATAAAAGGTTTAGGTCGTGGAAGTGCTCCGAATTGGTCAGGGAAAAACATGGAAAAAGTCAGGGAATTTGACATCAGGGCCTCAGTGGGAAACCCTGTGCAATGTGCTTGTGAGTCCCACTTATCAAGTGTTAGCGGTTTTGCTAGCCTGCCTGTGCTGACTATATCTTGTGTGTGTGTGTGTGTGCAGGGAGGTGCTGGCTAGCGAGGCGGTGTTGAACATCCCAACCCGAGCCGACTGGAAGGAGTGCAAGCAGAGCAGAGAGGAGGAGGAGGAGTGCAGCAGACAACTACGAGACGACTTCCAACCATACGACTTCTCCTTGGAAGACTGACGCACACACAAATATAGTGTCTATGACAGATAGTCAGAAGATGTTCATTGCTGTTGTGATAAAAAGTGATCGAGTATTTCTATCTGACAAACACACAGAAGAAAATACACTAGCAGGGGGAAACCAATAAGTGAGTCTAACCTTTTTGACGGGGGAAAAAGGACGCCTCGATGTTTCGTCCTTGCCGGCGACCTTTTTGTGCTCGATTTGTCTGTGTTTTTGAAACCCTCAGAAGCAGAAACATCATCATATTTTACTTTACTGTTTTCAAGCCTTCAGATCTGCGTGGGAAAATCTGCCTGGGAAAGAGTTGTGATCCTAAAAAAGGCCCCTGTGACTCCCAGTGCTTGCTGATAGAAAGTCCAATGGGCCTGTTGCAAGCTCTTCGCCCCTCAACTCTTTTCTAGCAAGTCTTTTTTTGTATGTTGGCCCTAGTCCGTTTTGGTTTTAACTTTAATTCAAGGAATAAATGTTTTTTAAGATATTTCTCCCCTGACATCCTCTGTGCGTACAGATGTACTTTATTTTGTATATGGACTCTGATTAAACTTAAATTTTGTATTCCTGGTGTCATGTTGTTCATTACCACCTAGCACATTAGCTAAGTGGTACATTTAAATCCGATCAAATGAAACTATTACGGTCTATTACAGTTGTATTTGGTTTCACCTGGTGGCGTATGCAGAAAATCACAAAGTAGTCATTTGTAAAACCTCAACTTGACGTGGGAACAGGTGTATGTCAGGTTTACAACCCTAAAAGAATTTCATTGGTCTGGTTTCAAGGGAGTTTGTGTCCCATGATGGTCTAAATGCTATTTTCCACCCTGTGAGAAATACTGAATACTTGGAATTCTTTGGCATGAAAGTGGTCAAATGTAAACCTACTGAATAAACACAACTTCAGCATTGCAGGCTCGAACCCTCAGTGGCTTTAATTCATAAGTGGCCTAAAGATATTAATAGTGTTGATAGAAGTCTTCAAGATTCATCATCAACTCCCTTAAAGACAGGATCAGTTTATCCTGTACATCTGCTACAATAAGCATAAGTCATTCAACCATTACAATCAAGTGACAAGCGTGTAATCATATTGATACAGAATAGTGGTCTTGAGGTAAACGCACCAAATCAACACCAAAGTCCACCATATTCATTAGTTCTTTTATTTGGCATCTCAAAAGATATACATGAACTTTATTCATCAAAATATCTGCATAAAAGTCCACGTTTCTGTATTTATAAAAATCAAGCTTCTCTTCAAGTTAAACCGTTACATACAGCTTCAGGAAAAGAGCACAATAAAATGAATCATAAAAATCAGTTAGAGAACGCCTGTTAGATTAAGACTCATTACAGGCACAGGAGGCTTTTTGCTTTTACATAACAAAATCAGTGTAGAGCTGACATGAAGAAAAAACAGTGTATTACTAATGAGTGTTTTCCAGTCATCCAAAAAAAAAGACCTTCAATATGAAATTATCTGCAGGAACAATATACATTTCCTCCAAGCAACTCTAGATGGCAGCAGAGTTGTGAACGGTTTGTTATTCATGTACCCAACGACCTAGTTTTTTTTCTGGAAACATCCAATAGGCCAATAACATGGAATTACAATAACCTGTAACAGAGTTTCTAAAACTTTAGAATGGGTGCTAAGGCAGGAATAAACTTCAAAAATGTGGGTACCAGGCTGAAAACGTTAAAAAATACCCTCGCTGCAGAACAACCCATTATGTTAACCTTATATATCGTTTACTATACAAAGGCTTCGTGCTGCACTTGGCTCCATTTGGGTTCTTTTACTGGGTTATCCATTTCTTCACACTATTTAATTTACTTGATACAAATCTAATCTTAATAAGATACTTTCAGAAACGCACATAGTAGGAAAACACCCAGGAAGAAGAAGCAACACAGGTCCCATACTCTCACAGGTGACTGTACCTCCAGTTTGGAACCATGGAGTAAACTAATGGATTACTATTGCAAGCCAATGGTGCTACAAAAATGATATTATAAACTTTGCAGGGACATCTAAAGCAGTGATCTAGAGGGTACAGACATAAGTTAAGGGTGGAGGGTTTTTCTGTTGGTGTGTTTGTCTTTGTCTAGACAAAGTCCCTGGACCTCTTAATGGCACAGCAGAGCAGCATGCTGAAGATCATCCCAAAGATCTGTGTGGGGAGAGAACATTGTGATGTAGTTAAAACCATGTGACGTGGCACCCACTGAACTACATATTTTAGCCTGAAGCGAATACTAAAGAATGGAAAAGTTCATGTTCCTCTAATGTGTTCCTTCCTGTGGCTTGGTTAGCCACAGGAAACTCAACATTTATACCAGTTATGTATTTATTGTTTCCATCAGAGTTAGGCTCATAGTTATCCATCCCCAACATCCATTAGGCGTATCCACACAGTCTGTTGCTATGGTTACCTCCCAAACAAACACTGCCGAAAGGCATAGCAGTGAATTGGGCGTGTGATTGGGAAATAACCTATTAAGACAGTTACTATAGCCTACATTGTTTCCTGAATAAAAAGCTACTGCTCAGGCAGGGCAAGTCTGGTCAAGTCTTTAACGTTCAAGTCACAAGTAAGTTGAGTCTCACAGCAGACGAGTCCAAGTCAAGTCTCAAGTCTCCAGCTCTGTGCTCGGTCTACAACATATTCAAGTTTTTCCTCTTTTTTGTTTATAGTCTCCATCTTTGGTCTGTGACTACTTTCCTTCTATCGATAAGGAGACTCACCATGATGACTCCGATGCCGATGCCCACCCCACCGATGATGTGCAGTTTACTGTTGAACATCTCGTCAATTGCAGCAGGGCAGCTCTGAGAGAAAAAACCGAGGGAGGACAGACATCAGGTATAAGTGTACCATGTGGTACCAAGTTCAGTATAGTTGCAGTTGAATTCAGTAGAGGTACACTAGAATCCACACAAAGAAATAATAGTAAACCAAGTTATCCTCAAATTACACTACAGATAGTACTGTACTATACATATTTACCCTACTACAGTATACTATAGTAAATAGTTCTACATAAGAGGACAGTAACTACCAGAGTAAATACTAGCTAGACTGTTGTATATTGTAGTCTATGGTGTGTGGTACCTTGGTGATGAGGAGCTCCAGTCCCTCCTTCTTGGGGCAGATATCCTTGGCGGCGTCAATCACCGTCCCTGTGGGTCCGCAACAGTTCAACTGTGGCACAGAAACAAGGATAAGTTCAGTTGCACTAAGAGAGGGAACAGGGATTTTAGCTATTTTACAATCTGCAGTGCATGTCACGTCATGTCTTGTGTGTGAATAATCCAAACAGTTACAATGCAGCAGAGAAATTCAGCAAAACAATACAAAATATTGATGTGATAGTGTTATTGTTTTCCACATATTTATCCTTTTTATTTTACTTCTTTTTAAAAAGTTCAAATTTTAGATTATTTATTCAGTTATTTATAATATTGTAATGCAATGATTCAATTTTTGATGCGTTTCTCTCAGGAATGTCTGTTGCTGTAACCTGTTGACTGCCTTGGGACTGAATGCTTTTATATTGTGAATTGTATATCTTGTGTGGTGTGAAACGCCCAGGATAAATAAATAAAAATGAACAACAATGAACGTGTGTGTGTTCTCTCACCCCAAAGTGGATGAGGCGGAGGGTCTCCTTCAGTGCCTCCTGTTTTGTATCTTTGTAGTTGGTGTAGGTCTGCTTATAAAACTCTGTAATGTCCTCCACCACCTAGACCGGGAGAGGGAAAAGACAAAAGTGTGAGGCGAGAGAAAAAAGCAGACTGTTTACCCTGCCTACCAACAACAAAACTAAAGTGTGTGTGTGTGTGTGTGCATGCGTGTGCTGTACCCGGTCTTTATTGGAGAGGCCCCAGATCCCTGCAGCCACTTCTACAGCGAAGATGAGGAGCAGGAAGAAGAAGAACTAAATGAGAAAGATCAAAACGTTAAGATACGAATAACGAATATCCACCCTGATCACCTTCTATTTACTTAGGATGTACAATTTCACCCCCACCTGCAGGGGCTCCATGTCATTGACACACAGCAAAAAGTTATCTACATCTGTAAATTCAATGTAAATAAGCTGTAAATTTGCATATTGTTCCCTGCCCGAAAAACTGACACTAGTCAAATTCAGTTTCTTCCTTTGAATCCCACCTGAAAACTTTTATGAAAAGGCCATTTTTGAATAACTGTTTTATTGTCGTTTTCTTTTATTTTCTTTGGAGATTTTAATCGCTGTAATTCTTCTTATTTTGTTAAGCATTTTGTAACTGTGTTTTGAAGTGCTATACAAATAAAGTTTATTATTACTATTGATTTTACTCATATTTTATAATATCTCACATCATAGTGCTTATATTCCATTTGGTATATTTTCATTCATGTTTCTTGGTCTCCATGTTGTACTGCTTTGCATACCCTCATCATACTGCAGTGTTTTTCCTAGCGCAGAACCTCTCCAAGTATCAGATGAACTGACAGACAGACTGACTCACCAATCCGAGCATGCATGGCGACTCCTTGATGGCTCCGCAGCATCCCAGGAAGCCCACAACCATCATCAGAGCCCCTGCTGCAATCAGGATGTATACACCTACAATACACAAAACACATATACAATACTCAAATACATATTACATATTTGGCTGCAGGCCAACTTGGTCTGCTTCCCCTTTCATGAGAAACAGACATGCAGGTTTCATTCCTGGTTTAATTTAGCAGAACAGGTTTTTGGGTTGTTTTTTTTTTAAAGAGTGCTGCTGAAGTGAAACCCCTGAACTACTCCGACAAAAGCAAAGATAGACAACACTGAGTCAAGAAGTAGTCTTTCTGTTATTTCCTGTTGATATGGTTTTTATCATTGTGAATCACATTCTGCAAAACATCTCATCAGCGAGATTGCAGTGTGGCGAGTGCAGAGAAGCTGCTAAGTGCATTTCAAAACCTCAGCTGTAAAACAAGTAATAAACTGTCACTAGATGTGGCTTTCACAAGTATGAATCATAATGTTGTGCATAATTCATCCAAACATAAAAGACACGAAAATACAGATGGATGTGGGATAACAATAACTGCAATACTGATGTCAGTGGAACATTAGCACAACACACACACTGACAAATGGCCCTCTCCAAGTGGGCTTTTTTTCCAGCCGCTATTAAGATGTTTGTCATTTCAAGCCAATCATGTCTTGCCTGACTGCCCACTTCACTTATCCGTTTGACGGAATGAAACACAGAGAGAAAGAAATGAGGGGGGGGAGTCTTTCTTTCTGTGACAGCTCTGCAGACAATCAGGGAGGAAAACAAAAGCCAAGAAACAAAGGCATCCCTGTCCACGAACGAGAGCTCTCTCTCCCTCCCTCTCTCTGCCAGAGCAAAGCGGCGATTAATTTGATTATGAGATTTTTTCCTGTTAGCCTTTTATAGCCATATTTGCATGGCAGGTGAATTTACATGGTGTATGCTAAAGAGTAAGCATGGAGCCAACGGTCTACCGGGAACATATGGATGATTTTGGTGTCCGTTGTCATCACTTAACTTAAGTTCCTTTAACCTTTTTCCTCCCCTTCAGGACTACTAGATTGTGGGTTTAATAGGTCAAAATCAATAAGGGCTTTTAGTTGGATTCACCTGGGGCCTCATTTATAAAACTTTGCGTAGAACATTGCGCAGAACATTGCGTAGAACATTGCGTCCGCCCAAACCTCAGAATCCACTAACGCAAGAAAAAAATTCAGATTTATAAAACCGTGCGGTGAATTGTGCGGCCGTGTACTCCTCCCAGTGTCCGCCCACTACTCCTCATAGTGTCGTCCCACAATCAACCATAAATGGGCAATGCTAAATAGGTCATGAATATGCCGACGTTGTTAAGGAGCCTTTGTTGACTATCAATAAGGGAAAGACAGAGACACCAGCTGCAAGAAAGCCGAAATTTGCGGAGTGCTAGATCGAGGCGCTCATCAGTGAGGTTGAGCACCGTAAAGGTGTAGCTACTGTCTGGGGGCTCAGTAGAGGATCTGTGCCACATTGTGGAGAACCGCACAAGCTCTAATAATCCGGCACTCCTTAATAATAATAGAAATAAACTTTTGTTATATAGCACTTTTCAAAACAAAGTTACAAAGTGCTTTAGAAGACAAAATAAAAAATGGGAGACAAACTGATGATGAACAAAATGATAAAAACAATTTAAAAACAGTTTAAAAGTTACACAACATTGAGCATTAGGAGCTACATATGAAAGAGTAAAATATGCTTTGCCCCTTAGTTGTATTTTTGCCCCCTCTGTTTAAGCTTTACGTAAGAGAGAGAGAGAGAGGCAAGCCGCAAACTGCTGTTTCTACTCCTCCGCCTGCTGATTTTGACAGAATCGGTATCGTTCATAAATTCTCTGCAGTGCTCCGTTCTTATGTGAGTCTCTGATTAATAAATGTATTCTTTGATTTTGAACAGTAGCATTATGTTGTTGTTATTTAGCCTTTCTGAGGCTATTGCATGGCTAGATCAATGAGTTTTATTTCACTTCATCCTGGCGCCGCCCGGTAAAATAATGAATAAAATAAGAGTTAAGAGAATGCCTTTTATAAAAATAGGTTTTAAGTAGTGACTTAACAGATACAACAGACCACAAACCCTGTGAAAGCACACTTATAAAACTATGTTTTTAAGAGGACTGAGCTTTATTTTGTGATCTTTCCATCGGGCGTCGCTGATTCCCGTGTCTGAAAAACTTTGCGGTAAGCTCTACGCATGGGTGAAAGGATGCGTAGATGTGCGCACATTTTACCGCATAGAATTTTTCTATAAATCCGGACGTTTGCGGTAAAATATGCGTACGCACATTTCACGCCCCTTAACGCCACTTTTTTGTGCGCAGTAACCTTTATAAATGAGGCCCCTGGTCTGTCTATTTCAAGGGCAAATGGTTGTGATAATTTGTATAGTCTATATACAAGACTAAAGATGTACTCCAACAGGTGATTTTGCTTGCAGCTATGTCTCACTGTTCCCCACAAATGGCTTGTTGAAGGCACCAGATTTCGTCATTACCACATTTGTTTTGGTTCACTCTGCTGCCCTCCCCCAGGGTAACTGCAGGTTTCAGAAAACCAAATTTAAGACGTTGTAATGCTACCTGGAACTGACCAATTTAACATGCAAAATAAAGAAACAAAGCTGGCAAATAAGGTCCAACTGTGTTTAGTAAAGCAGACAGGATGGATATTGTACTACTAACTGTGTTCTATATTAATCTAAGAGTGAACATGCAGCACAAAGAAACCTGTCATTGCATGGTGAACAATTAAGACCTCTTAATAACTATTTAAGAAATTTGAGTACTTTTTAGGGGCTAAAATTTAGATAATTTCCATTTTAAAAAGGCCCTGCAGATACCCTGCCCCCTTCCTCCAAATGAAACACTACTGACTAAGGAGTGGCCTTTCCCCCAACACACTCAAAAACATCCATGCCCATGAGGTGAATGCCCTTGAAACACAGCTGTACAGTATGTTGAACAAATCCCCCCCAGGACTTTTAGATTGGATGTAACTTTAATGATCCCTGTGTGGAAATTGGGTATCTTTTCTCCTGTGGCACTCCTGTTCTCTGTGTGTTGTGTAACCTTTGAAAGGATAACACATATTTATCTTGAAGCAGCACTAGGGAATTTCACGTGCTGGCAGCTCCAAATGGCAGCAAGAGGAATTTTGAGGAGTTCAATAGCCAAAAATCATATAATGTAACATCAGTAAATGTATTCTTGTCAGGGGCTGGTCCAGAGTCCAGCTTTCTCTGCATGGAGCGCTCGCTCACTGCTGTTTAGGAGATAGTTTACTTTTACAAATTTTGCGCTGAAGTTTCAAATTGTCACTTCCTGTATACAGAGCAGATTTCCCATTGGTGACCAGGCATAGGACGAATCTGCAACATCTCAATTAGGGATTTGGGGGACACTCTTTGCTGGACGTTGTTGATGTTTTGTATAAAACTCTGGCAGTGCTGTAATGTCAAAGGCCTTACCGGTGAAGAAGACTGAGGGCGAGTCCTCTCCTTCAAACAGTCCTACCGTCCTGGAGTCAAAACGCAGCCAAAGTCCGACAGCGAGCACTCCAGTGCCTGCCAGCTGCCCACACACACAAACAGAGGGAGAAGAAAAAAAGATTATGTATATGAAAAAGATAGGTTATAGTTTGGTAGTCCAAACAATGGGGAACTCCTAATTCTAAAGGTAAGTTGTCTAAACGTATTCCCTTTGTTGTTGTCACTATGACTGCCATTCAATAGTCTGTGACCATGGAATTCACTAGGAGACTTCCTACAGTTCAGCCGGTTCAGCCGATTTATTAGGTCATTTGTTTGCGTTTCCAGTCTCATGAGCTCTGCATGGGATGCTGGCCACACAAAATAAAGAGGAGGCAGAGGAGGAAATGCTCCGATGGTTTGCACTCTGTCAGAAATAAAACCTAACAAATCTATCCAAAAAAATGCTGTGTAACACTCCCACACATACAGAACACACATTCCCCTGTAACCACCCACACTGTGGAACTTGATGAACCAGCAGCTCCACTCCGCCATTGGATACTCTTATAGTTATATATTATAGTTATATACCATCATGTTGCAATGTGTAATACATTCCAGGAGTTATTTTGTGATGAAGTGTTGTAATTTACTTTTGGTGTACCCACAGCCTGTCTTGTCCATTCTACTTAACTTAGTGATTTCCTACATTGCCCAGAATGCTTTTCAACAACCCGCGGAGAACAGGTAATCTTGTATTCAGTGGTGGACATGATCTTGTTGCTTTCAATCAAAAAGGTGGGCATATAAATATAGTTAGCTAGGCAACTACTTTTGTTTTAGATAGCTACATTTTTCTGCTATCAAACTCCATTGTAGTTGCGCCAGAAATATCATGACATCACGTTGTCTAAATTTGGCCAGTTATCCACTGAAGAAAAATGCACCACCAAAATACAAGATGGACCGAGAAATGCAATGTACATTGCCAAAAGCTGTTTTTTTGGACAAAGTTAAATGTTTTAGGGTGGATTTTTCCTTTAGATGCCAGTTTCAGGTGAAGATACGACCGATGAAAAGGTATTCAATGATTAATGTTGCATAAAGTGATGAACTGACACTTCTTCAGCTGAAATCCTGCAACTCTCTCTCACCATTGTTTCCAATCCCACAATGTGATATTGGCTACAAAGTGTAATTTTTATGTAGGTGAATCAAATGAACCAGTCCTGGATTCACTACTGTCAGACAGAAATGTGTTACACTGTACAAATCTGTTTTTTTATTATCATCAAGCAGGCTAAAGATAGCCACATCGTCTGCGCACGCGCGTGTGTGTGTGTGTGTGTGTGTGTGTGTGTGTGTGTGTGTGTGTGTGTGTGTGTGTGTGTGTGTGTGTGTGTGTGTGTGTGTGTGTGTGTGTTCATGCACCTTCTGTGACTCAGACGCTGCTCACCCTAGTGATCACCCACCAAAATGACTCAATCTCTCCACAGCAACCATAAAACATAGTTTACTACAACTAATGGTCCACACCCAAATATTTCCATAATGTCACACAGCATGATGCGTCCTTCTAACATCTGTGTTAGCAACAGGTGTGTGTATGTGTGTTCAAGTTTCTGTGCTAGCTAGCAGCATCATGTCCCAACATGTCTAGGGGATCCTTCCTGCCACAGTCATGTAACCAATGACCACGATCAAGCAGTAGCCTTGCAGAATTGCAACCCACATACAGGAAATCCTGGCAGCCAACATTACAGACATACAGTACCTCAGCCACAGAGAAAACAAGATGATGATGGCACATCATGAGTAAGCTATTGGTCAATGACACACAAGAATTGTTTTTACTGATCTCGCCATTGTTTTTCCATACCACCTCAATGTCTAGAGTACTAAAGGGAAAAGGGATTTCACAGATCACAGATCCTCTGACACTGTTATATATATATATATATATATCACCAATCCATCATGTTCAGTGCATTTTATTATTATATTACTTTCTTATTTTATGAGAAAGTGTTGAAATTTAGCTTTATTTTTTCGTCTTGTCTACTTACACCTCAGTTAGTAATTTCCTAGATTTTCCAGAATGAGTGGTTCTGAACAAGTAGCTGATCAAAATGAGAATGGTCCCTCTCCATCAATGCTCTCTCAACACACTACACACTAGCTGCAGCTCACATTAGCCTAAATACACTCATTCACTTGCATGCTGGTCTATTGAGGCTACTGTTGGTGGAGAAATTGGTAGCACTTCCTCTTCTTCTATGGATTTCTTCCTGTATGATTGTTGAACGTCGGTCTAGAAAGAAGCCCTTGCTCTTTGATTCTGGGTGGCCAGTTAACCACGTGAATAAAACTACAACACCAAATGACAAAATGGACCCAAAAATACAAGGTACATCACCAATAGCTGTTTTTTTAACAGTGTGGGTCAGGGTGGTCATTTCCTTCAAATCAATAAACGAATCCCCTTTTCCTGTCTGTCAAAGTCTGTCTTTTTGTTTTTAAAATTTTCAAAGACAAACTCTAATATAAGTGACAATCATAACAATGATGGATTTGAGGCATCGTGACTTGAGAGTGGGACTCCAAGGTTTATACAACTAAAGATGGAAACATAGTCAAGACTCAGGGCATGTTTGTGTGCCTTCAGCCATGATCATAGCGATACTGCCCCAAAACCTCCCAGTCACCACTGCATTATCAGCTAAGTATACATAAGACTTGGAAGGCAGTCAAAAGGTCAATCTGTTGTGTTCAATGTTCAATCTGACAAGAGGATCTGAATAGCTATCGATCACCTTGTTAAACAGCCATACAACGCTCAATGTGAGTCACTGACAGGCAGATTTAAAAAAAACCTTACTCACAGTTACTCACTAGCTATCTGTCAGCATCTTAATGAACTGTGACTGGACAGATTTGTCAATGTCTTGGTTACTCTTACCAACAGGCTTAGAGGTTTTCCATATTGGTTGAGCCTACCAGTTTGTTTGTTTGTTTATTTGGATCTCTTGATAGCCAGTATATATTGACATCACAATCATAAAATGATCATGAGTTAGTGACCCATGTGTACACACAACCACCTACTTGATATACTAGGCGTTCCAAAAAAGTAGGTATACAACTTTTAATAATGATGAAAACCAAAGTTGAATGTTTTTTTTTCTTATTTAAGTCATTTTAACATTATTCAACATTCAGTTGATATTAAAACATCTATTAATACTACAAATACTTCTAGGATAATGTATATAAAAATGTATACCTACTTTTGAAACAGGCTGTTCAGTATCTGATGGTGTGATTACATACTGAGGCCTATACATACAGACACACCTGATAATATGTCAAAACCTTCAACTGTAGCCTGTAGCATGAACTGTGGTTGAACTCAACTGTATTCAAGTCCAAGTTTGGATTGCTGTTATTAGGCTTACAATGTCTGTTACATGTACTGTGCATAAGAAACTGACAAAATGTGACATTGTGTTATTATATTGAGGAGGGGTTGAAGACATAGCCCCATAGTATACATGCATATAGTCAAATCCCCTACAGTGTAGGCGAGTTACAGCAATATCTTAGCACCTCATATCTGCTCCCAGGCACAGTATGCCTCATTCTACAGACACGATGTTGAGTACAATCAAAAGCATTGGGAAATGTTTTGTTTGGCATCATGGTTTATCATGGCGACCAAAAAAAAGACCATAATAAACAATATATTTTTGTATTCTATCCCCTTATGCTTTTGACTGTACTGTAAAGCCAGAAACACACTGGAAGCGTCAGATGCACAACGCACAAATGCCATTTGTTTTCAATGGCCAAAAGCATACTCAAGGTATCCAGTGGAGCATCAAACCGCCTTGATGCGTAGCTGAAAACGATTCAATTTTGAGAGCACCAACAGAAGACCAGTATGGCTGTTTTCAAAAAGAAAATGTTTAGACGCACATCACAGTAAGTTACTCAGTGGATTCTCTAAACCATGAGAACATCATTTTTTTTTTTTATATATATATATATATATATATATATATATATATATATATATATATATATATAAATAGTCCTCCTTTTATCATCTAAATTAAAGTAAATGCTCAATTCAATTTTTACAAAATTATGTTTACATGTGGCAATGAAAAATACACCATGTTTGATTAACCTGGATAATAAGTGGATATTGGTGTTGATGCAAATACACTCAGGACAGTTACAGTAGGGTGTTTTTGTGTTGGTAGCTAATGAGTCTTCAGTATCATGGGAGACAACAGCCCTTTCCCTTGGGTTTTACACAGGTTTACAACAACCACAACTGAAATCTGCAGTGCCATTTAACAGTAAAAAGGCAACTACAGTCTAGCATCAAGTAAGCAAGTAAAATATTCTACCATCTGATTGAGAAGGCATGTCCAATTCTATGGTCCAATTCTGAAAAACAAGCTAGGATTGCTTGTTTTTCAGTGGTGGGGCTACTATTTAGCTAACCTAGCATTAAAAATACCACTGTTGTCAGATAGAGGCTCCCAGTCTTCTCCACCATGGTCTCATTTGTTTGTGGAAATTATACAAAGCTATCATAATTCAAATGATACATTGAGCACCTTTAAAGTGCCTTTAATATAAGAGATGAAATGTAGGCAAACTTTTCCAGCTATGAAACAAACTCAGGTTCAGCTGAAGTCGGTATCAGAGCTCAGTCAGGCAGTCAGAAAATGAACATACCCTTCTAATCCTATGTTTTGGGAGGTAGGGCTACCCTTTGGTTTACAGATTGGGCCTTTAATCGTACTGTTGTCGTAGCATCTGTTTTCCCATGGCTGTCTGTGCTATCATTATGCACACTGAAACTGCAGACCCCAAATATCAAAACACTGATTAGGGATGAACAAGCAATCACAGTCAGTAGCTTCCTCCCTCTCTCTCATAGTGTAGTCACTGTGTGTGTCTGTCAGGGCGTAATCAGATAATCAGGCTAATAACATAGCAGGTAGCATGGAGATATGTGAGTAAATCTCCCTGTGAAATCCACTCAGACCTAAATGAGGAACACAACCAGCGCTGCCTTCTTCATTCATCTCACACAAACACACGTAACTATCCTATTTTGATGACACACACAACTTTGGAGTTGTCAAACAACAAATACAATTTTTCCATTCCCTGCGGTGACATCAAAATTGAGATTATTTTTAGGATTATCTTTATAGTCAATTTCATAGTGAACCAATATTCCAAAGTGCAGTCTGTAAGCAAATGTTTTTATGACTGATAAAGTCAATTGTAATGTGCTTTACTTTCATGTCATTCATCAGTTTGTACAAGGTGTCAATTTCCTCTAGTGGTAGATTTCAGTTCAATTGTAACCACACACACCTGAGGACTCCACGTCAATTTACATAGCTGATTCATACAAACATTTCACCCCCGCCATTTATCTATACCTCAAAAGGAAAGCAAATATGATGATACATTTGTGAGCTGTGGTTGTGGTGGCTTGAAACACTAAACTGAAGGTTTCAAAAAAGTTGTTGACAGGCAAGACGACACACCCAAAATAGGGCTTGAGGGGTTTTCAAACTGGTTTTAAACTTGTTCTAATTTGCCTTGGGGTTTCTTTGACCCTTTTCTTTCAAAAAGGTGCCAATTCTGTTTTTAACATTACAAACTGAACATCAGAAGTTGAGCAGCATTCAAGACTCAAACAAAGACAGGAAACAAATTCCTCAACTAATATGGTGAAACCAACCTACCCAGAAAAGAAAGTTGAACACAAACATCAGGTACTTGACGCACTGCAGTCCCCCCATGGTTACCAGTCAAAGGTAGAGGTATTTTTAAAAGAAAATTCCAAATGTATGTGAGCTCCGGTCAAGGGTTAACGCTTCTTCACGCTGTGGGAAGAGGAAAAGGAAAGAGGCGAGATGGCTAAAAGATTTAGGTTTTTTTGGTGAACCACACCCTCCCATGGCTCATTGGTATTGTTAGGGGAGGTACTGAAAGGAGAGGGCAGGGTGGGGGTAGGGTGGGGGGAAGAGGCGTGTGTTGGATCACACTTCAAATTTGTAATGTCTTCCATGTAATGAAATGGAAAATTCAACTAAATAATACTTTCAGGAATCTCTGAGTAACACTAAATGCATTGGGGAGGATTGGACTAGCTTAGAAAATCATTTTCACATTTTCTCCTCCTAAGAGGTCAACTGTTTCAATACAATATTCTTAAACAGACTTATGCGTTTTTTTTAATATCTTTGTTGTTGTACATACTGTATTTATGTGGTTTCATATTTTTATTATTTCATAAGAGAAGAGGTCTGAGTGTAAACCGAAGCTGGAAGTCAAATGCTATTTTGACACAATCTGTGGACGGAAGAACTGAAAAGCTGTCTGTAATTTATGTAAACTCAATCCTTTAGTTTTAGAGATACTGTTTTTTGTTATAGTTATCTTTTAAGCATTGTATTGTCGCACCCCTGTCTGTTTTTCTAGATTTATTTGTACTCTTTGTACTTTTTTGTAATGTATTTCAAACTACTCTTGTCTCAAAGTGGACAATAGTGAGAGAAAGAGAGATACAAATACTGAGAGGCATCCACAGAGAGAAGGACTTTTGAATATATGATGAATAGCAGATTGTGAAAATGTGTTCAGTAAAAACAGCATTCTTGACTCTGTAAGAAAGAGTCTGACAAAATGTGGAGTGAAAAACAAAGTGGAGAAAGAGAAATAAGAAATACAGGCTTCACAGGTAAACACACACACACCTCCTGGGACTGGGGTTCAGTGTTTGCTAGAGCAGGTAACTCAAGCTGTCCACTCCCAGTAGACCCAGTGAAACCAACAACGCTAGCATTGTTTCCAAGCTGCTGCATCCTCCCCCATTTCTCTCTGTATGTCCCTATGTCAACTTCTTTCTTTCTTTCTCTCTCTCTCTGAAAATGCCACCTGACTATCCTTTTTGATAAGTATGCCACCATACTTGTTACTTGTCACCTGTGTTATTGGCGTGCGTTTTCTTGTTGGACCAGTGTGTTAAAGTTTATTTCAGTTCAGATCAGCTCAGTTTGTTTCCAGTTTATTTACGTGATTTTAGAATAAAACAAATATCATACTAAATTTTATTTGTATAGCACTTTTCAAAACAAATGTTACAAAGTGCTTTACAGCATGAAAAAGGCAAAATGTTATAGTACCTGTTAATGCCAAATGAAATGAGTGAAAAAAGTATGAGAAAGATGAGAGAGAGAGAGAGAGAGAGAGAGAGAGAGAGAGAGAGAGAGAGAGAGGGAGGTAGCCTTGGGAGATTGACAAACTAGGATCTCTCACGGCCCCCTACTGGAATTATTCTGCAGGTACTGAACTGAATGCAAGCCTGGAAAAGACAGAAGTCAAAGCCAGGTCTCCAAAGTACATTGACAAATCTGCCATTTAGACATAATTGAAAATAAATATGATACTCTATGTAGCGCAATAGGCAGCTCTGTGTAGCTTGATTGTGGTAACACTGCCAGGGTTATGGGTTCCACTCCCTGTGCTACGCAGAATGGGTACAGTGTAGCACTAATACCTCTTTCCTCTTGACCTGGGAATATTATGGTATGATGTGAATGTCCTGTGTCACGAACATTCACTCCAGAACCAGGATGGATCTGCATGTATGTAGTCTTTAATCACTTAAAAAGCAACAGCACACCCGCAGCACACCAACTGCTTTTTTCACCTTCGTCACATTTTATAGTGTTTGTAGTGTGAAATTTTAAATCAAGCTGACAATGCAATACACCACCTGAAACCTTTTTTTGCTACCTATATTACAGCAAAACCGATCCCCTCTTTTGTTAACAGGAGTGCTAACAAAACAGGCAAACTCACAATGGTGACTCCTTACATTTTGTTTATCCTAGCAGTCTGAAGACAAAACAAATTACTTTGTAGTCCCACAAAATTTCCAGCATTGGAAAAAATGTTGATAAATGTCCATGTCCAATAATTTTTGACAAATAATTTTTCCAGAGCTCTGGGGTTTCTCGCTTGCCTGTGTCTTGTGAGTAGTCTTTACCTATGGTCTCTTTGTGTAGAATATGATCTTTGGAAGAGAATGAGACCAGCCCCATGATTCTCCAATCAGTATTTGCCAAACAGTCTCTCAGTATATCGACTGACAGGCGTTGTAGCCAATGAAATTATATGGTATAGAATAGTTTGCTAGGGTTATGGTTTTGGTTCTGTGAAAGAGCTGGCTTTGCAGGGCAATGCAGATGCATTGAGTGCAGACAAAGGTGTGAACTGGTTTCGGGTGTTGTGAAGAGCGGCAGACATTCAAGGCTTAAGCTGGGCTCGGCTGAGAACCCCACCTCCACCAACCCTGGGGGTGCAGTGCAGACTGTTTTATTGTTACTTCCTCCTTGTGCAGTTTTTTTCCCCATGACTTTCATGCCTTACTGCATTGTGCTTTGTATTGATTCCTTTTACTAAAATGACACAACCAGATACCATGCAGTTACTTGGTTTGACTATTCTATGGGTGGTTAGTCAAGTTTGTTTGCTGTTTCAGGTGGAATTAGGACACATGGATGGGAGACCATGAGAATCATCTAGGGTCATTTTTGAGGGTTGCCTTGTGTCATTCATGTGCACATTAGATGTAGTTTTCTCTGACTTGTGAAGCCAGATGCCCAACTTGTGCTTTTGTGAGCTTTTTGGTCAGAATTAAAAATGCACATGGGGGGGGGGGGTTACCTCATAGATCAATTTCCTAGTATTAAATCTAATACATCACACTAATTTGGTCTGAAATTTCCTTTCATGAAACCACACTGCCTGAAGGGTTTGTGATTTTGAACACATCAATGCTGTTTTGTGTGACCTTTCAACACAACATGTTAATTATGGCACGACGGGTGCCGTTTCTCTTGTATGGAGGGAACACTGCCAAACTCCATCCAAAAATCTGGAAGTTTAATGGTGCCTTGCTATTTCATGACATATAACTCAAAATATATACTGAGTCGCTAGGAGCCACTCTTCAATTCGGCATACATCCGATACACCAAGCAGCACGTATTTCAATAATATTTTGAAATTGATTCTCCTGTTATTGCCACAAAAATACTCCGTGGCAGTGCGCTTGCGAGCAGTGTGAGACAGTTCTAAAAGTTGAAATTGCAATTGAAGTAAGAGCTGGTTGATGGATTATGTGTATGCCGAAATGAAGAGTGACTCCAGACGATTCAGAAAAAGTATTGACTGACATTTTATGAGGTATATTCCTTGCTAATATATCCTGTCGATTATGCAAGACCACATTAAATTGCCACAATTCTTAGTTCAAATGTAACAACTTTCAAGATACATGCTATAGCTAACCTTCTCGCGGGTTTCCATTGCAAGACTGTGACAAACGTCTACAAATTCTGAATGTTGTGACTTACCCAGAAGACGAAATTAAAGATGAATAGGGCGTACTTGACGCACATCTCTCCTCCGGTTAGAGCGGCCATTCCTGCTGTGGGTTTTAACGTATTTGTCGTTAGATTTAGCTGTCAAATATTTAAATGTCCTTTCCCCTTTCAGCTTTTATTTTTGCACAATTTGAATTGGTCTCGAGCTCAGTGGGCGGTTATGCAGAGCGCGCTGGACAGATGCAGCTCTGTTGCTGCGCGCTTCAGCTGGGCGGAAATAGCGGCGCTCGACGGTCAACTACACCCACAGAAGAGGAGATAGAAATAGAGAGATTTTTCTTTCTTTCTTTCTTTCTTTCTTTCTTTCTTTCTTTCTTTCTTTCTTTCTTTCTTTCTTTCTTTCTGTTTCTAGAAAATTCCTGGAACAAGTGAAATTATCTCACCCCTTTGACGGGATTTTTCACTTTTTCACAAAATAACATGTTAAGATGCATATGAACAGACTATATATTCTTGATAATATAGCAATACGTACAAATAAATCAATAATGATAACTATATCTGGTGGGGGAAGAGTCAACATGGATGACATTATGGGAGGCTATGAAAAATACCAAATAGATTTTCAGGTTTGATTCCCTGTCAATCTTTAAAATGTGGTTTGGATGGTTTGGACACCTCGCCATACCCAGTTGATGGCCATGTTGTGTATCTGTAAGAGGTCAAATGAGTAGAGCAGAGGGAAGAGAATAGGGTTTCTGTTCACTGAGGCGGACGGCTGTTGACAGCTGATAAAGCTCCTACATACTGGGATCCGTACTGGTCAGTCATTGCCACAACACAACTCTCTGTCAGTCTGGGTTGGGCACAGCAAACACACCATGAGCTACACTGATATATGGGGCCAATATTAGACTTTGATGATCAGACATGGTCCAGTCACTGACGTCCACCTCCGGCTGCAGTTTGATTGATTACATATTTATTGTAGAATTGATCAATACTGGTTGTCTATGGGAAGCCCTTAACCTGAATTGACTCTAATGAGTATTTATATCTGTGTGTATGTGCATGTGTGTGTGAGTATGCATGTGTGTCTGCATATATGTGTGTTGGTCACACTCACGCTAAAAGAAAAAACATTTGACATATATGACACATATGTTTTACTGGCTTTTGGCCTAAGGTTAAGTTTACTCTCTCTCTCTCTCTCTCTCTCTCTCTCTCTATCTATCTATCTATCAATCTATCTATCTATCTCGCGCGCTCGCTCACTCTTTCTTTCTCTTTGGTGGGAATGTGACTCTGTTTTCCTCTTCTGTAGAACAAAGACATCAGTGTGACCGGTCAGCCCACTACTTTTGTTTGCAGCTGCACACACACACACACACACACACACACACACACACACACACACACACACACACACACACACACACACACACACACACACACACACACACACACACACACACACACACACAGATGATGATGAGGTAGTACAGTATGACCCAACTGACCAGAGAGAAACATAGCCATGGCAATATTATGGAGCTAATATTATCCTTTAATTAAAAATCAGATCTGGTCCATTCTGCGTGGTTCACTTAATGTGATGGATATGATGCAGTTTGATTGATTGTATATTTATTGACTTTTTGACCCAATGATGTTGCCTACAGCAATAGAGACACTATTAAGGCCGGTAGGTGTTATTGTGTTTGGGTGCATTTTCTTTCTGATTTATTTAGCCATTGTTGAGAGACAGAAAATGTCAACAAGTCCAAATGTTACAGCTGATTCAATTTGTAAAAGTTTATGTTGACTACAACATGAATAACAACATGCTAAAAAGTAAAACAGACAGCCTGCTCAACGATGCTGCCCAACTAGTTTGAGTGACATGTCTGGCAACCAATAAAATGGCTGAGTGCATATTGTGAAGATTAACACAAAATATCAACTACCGGCAAGTTCATTCCAAAAATATCGGTATTGGCCTTCAAAAACCCATATCAGTCGAATCCTAGTTTGTCTGTCTGGCAGGGTTGGGATGAAAGACTGTGTGTGTTCCTCTCTGAAACAACACTGCCTTCATCTCTGCACTCCTTCATGGTGTGTGTGTGTGTGTGTGTGTGTGTGTGTGTGTGTGTGTGTGTTGTGTGTGTGTGTGTGTGTGTGTGTGTGTGTGTGTTTGTGTGTGTGTATGTGTGTGTGTGTGTGTGTGTCTTGCTCTCCAAAACAAGTCAGTGTTCATTTCTGCACCCCTTACAAAGCCCCCCTTCAAAGTTCTAGCCACCGCCTGTGTGTGTGTGTGTGTGTGTGTGTGTGTGTGTGTGTCCCAGACAGGGTCACCAAGAAGGGGATGAGGCAGAGGAGGAAGCAGATGGCATCACATTCTCAGCCACCACACAGAAATAACAGACATTTTTCCTGGTTTAAAGCAACCCAAAATGTCAACTGCTCTCTCTGTTGTTTTAGGATATCACGATGCATTTAGTTTTATTTTGGAGTGTTTCTATAGATGATTTTACTTTGTTCTCTCTTTTTTATGTGATTCCATACATTGTTTTACCATGCTCTCCATGACTTTGACTGGATTGTGACTTCATACAATCCTTTATGTTGTTGGCCTGCAATGTTTCTGTTTGTTTTGATGTTGCTTTCTTGGCTAGATATCCTGTGAAAAAGAGATTCTTGATCTTAATAGGACTAACTTGTTTAAATATAGCTGAAATAAATAAAAATAATTGTCATTTCCAAAACTAGATCTCAATATATTGACTTAAGAGAAAAGTTTCTCCAGAATCCTTTTTCTAAGCTAGGTCCACTGACTTTTTCCCCTCTCCCGTTGCTATCTCATTATATTGACCCAGTGAGCAAGCTAGCAGGCTAACGGGTAGCATATTAAACTGAAGTGACCCTGGAAGGTACTAAACAGTATCCCAGTTAGGGCAGCATGGGTTTCTGTGGGGAGCCTGTATGGTTTTCAGCCACAAGGGGACAGGAGTGTCTCACTTTAAAGTGCTTACAATCTTCCAAGTTCATCCAATATAGGTCAGTTTGGTCTTTGTGATTTTCATAACCACAATTACCTCAGAATGTCACATAATCCTTTAAAAATGTACCCTCAATTTATGTGTTAGAAGCAAAATCTTGGGCAACAATTTATTCATTTATGCAGCTAACAATGACTGTGCATAGACAATTTAATGGTTGGTTACCAGTCAAATCGAATTCAGACTAAGTTCATCAATGGTGGGAGTCAGTGGGCAAAACATGTACGATGTATGAAACATTTAACCTGCTGTGGAGCTCATATTCACTTTCATGCAGCAACTAATTTAGCGTGTGTCCGGTAGGGCTGCTGTGACAGCAACATCAATGCCAGTTCTCCATCACTGGGTTTGATGATTTAAAAAATAGATTTTAAACGTTCTTTTAGTTTGAAGGCTGAACGCCATTCCAACGCACTTTTTTTTTTTCAAATGGTGGGTTACAGATACAGATCACCCTGCATGGTGTATATGTTAATTCAAATATAAATACGCGTATTCACAAGTGTTGTTAGATGAGCCAGTTTACATTTTTATTGAATGTCTTTCAAACATGTGATGTCAGACATATATTTCTGAGTCGTTTGACATTTGTTTTTGTTGTGTATTCGTGTACCGGCCCGGTCTCTCTCTCTCTCTGGTGAGGTAACCTGGCATATTCTAATATTAAGTGACTCCAAGACCCTGATCTCAGATCTGCCTCTAAACTCTCCTGGCCAATCTGCAGTGTTCCTGATCACTAGGCTAACCAATAAAAGGGATCTGGCCGCTCGGGACAAGGAGCTGGAGTCAGTCTACCGGCTCGGAGCACACGGGGCTGGTAACGGCCACACTTTAGTTAATGACAATGGAAAGCCGGTCTGTTTGTAACTACATAATTAACAGAATCAGCGCCAAGTACCTTGCCTGTCCGTTATTTCGCCGGTGAAAGTGGCGGTTAATACAAACTGCTCTGCCGGTATGTCTCGGACAGGCTGCGGGAACCTCCTCTGCCACCGAAACAGCAAACTGGACTCCTTCCTGAAGAGGAACACGGACCGGGACGTGTATGAACGGATTCGAGCCTACGAGCCGTGCATAGTGATATCGGACACCATCCACAAGGTGTACATGCACGTTGTGCTGAGCGACGAGTGCGTGTACCTGGCCGAGTACCCGCCGCGCACGCTCACCGCTGCTGTCAACTTCAGCCACGTGAGGGACATTGAGCTGGTGAGTTAACGGCAAGAGTTGGATTCCGTTAAGTATGCTGATTCTGAGGTGACTCTCTCTTCCTCTCTCTCCCTCTTTCTCTCTTTCTTTCTCTCTTTCCATCCCTTATCTCTTTTTACTTTGGTATTCAGTCTGCTTTTCCTTCTTCAGGTTAAGGGCTTCCCATAGGCAACCACTGTAGTATTGATCAACTCAACATGAATATGTCATCAAACAAACTGCAAACAAACTGCTTTTCCTTTTCCAAACACACACACACACACACACACACACACACACACACACACACACACACACACACACACACACACACACACTGTAAACAATTTTCTCCTGCCTAATCGTTGCGGAAACTCAACAGGAAACTCTTTATTTCCGCAACACTTACAGAGAATGACCCATGGGGCTAAAAAGTGGATGAAGATTTAAGTATTTAACCCCCACAAGTTTTTGCAAACAAAAAGCAAAAAATGCCAAATCAATGCATTTCTTTACTAAATAGGAAACCATTATCCTCAGAATAGTATTTAACCAGAATAACCTGGACTACTGGGGCATAAAAATAGATTCAGCCTTGAGGTCTACATAACACTAGTAGTATTCAGGTAAACCCATGTCAGCTAGATCTGTGTTGTTGTGTGTAGCAGCGTCAGCCTCTAGCTAGGCCAGAGGTCACAGGTTTTTGAGTTAATCTGGTTATACCATCAGATTACTGGCACAAAGTTGACCCTACTCAGGTTCTGTTTAATTCCACACAGTGGCTTCTGCCTTGGTTACAGCAAGTGTTTCTACCTTTTGCGTAGAAGATGCAGGCAAGAAATTACAAGGATTCAGTGTTTTCCCCAGAATATTGTTCTTGTCAGAATGGAAAAAACCTCTGAAACAGCATTTAGACCATGGGACACTAAAACTCTCCATTGATGATAAAAATAATGAAATAAATCACACATACTTGTGGAATCTGATTTAAATGTCACATTAGAGTCAGTTCAGGTTAAGGGCTTCCCATAGGCAACCACTGTAGTATTGATCAACTCAACATGAATATGTCATCAAACAAACTGCATCATACATACATCATACCTTACATTAATGCACAAACTTGCACATATATATGGCACATTTTCTTTTTATTTTATTGTTATTATTATTTTCTTATTTCTTATAATATCTTTTCATATATTTTAGTGTGAATATTTCTATTTTCTATTGTATTCTTGACAATAGGAAATATAAATATTCTTCTTTGCCTTTTACAGTACTTGCTTTTATTCTTTTATTCTTTGCTATGTTTATTGTTATGCACCAGTCAAATTCCTTGTATGTGAAAACATATTTGTCAATAAAACTGATTCTGATTCTGATATCCATCAGAGGTGGTCTGTTGCATTATAACTGTTATATTCATTTTTTTTGCTGTATCCTTTGAATATTTGCTGCTGCCAAAACCCAATTTACCTGCAGGGATCATTTAAATGTCATCTTACCTTATCTTAAATTCCATAAATACTGAACAACATCAACTGTACATCAAGCAAACACAGTTACATACTGTATGTAACAGCGCTGTCTTCCACTTCTAATCTACCTCTGCCTATGCAGGTCAATGACCTCCCAGATTTCCTCAGTGGGAAAGACAGGGAACGCTCCCAGCACATACGAATCGTCTACGGCACCTCGAAGCCTGCTGGGAAGGGAGATGATTGGCAGACGAGAGACGAGAAGGAAGGACTTCCTGCTCCAGCCCCACCCACGTCCAGAAACCGCCAACAGACAGTCCCACCCACCTTAGAAGGTAAAGATTGTTTATAGTATTATCTCTCGGTGGGTGTGAAGGTAAGATGTGAATTTTCAAAACCCCCAAAACAGTTTATACATTCAGGCCATGTTAAAGGGTAATTCCGGGATTTTTCAACCTGGCCTCTATGTCCACAAAATCGCTTTTCATACCTTTAAGTAGATCCTAAAAGTTTCTGAGTTTCTCTGGTCCATCGGCTCAACCGGCAGTCGCGTAACGGCGGCTCAATGGCGGCAACGTAATCCGTAAGGGCATACTCGGCCGGTCAAAGTACGTCCACTAAAAGTGCTTGTTTTTGTCACGGACGGGCTCAGATTGTTATTTGTGTTACTATCCAAATGTCTGACAACATTATGGAAAGGGTTGCTACAGAAACAGCCCGGAAAACGAGGACGGTGAAAAGGATACAAAGATAGTTTAGGGTTGAGAGGGTTGAGTTGTTGCAGGAAGAGGATGGTTGATACGTGAGTCGGAGAGACGAGTTTTGAGTTTACGTAGAGGAACTGCTAGAAATAATTTATTTCCAAATTCATGGCTGAATATTTAGCTGATTTCGAGAATGTAGATGAGGCATTTGAATTCGATGGCCGTCCCTACTTATTTGAGCCAGAGCATACGGATGAAGAGCTCCTAGAAATTGAAGAGAGAAGTAGGAGAGATGGAGAGGGGCAACAGGCAGAGGAGGGTGAACCAGCTGCTGCAAGTTCTAGCAGTTCCTCTACGTAAACTCAAAACTCGTCTCTCCGACTCACGTATCAACCGTCCTCTTCCTTGCAACAACTCAACCCTCTCAACCCTAAACTATCTTTGTATCCTTTTCACCGTCCTCGTTTTCCGGGCTGTTTCTGTAGCGACCCTTTCCATAATGTTGTCAGACATTTGGATAGTAACACGAATAACAATCTGAGCCCGTCCGTGACAAAAACAAGCACTTTTAGTGGACGTACTTTGACCGGCCATCTATGCCCTTACGGATTACGTTGCCACCATTGAGCCGCCGTTACGCGACTGCCGGTTGAGCCGATGGACCGGAGAAACTCAGAAACTTTTGGGATCTACTTAAAGGTATGAGAAGCGATTTTGTGGACATAGAGGCCAGGTTGAAAAATCCCGGAATTACCCTTTAACATGGCCTGAATGTATAAACTGTTTTGGGGGTTTTGAAAATTCACATCTTACCTTCACACCCACCGAGAGATAATACTATAAACAATCTTTACCTTCTAAGGTGGGTGGGACAGTCAGTTGGCAGTTCAACCTGAACTGAACAATAATGCATACTCACCTATATCTATATTAACATCTAACAGTTCCAAAATGTAGACCATATGTTATACAAGTCATGCAAAAGGCAGTAGTGCATAACAGACAGTGTAGTAACCTTTGTGTGTCTGTGTGGGAACCCTTTCTTTTCCATTTCCTCAGCTTTCTTGTCTTTTGTGTCATTTGCCTGTTGCTAGGTTACAAACCCCTGTTCAATAAAATACCCTGTAAAAGGTGCTTATTGGTGAAATGTGTGTGTGTGTGTGTGAAGAGAGAGAGCAGTAATGAGTGTGTAAGTGTGAGACAGGCTTATCATCTCCTGGCTAGCAAGAGTGTTCCTCACCCTCCATCTGTACCGTCGTCTGCTGGGAAATCCCTTGACTACCTCTGTACAGATGCACCCATACTATCTGTAATAGGGGATCATTAACAATCCCGCTTCCAAGTGCTTGTATTTGGATTGGCAAATGAAACTGTCCAGGTACCCATACTGGAGGAAAAATGTCTATTGGCGTGTAAAAATGCTGTTTTTTAAAAACCTTTATTTGTCCAGGGAAAGTTAACTGAGCATGCTTGTTAATTTCATCACCCCTCTTCGCATTCATACAGCTCCACACAGTCACACTGGCAGCTGCCCAGTACAACCACAGCCTTCTACTGGTGACACCTCTCCAATAGTTGCTGAAGGAGGGGAGAGTGTTACTCGTTCATTTTCCTCACCCACATTTTCCCCGTCGGTCCTGGGATTCAAACCGCCCACCTTCTGGTTACTAGTCTAAACAGGTTAGGATACTTGGATCTTACCGACTGTATGCACACATACAGATTCCTCGGCACGGTGACAGATACATGTGTGTGTACAGTTCCCACCAAAAGCTACAGACAGGAGACATTCCACTGCAGTGAGGTACAGTACATGGTATGTACGTGTGTGTGTACCTCTACCATCCAAATGTCCTAACAAGGATAGAAGAATGACGACAATTCACTTCAACAAGGGGCTAGTATAACGTTAAGGCTTGTGTTTAGGGATAGGATTAGAATTAGGATTAAGGTTAAAGTTATGGCAAGGGAATGAGTGTAGTCAAGTCCTGGCAAGTATGGTAAAACAACTGTGTGTGTGTGTGTGTGTGTGTGTGTGTGTTTAGTTCCTCAATTTCCTTCTGTCTTCTCTTTGCTTTTTATTTCATCCACTTCTTTCTTTCTTTCTTTCTTTGAAGTCTCTCCAGTTTCCTGTAGTTAAAAATAAATGACCACCTTGCATAATTGAAACAGACTCAATTTTCACAGTTTGGTGTACTCTAATCGGCTGGATCTTTCTCTATATATCTTTCTATGTTTCCCCCTCACTCTCTTTCTTTCTTTCTTTCTTTCTTCTCTCTCTCCCTCTCTGTTTTCAGAGAACAGGTGGATATCTCCTGAACCCCCACAGTGGTGAGCATTACACACACACACACACACACACACACACACACACACACACACACACACACACAAAGATTGCAATATCTGCTGCAGTACTAGTAGATACAGGGTTGGTGCACAGTGAAGGTCTTTCTGACCTCTAGATTTATGTTAAGGAAGCATCAGTCCTACTACCCAGAGATCCTTTCAGCCCAGTACCATTCATTCATTGAGGCCTTATCTCTGTGTGCCAGACAGGCCAATATGATGCTATTAAACACAGTGAAACTGGTTTCTATAGGAGGCCATGTCAGACACAGTGTGAGTATCTACCCAGAGCTTACACCACGCTCCATTATGTGTCCACATGACAGCTTTTCCAGTGCAGGGAGGGAAGTAGTTTTGTATCTGCAGCCTGTTTTTCTGTCTTTGGTGCTCAGCCTCATCGCTCTGGTGTTTCTGCACTGCACTTCCCAGAGATCACTAATGTGTTAATTCAGTCAGATAGAGTAGCAAAACAGACGTGTGTGTATATGAAAATGTTGCAGATTAAGTTAAAAAATAGTGTAAAAGTACAGTAATTGTACTTAGTGACAAACTTAAAAGTATGAACACAGTCACTGTCAGAAACCTTTGTCAATGTAGAATCGAAAAGCATTTAGCAGTGTGTAGCTTAGAAACATTATCATGATGTACTGTGTACTAAATGTTTCTGCATCTACGCCAAGCCCATGTAACCTTGCCCTTATCTGTATCAGATAGGAATTTACAGTATAGGGAGATACACATGGTCACTAGTCATAAATAATGTCTTTACCGTGCCATAACATGTGCTCATTATACTGCACATACCTCACTCTCTGTCCACATAAATCCTAACCTCCTAACTATCTCTCTCGCAATGTGTATCATTTTTAAATAGCAATATATCATGTCAAATTAAATGTGATACCTTGGTATAATTACTGTGGCACACAAAGTAAAAATCAGTGTTGCACCTTTAAGTCAATTCATCATCACTTCAATGTGACTCATACATGTCAAAGCAGACCCACACTAGAGCAAACATACATGGCAGGTATATAAGCTCCTAACCCTCCGGACCCTCTCAGCTGTAAAGGTTTTATAGAGAAAAGAGTTTGTCTGTCTCCGTGACTCCCACGGACAGAGAATGTCAAGGGCAGGAGAAGACGTTTTGAACATGTAGAACTGCACCATGCACGGCATTCTCAAAACTTTTTCCTGATATTACTTTAATATAAGTATAGTGATCAATGAGCAGGACTCTAAAGTGCAACTATTTTGGTCGCAAATGTGTACAAAATTGAAATTATGCGACCTGGACCTTGCGACCTTGTGTTTTCCACAAGCGCCAGCAAGAGAAGATATACTGTGAACGGACAGCATTAGCCGTCTAGCCACTAGCTAGTTCCTTTTCACTCGATAGTCAGGATTTACTATGATAACTGAGTTGCTGAGGTGTGACATTTAGATTTCCAACAACAAAAAGTAGTTGCTGGAGGGTGTCAGTATTTATTGATATTTTACAGAAAACATCCAGCAAGTAATTGTGTCCTGCCGTGGCAATTTCAAAGTTACGGTCACAAAATGACTTGATGTGATGTGAGTTCCTTTTGTTAGTTTTATTTTTAAGTGAATTACCTACACGTGATTAGTCATTTGTTGGTGACATCAGAATTCATGAAGTTGGAGAAATAAGAGTTCCCTAGTAGTATTTACCAAGCTGAGGTGAACGGTATTTTCTAGTAGGAAGCTTATACAGTACCTACCGCCTTTCCCACATGGTGTGACTGCAGCATCAGTCTGTCTGGCTATTGGGGTTGATATCTGGGAGCGTCAGTGTCTAAGGTAGCTCATGACTTATTTAATCAGGAGAGAGTGTCAGATCAGCTTACGTGTTGCTCATTGTACAACTCCCTGCTTCAGATTAGTACAGATCAACACAGTTACAGTGGGAGCTGCTACACCCTGCACAGCCCTCCTCCTCAGACAACGCAGTACGAGATATCCGCCGGCTGTTTATGCACTCCCGGTATCTCCTTCTGCGTTTCGCAATCACATACTCCATATCTCCTATAGGTTGACTCGACTTAAAACTTAGTGGACTCTCACCTATCAGCCTAATAACAACAACATTCAAATAAATAGGATGTTGGAACCATAGTATATGAACAGTGACCTCATCCCCTCACCTCACCATATATCATACATACTTACAGACATAGTAAGCAGGTCCATCTCCTGTAGACTCTACTGGGATTAGACTCCTCCTTCCTGTCCTGTGTGTTGTGTGTTTAAAGAAGTCTCCTGTGTGTGTGTGTTTGTTTGTGTGCATGTCTTGAGTATGAAGAGACAAGAGGAAGTGGGACTGGATGGTTTCCATCATTGGATGGTTGCTAGGGTACAAAAAGGCCCCGCTGCCATAAAATACCTATTGTGTGTGCACATGTGTGTGAGTGATGTAAACACCCCGGAGGCTGAATGCTGTCTTATGCTTGTGTTTCAGTACTCAAGTGTAGTTCACTCTTGGGAGGTCATTAACGCACACGCACACGCACACACACACACACACACACACACACACACACACACACACACACACACACACACACACACACACACAGGACACAGAAGGAAAGGTAGTGGTCTTTGGGGACATGAGAGCAGCTTACAACCATCAAGTCATTATGTTCAAATTACTGAGCAGCCTGCTGGTTCACTCTAAAAATGGCTGCTACTGTTGTTCCACAAGGCAGGCCAGAAAGCAATCAACTGTTTTTAGATCCTCAGAAACAGAGCAGAGACGTGTCAATTCTGGAAAATGATCACTGTTAGCTGTTTACTTTTTCCCCCGATAGCACCACGGTACGGTTGGGAAAGATTGAATTCAATATTGAATTTTTTGATACTTTCCCCAAATGTGTTGCTGTGAGCTGAAACTCCTTTCATCAGCATCTCCTCCAGAGGGCATGAGATGGCATACGCCCAGATGGCCTTTCATCAGACAGAGCTGCAGTCTGGCTCTTGACAGGGTACTGCAGTATTCACCTGCAATCCACCACATCTTGAACTGGATCCCAGTTTGCCTAAACCTGGTTGACAAAACTGGTGCCAGGATCCAACATGGAACTATTCCACTTAGAGAGCTGACAGACACCCAACCGACATCAAAACCTCTGTTGAAAAGTTGCTACAAAGCTGTCCAATTCACTGTACTAACACAGTAACTTGGCAAAGCATCTCAGTGACTGTTGTTGTGTGACAATCTATCCTGCATCTATCTTCCATGAGTAGTGCAGTGGCCTATGCAGCATATTCTTTCTGAAACACAAAGAACTGAATATTAATATTGTGGCACTAAAGTTATGTCCCTCAGTCTTCTGAAGCCTCTACTTTTGTGAGAGGGGCCATCAACACACTGAACACGCTGGCCAAATTGGACTGCACTTTTGGATTGCACTTTACTGAATGAATGAAAGTGTCATCATAGGTTTATTCAATAAAATTCAGATTGTTTAATCTTCAAACATGACTTGGATTGTTGCCGATAAGGCATCGTAAGAATACTATCAGCACATTATGAGTGCATTATAATCAGTGATGTAGTGGTAAATACAACTATGACCTATGACCAATTTGGGCAAAAATCTGTTATATTTTCTAAAAAAACATTAATTTAAGCTTTTTCCTCCTTCATTACTATGACGTTTACCATGAATCTATGACATAAAGATTCATCACATATCAGACTAGAAAGGTGGTAATCTCTATTCCACAAATACAAATGTGGGTAAATAGATTTTAAGAGGTTTTACCCTCCATTTCATCCCTGATTATAATCCTTAGAACCAGAACATGATATAATAATAATAATAATAATAATAATAATAATAATAATAATAATAATACCTATAATAACATGTATGGATTCTTTCTGGTGCAACATCAGTCATATCAGATAATACACTTACAATACACTTGCCTCACAGTACTCACAGTAAAGTGTTACCAAACTCTCCAAGGGCATTGAAGTCAGTCAGAGATTTAGGAGATTTGAGGTTTCCAGATGATTGTTTAATAGGATTTACACGTACAGTGTCTGATGGAAACAACCACTCCTCCTCCTCCTGCCAAGCCGTCCTAGTCAATTACAATTTGTTCTTAAGTGACCTGGTTAAAAGGTGAAATTAAGGTTAAACAAGAATGTTGCCTGCTCAAAGCCCCCTTGTCTTGTGTGCAGACTCTTGCAGTCTGTAAGTGTTACTGAGTTCATTAATAGGGATCATCGTCCTGGTATTTTGTCTACATTTGGATTTTGTAGGTTTTCTGTTGTTGCTGGTGTCTTGCTAACATGGCAAGCTAACTTCTTTTGAGAGTGTACCTTCATATTATATGCATGTCATACATATTTTCCATTTTTCCTGTCTCAGTATGTTCTACTGTTATTTTTCTACTTAACACGCTCTAGTGTTGGCATTGGCATTTGTGTTCAAATACACACCAATTTTCTATACTTTTATTTATAATTTATTTTTCTTGCTGTAGCCTATTTGTATTGCAACAACCCAATTTCCCCACAGTGATCAAACGTCGCATCTTATCTTTTTCTCTCTCTGTTTTTCTCTCTTTCTCCCTTCTTTCTCCCACTTCTCCTAACCAACCCACCCCCCCCCCCTCTCTCCTCTGTCTATCAGGGACCAAAGAGTAGGGGGGGAACAGGAGTTGCACCTGTTAAGATCCGTGCGCTCCGCCTCCTGTCCCAACCCGGAGACTCTGGGTCTCTTGCGCCTCCCCCGGCCTCCTGCCCAGCCTCCCTCCCCAGCACCCTCCCTCTGGCCCATCCTCTCTCCTGCCTCCCCTCTGTCGCCCTCAGACCGAAGCCCTCGGACCCCTGAGCCCGGCCAGGTAAGGATGGATGGATGGATAACTAACTGAGATCAAGGCAACATTAAGTGGGATGTTGGTTTGTTTCAGCCAGTTCGTCAGCACATCAGACATTACCAGGTTAATCATAGAACCATAGAAGTGCTGTTGGCTACAAAAATGTCATTTTTACAAAGGTGAATCAAACCCTCAGTCTTTCTCCAAACAATTACATTATGTCCCTCTACTTCTTCTCTTAAATATGACAACCACGTCTGACACCTTCATGGATGTCAAGTAGAGAATTGCACATGACTAAATATATAGCAGCCAGGCTAAAAAAACAGATACCTGAAAAAGACAGTTGTGGTGTGGATGTAGGTCAATTCAGTAACATCCTAAGTAAAAGTGAATAGTGTGATAAGGTAGATTTGCTTCCCATTGTCGATTACTGTGAGACAGTAAATTTTTGGTTTAATTAATTTGTGATAAATTTTGACCCAGGTATCCCGGAGGAGAGGCTCTGTCCTGGCTCGCCTGCTGAGGAGAGAGAGGGCGACTGGGGGAGAGAGGGACAGAGGGGAGAGCGAGAGGGAGGCGGAGCTGCATCTCTACGCCGTGTCACAGATGTCTCGAATCTACCTGCATCTACAGAGCGCGTGGAACAGCTACGTTATTGTGAGTGTTGTTGTTGAGTGTTTCTCTGTCGGTCTTTCTTGCTTTCTTTCATTTCCTCCTACACCCCCACCCCTCCTGTCCCCTTGAGCTACGGTGGCCTGTAATTGACACATTTTCACATTGTAGAGGAGTAAGGTAGCTAATTACAGCAGAGCTCCAATAGTGGAGAGGTAATATATCACCATTCAAACTACTGGAACAATAATACTGATTTGTGTTTAGTAAAGAAAACTTTACTTATTGCATATTTCATTTGTCTGGAAGCTTTTAAATCCATTTTGAATGTGTGTGTGTGTGTCCAGAGGTCCACCCTGTTGTTAGATCCGCTCTATAGAAAGAGGTGCGGTGCTTCGTCCAACTCCTCCCCCCACAAGCGACCTCCTGCCATCAGGTACACAAACTTTCTTCGCTCAGATCGAAAAGCATTACACATGTAAGGAGCTGCAACATGTTACTAGTTAATGATCTCAGTTTGTTATTATTTATTGAGGCTCCAGGATGTGGAATTCACTCCCACCCACATTTTATCCACTTGTCACGTAAATAATTCAAAATTTCAGAATTTCATATAATATATATATTTTCATTCTTACTGTCTTTTACGATGTATTATTTCTCTGAGGTTTTCCACTCTTCAAGCCCTTAATAGGTTTTCAGGCTTTGTCTGACATAACGGTGTATCTTTTTTTTTTTATCATGTAAATAAAACAAACAAATAGAATAAGGAATGTTTTTTTTTATGATTTGCGTGTCTGCGTAGCTGGGAGCGGACAGCCCTCCTATTTTGGCAGCTGAGTGCTGAGCTCCTCCAGGAGGGAATCAGCCTGGAGAGCCTCTACCTGTTACTGCAGGAACTGAGTACTGCCGCACATCGCAATGTAACACTACGCAAACTATTCTGGAAGGTGAGGTGAAAAACACATGCAGATTTTAGCCGGACCACCATGCATTTTTGAGTTAATCAAAAGGGTTTCATATCTCTGACAAATGAATTGTGATACCTTGGTATAAGTAGCCGTACACAAATGAGATCATGGTCGAGACGATTGGTAGCCTCAATGTCACACTAGGGTGGTATTGTTGGTGCTAGTGTTTCTCAAAATTGGGACCACATTTTCCATCATGGTTCAGACCACAAAAAACAAACTGCAGATATGATCACACTCTGAAAGTGTGTTTTAAAATGTGATTTCTTAAAAGAGGATACTGTTTTAGCTAGCCTACGCTCCTCGGGTAGGTCGTTCCAGTGACCCTGAGTTCTCCACTGCCTAAAAAATGAATCTATTACATATATCTGGTTCTACATCCATCTTTCCAGTCCAGTGAGATGTGTGTGTTCCTGGTTCAGTCACTAGAGGATTCCCTCCATGGTTGTCAGAGCCCCAAAGGAATCCACACAACAGATCAATTACTGTAAGCTGTGTGTGTGTGTGTGTGTGTGTGTGTGTGTGTGTGTGTGTGTGACCTGCTCTAACATCTTACCCCCCTAACACAATGAGAGACATCAGTCGGTTGGGTTTTAAGCTGCTTTGTGTTAACTCAAGGCTTAGCACTGTTAGTGAGGCTTGCTTTAAGTGTGAGTGTGTGCTCTCATTGTTTTGTCTGTCTGATTTTGTACCTGTATGCAGGGTACACGTTACATGTTACAGACAAGAAATACAGTGGGGTCAGTTTTGTTTCATCATTTATCAAAAACGACTACACATTTTTAGTCAAAAGATATTTCTCAAACATAATGTTACATAATGTTTCACTAAAAAAATTCTCAATATTTGGTATTTTTCACATTGAGTAGATTCGTTTACAGTAGTGAATAGTTTTTTTTGTTCTGTGTAGGCTACTTGACTGTCACTTTCAGCACCAGGCGCTGTCCACATTTATTGATTGCGCCTGTTTGGTGAAAGGCTGCCGTCATCCACCCTCATCATAAATGACAATATTAGCATTGTTCAGGTGGGGGTAAACTCTTTATTTGGACAATGTATTGGGGGCTTGCATAGTTGGTCCAGCACTGTTAAATGTAAAAAATGACACTGTATGAGAGCGCTACAATTACAGGTAAAGATTAAAAGGTTTAATAACCAGTTAGTCAGGTACATTTCTCAAGGTCGGGTCAACTGAGTTAGGGCTCGTCTTCATCTTGTCTGTCTGTCTTGTTTGATGAAGGCTGTACCCTAATCCCCCCTCCCCAGGCTGAGCACTCTGATTGCCCAAACCTTGGCTGTCATGTTCAGAGAGACGGAGGTAGAGCCAGCCAGACTCAGCCTGCTGACCGGCAAAAAGTAAAGAACCCACCTTTCCTCTATTTGTCTGTCTGACTACCTGTCTAGCCGTCGGCCTGTCTGTCTGTCCGCTTGAATGCGGGGCTACTTGCTTGTCTTTCTTTTTTTTTGGTCAAATGTCTTTTAACCGCATACTGAGTTGCACGCAAGCGAACTGCAGAACGGCATGAAAAAAAAAAAGCAGCCAGTTGGTTAGTTAGTTTCAATGAAGCTGCCCACATTGGCAACGAACACCACAAGCCACAGTTGTTGTGGTGGCATTAACTCTATTTCAGCTACAGGAGAATACCGGTGTCGCTTCGAGTTTTAGCCCATTTACTGCTGTCTGCCTCTAGTTTAGTCTACTCTGGTAGTATTGCGTCTAATTTCCCCCAATCATATTGCAATGCAAAGGCATCTTTGTCAGCTGGGACAGCAGCTAATTTCAAGCTAGGTCACACCATTGTGAAGAGGTAAGCAAATCAAAAGTGTTTGGTTGGAATGAAACACTAAACCTCTAAACCTAGCTCTTCTTTATGGTGTCAAACCTAGCTTGACATTAACTGCTGTCTCAGCTGACAAAGATGCTCTAATTAAGAAGACATGGATGTGATGATAAAGTTTCAAAGGCGACAAATTAAGTGGCTCCTGACCTTTGTCCCTATCAATTCTCTCAGCCATGTTTCCTGTCCCTCTCCAATGTACAAAACCCAGCAGAAAAAGCAGGAATGATGATGAGTGATCACTGAAAATAATAAAATAAATTCCCAGAATGCCTCGTGTTTTTCTCCTTGCAGAGGTGCCCTGACAGCCAGAATGCTGCTAGCCTTGGTGTGTGATCCAGAGCTACACACACACAACCAGGGATCTCCCATTCACTCTGAAGTGAGTGGATCTCTACTGACGCTATTCATTTTTTTATTTTACATGATCTGTTTTTATGCATTTATAATCTATCTCTGTCTCCCACTGTGTCTCAGCTTCAGGCCTTACTAGTGGAGTACCTGGATACTGCCTGCTCTCTGCTGTTTGAGCTTGTGGTTTTAGGCCAGGAGGTGAGTGCTGAAATAGTTTCTATCACAGCTATTACTGCTGGATGGAGGGAGGGTAAAAGAAAATGCAGTCCCCTTCCTTTCTTTTATAGCCAAAAAGTAGTTGGTAGTTGCAGTAGTCACGCCTCAAAAACCTCAAAAACTAAAAACATGATCCAAAAAACAGTTGTACTGCTGTGTGTGTGTTTCAGGCCAGTAGGTGTTCCTCTGTGGAGAGCTTCCTGACTGTGGGCTGGATCCTCAAAGTACTGCAGCCTCATCCTCACCTGGTAAAGTTACTCACTGTTACTCTCTGTTCAGTTCAGCTCACTTCAGTATAGAGCCATTGAGATTCTGAACAGCTTATACTATGGTTTGATTTTTTTTTAGATAGTTTTACCTCGCTCTTACTTTTGTCTGACTTCATACATTGTTGTATGTTATTGGTCTTTATGTTTGACCAGGTCTCCCTTGAGGAAGAGACTCCGTTGGGACCAACGGGTTAAATAAAGGTTAAATAACAAATAAAAGAACGCCCTACTTAACATTCCCATGGTGCAATGCTCATTGTGCTAAAAACCAACTGGTGGAGAGCGACTGTTAACATGGCTACTCCATACAATGTCAGCAGTCAAACTCTGTCTGGCTCTGATCTAACCAGGTTGCAGTTCCATACTCACAGCTTCTTAATCCTTGATCTGCTCAAACAAACACATGATAACTTCCATTTTTTGCTTGATTAAGTTAAAACCTGCACTGTGGATTTGTACACTTAACTCTATGTGCCACAGTGCCATTGTCAGGTAAAGGTAATGTCAACTCAGTCAGGGTGAGACATTTCTCTATACCTGGGTGGTTTACAGCACTTGACTTTACAGCATTTTCTACAGATAATGTCTGTTGTTTATTTAATAAAAGAAAGTAAAAGTTGCAATGTGAAAATTGAACATTAACTATGAAGCACTATCTCCCACAATCCTCTTCTGGTACTCAAAAATAAGTATACATTATCACCATGAAGGTGGCGCAGGACTGTACAGAATCCATACTTTTATTTTTTCTTCCTTGCTTTCTTTTTGTATTACTTAACTATACCCACAGCATTTATTTCTGTTTCCCCAGCAGTTTATTTCTTTCTCCCATAGTGTAACAAGCCAGGCTCTAACCTAAGCCTTTGTCTCTGTCTCTAGTTGTCCTTCATTGGTTACCAGGCCCAGCAGGTAGTGCTGGTTTTGTCACGCATCCAGCGGTTGGTTTTGAGTCCAGTCCAGTCTGTTCTGCTGTTCCAGCGCTGTCGCCTCCTGCTGGCCTGCATGCAGTACAGCCATCATCTGGGACAGCACCTACGATCCCACTACAGAGAGGAGTTCAGGTTGGTTAGGGTGCTCCTCTCTCTATAGGCCAGGGTTCATGCACAGGTCTGGGAATGTGTGGGAAAAGAATGTTGTAATTTCCAGGTCTTGGTATGGAAAAATATTGTACTATCATCCTGATATGCCAAAGTTATGCCACTTCACTCCTTTAGACCTAATGCTTATGTACATATGGTTTTAGACCCCTGTGAACTCACATATTCTCATTTGTTGCTGTGAAGAATGAACTTCTTCTTCATCAGCCTCATACGGCATAGTTAGTAGGAGCAAGGCGACTGAGTAAATCATACTCAACACTAAAATCTCCAAATCAAATCAAGAAATTAAGGTCTGGAAAAAGTCTGGAATTTTGAAATTATGTAGGAACCCTGATTGGTTTGTTTGGTAGAGGTGTGAGACGTTGTTTGACCGATATGGGTGTTTGAAGACCAGTAGTGATATATTTGGATGGAACTGCTGATAGCTGATATTTGTCTGTTATTAAAAATCAGATATGGTCCAGTCCTAAATGAGGTGTGTGAATTGGGCCCATTGAAGAATACTATTAAGTCATGTTTTGGGCAACTGAATGACTGTAGAAAGTTTTCGGCCAGATCTTTCTACATCACTAACAGAAATCCTGTGGTCCCCTCCCTACAGGTACTATGTGAAGCTGTCATGTGCTGAGGAGAAGCTGCCGTCTCACTACCCCATCAGCCAGCCAGCTCTAGGACTGGTCAAGCAGCTGCTGGCTCTTATCCTGCACAGATGATCACCCACACATTTTTACATTTTCACCTACAGTACTGTGCAAAAGTCCTAGGCACCCTAGATTTGTTAATATGAATTTGTCCCTAGATTTTTATTTATTCTTTGTTTTTTCTTTACATTACTGCTCTTTATAGTCAAATGTTGATATTTAGGAACTTTTAATTTCATTATTTCTGAAATCAAATCAAATCACATTTATTTGTATAGCCCTTAATCACCGTTACGGTCTCCAAGGGCTTCACAGTGCCCAACATGTGAAAATAATAAATGATTAGTACACGACATCCCCCAGCCTTAGACCCTCACAGAGGACAAGGAAAAACTCCCACAAAAACCTTATTGGAAAATTGGGAGAAACCTTGGGAGGGGCTACTCAGAGAGGGATCCCCCTACCAATAGATGCCGAGTTTGGGCAAGCAGAGTATACACAATATATGAAAGTTCATTTTGGTGGAAAATCCAGATCTGATGGGGCGGCATCACAGCATCTTCACTGTACGGATTTGTTGTATACGTGCCTAAGACTTTTGCACAGTACTGTATATCGCAAATAATGTTGAAGTTGTCCTTTATTATAGCGATATTATAACAACCAACACAGGTACAAACACAGAGCTGGGAGTTTGTGTGCCTTTGTCCAAATGTAATTTGGCATATCACCGCTGTACAACTATGTCAGTGGCTATGTTTACATGCACACAGGAACCCGCCGATTGTTCATACTTAACGTGTTATTCAGGTTAATCTGTTTACGTGAACCTTTGATACCCTGCAACTCTCCCTGTTGTCATGAAAAAAAGTGAACAGACTTTGCCAGTCCAAAGATATAACAGTCCACCAACAGATTAATACTGGGGAAAGAAATTATCTAAGTAAGTACTGGTTGTGTTGTATTTTTTGTTGAAAGCAGTAAGTTGTTTCCATAGCACTTAATATCGTACTCCAGGTTTAACCAGGTTTCCCATAATGGGAGTGTGATCTGACCTGGGTTATTCTAACCAAGTTATGTTTACATGCTTAGACCCTAAACCAGATAGCTCGAGTAACCAGATCAAGAACACAGTTCTCTGCATGTAAATATAGCCGGATCTCATACCTCCATAAGATTAACTTTTCAGGAAGTGAGGAAACGGGTTGAATGTTTTTTTGTATTTGTGTCTTACCCTTCAGAGAGGAGAAAAGACTGGATCCCTTTCACATCTGGTGCCCCAGGGTCCAACCATTGTAGCTTCAACAAATGTTTGTGGAACTGTGTTGTACTGTGAGTTGTAGTGCCCTTGATTAAAGATACCGTTTATTCTAAATCATGTTTGTGATGTGATGTCCACGCATGTGCACGCCAGGTTTTAGGAGGTTAAAGACATTAAGGCACATTTTATTCATTTGTGGGCCCATGTTTAATTGTTGCAATTTATGATATTGTATGCACAAAATAATAAAAATTAGGACAAGAATTCAACAAAACAAGGGAATGATATGCATCTTGTGCACAAAACAAAGGCACAAGATCTATCTAGGGTGCAAGCAATAGCATCCTCGATGTAACTCATGATCGCAGCATGAAGTAGTTTTTGCCTGCAGCGACTCCAGGACTCTCTGGGTTTCTGTATGACTTCATAGCTTGGCCTGGGGGGTGCCGTTGGGATGGGGGTACAGATGCTGCTGCAGAAACCAAGATCTTCTCCCAAGAGTCTTCCTGAGCATCTGCATGGGGTTTGGGCTTTCCTCCCCACAGCACAACAACTGCAACACATTCATACATGCATGCATGGCTATATTTGAAAGCACATTTTACACCCTACCCTTAAATATAAGCCCCATGGCCCCCAACATGGCTTCTTTTCCTGTTAGGACCAATGGAATACCCCTGATTTGTAGGGTTTTGTAGGACATGTGAGGAAGTTGAGTAAGGCGGTTCTCTAAGTGCACACAGACGTGCATACCAGGGTTCAACAGGTTTTTGAAGGCTAATACAGATTTACCTCCACCAAGGAGGTGATGTTTTATGTTTTCACCACTGTTGGTTAGTCTGTTACAAGGATCCCTAAAAACATTTCCAAGAAATTTGGTGGATAGACATGGGTCAAAGAACAATTGATTAGACTTTGGTGCTGATCCGGATCTGGGATTTCCGCCATTAGGCAATTATTGTTTTTTCCTGAATCCTAAAAGGTATATTTGCAGATCCAAGAAATCAATTTAACTCAAAATTCAAGTGATAAGAATGATGTATTTTGGTATAAGAGCAAATTGGCAGAGGTTTGCACTCTGCCTTCTAGTTTTCTGTTAAAGCTGCTGATAGCCAATATCTTGTGCTGATACTCAATCAAGTTGACCATTTTCATGTCAAAAAGTATTTCTCCTCTAAATGTATTCCTGTCCGGGTGGAAAAGCCCAGGAAACAGGATTTAGACCATCATGGGACACTAACAGCTCTATTTTCGTGCCAGTGCACTTTGCACCTCTGGTCACCAAAATAGATTGGACCATAGACTTTAGACCTGCACCTTGATTCACGAAAAGAGCCCTAAAGGCCAATATCGGTCAAACCCTAATACACACATGCACACACCTGTTGGTAAAATATTTCAGCTGTGTCATTAGTCGTTTAAGCTGGAGTCACTGGATATTTCAGCTCTTTCACCATCACACTACTTGTATGTTGGAGGTGACATGAGTGTGAACCATTTACCTTTATATTCTTTGTGCACTCTGAAATAGCTGGCTCTGAAGAGGGGTGTATAGGGCGGCTCAATCAGATGTCCAGCATTGTGGTAAGTGAGAATGGTCAGCAGGTGATCATTGCCCACTGCACGCATCATCTTGGCTATCTGAGGGTCAACGGTCAGTGGTCAGTCTCAGCTCAGTCCACCATCACACCACAATGCAAGCTCCCTCTCAGAATCCAAAAAGCATCCAAACTCAATCGTCTGTCTAAATGTATCCATTTCATTCTCCATCTGACCAATAAAGTGACGTGCTAGAGTGAACACACGCAAAACCAAGTAATAATCTGAGGTTTTCATACAAATGAAAATCCAGGACAAATCCTCTGATGCACAAGTGATGCATTTTAGTGGGTAGTTAGTATGAGCAGCAATAGCCATCATAGCTGAACAGACAGAAAAGACCTCCACCATCAGAAACGCCATCAACTTCATCAACACAAATGCAAGGAAAGACGTCACAGTACTGGACATACTGTTTGATTGTTAGAATATAGATCTGCCTGACCATGCTGATTTCTCACCTGAAAAACGGTGCACCAACATCTTCTAAAACGATGATGATTTTTTCTCAAATTTGTGAGTGCAAGCTCCCCTTGCCTCTCATCAGGTATGTGAGTGGCTGTGTGGTATGAGTACTCACATCCTCAGCAGACTCCACTGTGGCCAAGTTCTGATCATCATCACCATTGACCAACAGAACTGGACACTTTATCCTCCCCATCTAGCAGAGCATTAGTCATGAGGAACAATCTTAATGTGTTTTAGAGTTCAACTAATACGGGTTATTGAACACCTATACTGATATTCTTGGATTGAAGCTGCCACTATTTTGTCCCAATATTCAAAATCTTTACATTTTCATGCTGAAAATTCCAAGTATTGTGGGCCAGATTCACTGAGATTGCTTTGCAAGGACATTTTGTGTAAAGTCTTTATGGGGGAATTGGTGTTGCGAAATGTCAGTGTATTCAGCACAATCTTGATTTGCATGGCCTCAATTACAAATAAATATTTGTAGTTTCCATATCATTTACATGTGCATGACCATGACAGGCACAAAGTGGATTTATTTAGAGCACTATTAGGCAGCTTTCCATCCACTGAACAGTCAACAGCTTGGCATTCTGGTGATATACAGTAGCGGGCTCTTCCCTGTGCAAACCAGTTCTCAAGCTGGACCTGAATAATCAATTCTACAATAAACATAATCAAGATGCATCATATCATGTTGGAGGTGGACAACACTAAGTGGCAAATCAATATATCAGTCTAACCATAGTGTGTATTAGAGTACATGTACTTACAGGCACTTTATCCTTGGGGTCAGAGGAGATCGGTAGACACATGTCTCGCCCTATCATACGGTTCTTCTCATCCAGATGTGTTTTGTGCATACCCCTGATGAGACAAGAGGTTAATCTGATCACTGCTACTGTAAAATACTGTGTCTGTATTTCTGTTACCGTGAAGCAGGACACCTACTTGTTCATCTGCTGAAACACTCCAGCGAGGGTCTGTTCTTGTTGGATTGGAATGACGTGGCTGCCACTGATACAAACAATACAGCGAGGCTGGAACACGACACAATGATTACACTATGAGGTTCTGGTTCTCCACCTTTCTCCACATTCCAGGCAACTGATTTCACTTGTTAATTCCTCATCGCTTGTAGTTGTGTGTTAATCAGTGAAATCAGCTGCTGCAGTGATTGGTTGGAATGAAAACCTGCAGACTCTTAGCACTCCATGACACAAGGTGGAGAACCAATGCTATAAGGCCAGAGAAAATAATAACGCCAAAATTACTTACGCTGACAGACATGATGTCAGCTGCCATAGTGAAGGCCATTGATGCACCGAAGGAAAGACCACAAATCCCAACTCTGTCCTTGATCACTAGAGGATGCTCCTGGATAACATTAAATACTGTCTGTATGGAGGTAGATAATAGTGACATGAAAGGGAAGGAAGCAAAACATAGCATGGGATCTGCAGCTTTCAGAAAGCCACATAAGGCTTTTAATGTTTTTAAATGTTTTAATGGTACCTCGAAAAATTTAAATCAACTTGCATAACATGGCGACAAAAAATAAAGACCTCTGATAAATGTATTGACATTTTGACATTTTAATGTTTAAGACCTTAACCCTTGATAATTTAAGACTTCTTCAGGGTTTATATGGACCTGTGCATACCCTGCATATCACAAACACAAGGGGTGAAGGTCATTCATCTCCAGTGGTATTGAGTAATAGTTCACACACTTGGACTCTGTGTCCACATACAAATTCACTCACACAGTAAGACAGAGAATCACAAGGTGGAAAAGTAAGAGGTAAAAACTGACACACACCTCAAAATAGAGCTTAATATCTACTGCCCCGGGGTGATTGGGGGAGAGATACTCCAGTGTCATAGTGACAAAACCATGGGATGCCAGCAAGGCAGCGCGGTACTCCACCAGCCCTCCACCCCCTCCCCACATATCCAACACCCCAGGGAAGGGTCCCGGACCTGAGGCGAGGTGAAAGAGATTAATAACTGTTGAATAAATTCATCACTTGACAAAGAGTCTTCGAGTCATGAATTACTTGAGTAGATTTATTCACACAAAATACTGAGCGCTCAGGAGAGAGGTACACACACAAGATAGGGTATGCAGATCTCTGCCAGAGAGACCTCTGAACAGAGATTATGAAGCTAGGGCGAAACGGGGGGAGGGGGGGCGTAGTTTCTAAACATCTGCAACGTTATTCTGTTAGTTTAGTCTGAACAATGTGTGCTGTGTGAAAGTGACCTCCTGACCGGGCACTTAGTCAGTACACCGTGTCCTGATACTCTTGGATGTGTCTGCAGCGTTTGACACAGTGAACCACCTCCTCTCCACCCTCGAGGGGTGCGTCAGACTCAGCACTCTGCCTGTTTGCATCCTACCTGACGGGTTGCTCCTACCAGATGATATAGAGAGGGTCTATGTTGGAACCACGCAGTCTGACTACAGGGGCTATGCAAGGTTCAGTTCTGGGTTCTCTTCTTTTTTCCCCTTTACACAATGTCTCTTGGTTCTGTTATTCTCACGACTTCCCCTACCACTCTATGCCGACGACATCCAACTGATCTTGTTATTCTCCCCCTCTGACACACAAGTGGAGGCACGCATTGCTGCATGCCTGGCCGACACTTATGAGTGGATGTCGATGCACCACCTGAAGCTCAACCTTGACAAGACTGAGCTGGTGTGACACCTGTCAATCACCATTGACAATGCTGTGGTGACATCAACTTGGACTGTGAGGAATCTGGGTGTGACCCTGGACGACCAACTGTCGTTCTCGGCAAATATCGCAGCGGTGACCCACTCCTGTAGATTCCTACTCTACATCAGGAGGATTCACGCCTTCCTCACTAACGAGATGGCGCAGGTGATCAATGCCATTGACTCAACGAGCTGCTGAGATTTCTGGCCCGTACTCTAACCTTCTATCAATGTCCTGCTGGTTGCCAATCGAGAATAGGTCACAGATTACTTAATGCCCTGTTAATGTTTGCGGTGTGACAGAAGGCAACTAACAATGCCTGTGCCAGTTGCAACTTTTTATTATTTATCTCGATTAGTATAACAAAACCATTTAAGGGGTGACCGAGAGTGGTGAGCGTTACTTTGTTTGTTTGTATTTCCGTGATCGTTTTTTTTTTTTTAATTACGAATACAGACTACCGCCACCTCCTGGTATGGAGAGTTATGTCCTCTCACGCAGGCGCACGATGTATGTGCTGTCATAGCTGGGCCAGTCTTTGCCACTGTTTCCTAGTATGTGTGTGGAAATGTGTACCTGGGGGTAAAAAGAGGGTCCCGCTGACTCCTCTCTCTCTGATGTCTCTCTATCCTCTGAACGCCTGGTGCCATGTACCATCTCTCTGTGACTACTGAGGCCATGGCAGGCTGCTCCCTGAAGCCTTCAACAACATGTCCACTATACACAGAGATGAACACCACCATGGGGCTGCAGATATCCTTCTTCCTCAATCTGAGGGACAAACAAAGAAGGTTCTTTGTAACCATCACAGCATGCAAAATGCCAAATTACTGTTCAACAATGTTCGCTCCAGTCCAGTGCCATGGAAGAACCTGTAGGTTTTCATTCCCACCAATCACTACAGCAGCTGATTTTCTCCCTCTGGTTGCAGTCAGCTGTTGTAGTGTTTGGTTGGAATGAAAACCAACACGCCCACTTGTGAGTGAAAGCATATGCATATGGAAACCTTTAAGTCCACAGAATGCATTTCTGAATGCACTTCATACCGCACAAAATACAGACGAAATTACCGAAATTTATTTGGTACTGAACAGAATGGACGAAATGAATTTGGTGGCAGACGAAATGCATGCTGTGTATCACGGTATGGACGAAATCCATTAATATTAGGCGCACATATGCATTTCGTGGACAAAAGCAATCAAGGTGTTTTTGTAGATTGTGTGTGACGAAAATGAATTTCGTGGCACAAAATGGATTTCTTCTTCTGGGTTCTGAGCATATTTAAGCATGTTGCATTAGGGTGCATATGAATGCATATTACTGCATATTAGATTGTTCCTGTTAGGGGTCCTGATGTAAGGGACGTAAGTGACATTTCTGGATGCAACAGGATAATCTCAGTTCTATCGTTAAGTGTGCGATACCTTGTCCTTGTCTAACCATCTCGTGTGAGCTTATTTACATTTGAGACAATAAAAATATGAAAACGATTGTGTGTGTGCAATGTGTCTTCAAGCTTGGCTGGATTTTGGAAGTCTTCTATTGTGTTGTATTACTGTTAATGACTTACCTCAGGCCTGTCCGGCTGCCTGGGATAGGACGCATACTCCATAGCAAACCCATGGGTTCTTTTCCTGTGTACGTTCCCCCAATACTCGTATCCTCCGAAACTACAAAAGCAATAAAATGCTGACTTAGAACAATTGTCTGTATAGTTTGGTAAGATGTAGACTACACCAAGACAAACAAAAACAGATTTTGGAGTGCATGGTCAATTTTCAAGCCGGCCTCTCATATCAAAGATAAACTTAAAACTTGCCAAATATCCTGCAGACATGTCCTTTAACCACAGTCACCAGTGTCCCGAGGGGGAAAAAATCCCCACATAAAGATTTCCATCAGACTACTTGTTGAATAAGAACCAAACCCACCAGTCACTGTGCCACTATCATCACTGACATAGTGGCCATAGGCCTCCCAGTAGTCCTTGTCCTCTGATTGGTGAAGGGAGTGCAGAGTTACTGGACGTCCTGGAGGCAGATTCTCCACCACCACCTTAAACTTCTCATCCACAAGTCCCCGTATGGGGAGAACAGAGAGAACTGGAGGGACAGTCGCAGCCATAGTCGATGATGGTCTGTGGAGAAATATCAAACAAATTTGCATGGGATAGAGTCTGATGTGTGTCAAACTCCTGTGGGACCTGTGGGTCCAGAGTAGTAGTAGTAGTAGTTCTGGTAGTTTCCACTCTTGCAGTCTAATGATTGATTATGAATGTCTGACTGATGCAGTTAACTACCTGGTAGGATAGAAAGCCGATGTCCAGATTTGAGGACCACTGGTATATACAGTGTAAAAAAGAAATGTACCGAAAGCTGCATGCTCCTTTATGTCTATTATATTATATGTCTATCTATTCCCTACTCAACTATCTAATCAATCTCTATTCCATGCAAATTTGTGGCAGGCTGGTAGTTGCAAATTCACTCCATGTACAGTAAACTGTTCTGTAGCCTCGATATTCATCATTCTCTTACATGAAGAGAGTCACACTAAAACCCAATCAGAAATCTGGTGATATAACTGCCTTGCTTATAGGGAAAGATAGAGCATGAAGGCATTTTCTGACTCATTCGGGTCTACTGGTAAATTCAGCATAAATATAATACACCAACACTTTTTCTCCCCCAATTATTTATTTATTTTCATGATTTAACAAACATAATCAAAAGACAGAATACAGAGAAAATAAGGGTAAGATAAAATAACAGCAATAGCGACTAAGGTGAAATAAAATACAAAATGATTGGAAATAAATAAATAAAAACTATAAAAATTAAATTCCTCTATGGGCACAGTACATATATCTCTGTTCGTTCTGACACTGGTCATCACTAAAATCACATCCCAGATCTTTTTGCCATACATTCTTAAGTGGGGTCAAGGAGGAACTATGATGGTCTAACAGAGCACTATAGATTTTCCCTTCCAATGCTGTGGAGCTCTCCAGAATCTCCTCCATCCTTGACAACCCCAGAGATAATTGTCCTGCCCTGTTTTGGAATTTCAAACTCTGATCTTAAATCCGAGAAAGATTTAATTGAATCTTCAGCAAACAAGTGCTGAAACTGATGTATATCAATTTTTTCCCACTTTGTGAGCAGGGACTCCAATTGAGGGTGGCAGGTCTGGATTGGTGGATAGAGAAGCTAGCATAGAGATTCTGACAGAAGACCCACAAAACTTCTTTACATCTTGCCAAGCCCGAAGAGTGTTGTGAATTACATAGGTTCTTGATGCTGAGTGTAGTGCATTTATGTTATTAATAAATAGTAAAGAGGTTAGAGAGGTAGGAATGCAAAGTTCTTCTTCCATATCTGTCCATTGAGCAGTTCTGCACTTTTGTACCCAACTAATCAGACCTTTTGCCTGGGTGGCCCAGTAGTACAACTGAAGCTCTGGGAGTCCCAGTCCACCTTTCTCTTTGGACTTAAAGTTTTAAAAGCTATTCTGGGTGAGGACTTCTTCCAAATAAAAGAGCATATCAATTTGTTTATGGATTTAAAAAATGCATTGTCTAAATAACAGGGCACTGACTGAAATAGGTAGATACTTGCTGAACTTGGCTATGTTGGACTATGGATATTTTATGGTATTGTATTGTTATTGTTGTGTATTATGCTAGAATGTGCATAATACACAAATTAGCTTTGGTGTCCATTTTTATGATGTCTGTGGAACATGAATGTCGAGTTAGCTCAGCTTTAGTGAAATTTGACTTGCATGGTTGTAAATATGGAGATAATAATAATAACTGTATTTATGTAGCACTGGAAAGCATTGATGGTGGACACTTACAGTCAGGAGCAGTTCTGGGGTGCGTGTAGAGTGGTGGATCAAAAAGGCACCATGAGTCCAAACCAAATGAAAGCCAGAGCTCTTCAACAAAATATCCAGCAACTGCCTCAAATAACATCAAGGTTTCTCACAGCCCAGTAAAAAAAAAAAAAAAAAAAAATCCAAAACAATCCTCCCCATTATGCAAATCCAGACAGCCAAATGTATGTGAGGGCTAGACGTCGAAGGCCACAGATCAGTAACTAAATTGCTCCACAAATTTGGGACTTAGCCCTAGTTCCCAACTCACCACACATTGACCCTCATAAGTGAGAACAGTGTTCACCTAGATAAGGGAGAAAACAAAATAAACTAAAACAAACCATAAACTATTCCTTCCCCCACTGCAAATAATTGGAGAATATTGGGCCAAGGGCGGACCCCTGGGGTACACCACAAGTCAAGCGTGAGCGAGATGACCTGGATTCACCAATAGCTATATTAAATGTCCTGTCTTAAGGTAAGAGTAAAACCTTTTTAAAACAGAATGCCCACCCGTTGTTGAATTAAAATCAAATGAACAGCGGTGCCAAAAGCAGGGTTGAGTCCATTCTCATAGAAGCAATCAATTTGTCAGCTATTATGTTTTCTAAAACCTTGGCCAGATAAGGAAGTTTCGAAATTGGTTTGTTGTTTTTCAGAAGCGGTTTTTAGCATTTTTAAAACACGCGGGGACCAAAACACTAGCTATTAGATCCATTTGTCCTTCAATAATAATAATAATAATAATAATAATAATAATATGTGTACAGCCCATAATATTGTGTACAGACCATAATATTGTGTAAATCACCATCCAATGGTGTCTTATGGGACTGCACAATTTTATATTATTTTATATTCTATATAAAATTCTATCAACAATTATACTATCATTGTTTGTGTTTTAATTAAAGTCCATTTTAAGGATTCTGTTGAAGAGGTCTGCACAGCACCAAAGTGATTCTTGTATCCATATGAACTGCTGTTTGGGACCAATATCTAAAACTATAACAATGCATTTAGTCATGAATTAATTTATTCATTTGATGATCATTAAAAACTACACAAGAGGACACTCCAGTAAGAAGACATTTTCCTGCACAAATCTAATGATAATGGATGACACATTATAGATTATATACTATACATTACCGAAAGTCAAGTATTATGACAAAACTCAATTCAAAATATTACAACACAAATTATAACACTTAAGTTATATATATATATATATATATATATGGGCCAAAGAGGAAATATTTATCGAACTTTGATATATATATATAAAATGGACTTTTATATATATATAATGAACTTTGATTTATATATAATGAACTTTGATATCCACATCTATAGACACACACACACACACACACACACACACACACACACACACACACACACACACACACACACACACACACACCCCTATCTATCAATCTATATATATATAGATGTACTATATATATATATATCTATATATATATATATATATAGTACAGGCCTCTGGACTGTTTGTGTACGACTTCATAGCTTGGCCTGGGGGGTGCCGTCGGGATGGGGGTACAGATGCTGCTGCAGAAACGCCAAGATCTTCTCCCAAGAGTCTTCCTGAGCATCTGCATGGGGTTTGGGCTTTCCTCCCCACAGCATAATAACTGCAACACATACATACATGGCTATATTTGAAAGCACATTTTACACCCTACCCTTAAATATAAGTTGACCATTTTCATGTCAAAAGAGTCTGGGTGCCAGAACAGCAAAAGCACTTTGCCTTTGGTTTTTAGTTTGGCACATGGTATAGCCAACAGGTTTTAGTTCAATGACCTAAGTGACCGCTTGCTGGCTTAGTAGCTTGGAAATGTAGGCAGGTGCTAAGCCATGTAGTGCCTTAAAAGTTATTATTGATCCTGAACTTTACTGGCAGCAAATGTAGTGAGGCTAAAATAGGAGTGATGTGAGATCTAAGGCCAGTCCTAGTTAATAGCCTAGCTGCTGCATTTTGTACAAGCTGAAGACGTGCCGGGGCAGCTCGACTAAGGCAAGTGAAAAGGGCATTGCAGTAGTCGAGACAGGAAAAAATGAAGGCGAGGATAATACGTTCTAAGTCAGAGGCTGATAATAATGGTCAGATTTTTGAAATGTTTCTGAGTTGAAAGAAACAGGACTGAACCAATTTGTTGACATGGTGTTTGAAATTTCAATCGTGGGTCAAATATAATGCCAAGATTCCTAGTGTTTGGTTTGACATTGGGGGCAAGTTGGCCAATACACTGAAGAATAGTAGTATTTTCAGGGCCAATAATAAAAAGCTCAGTTTTGTCAGAATTTAGAATTTAGTTTAGATGTATGTTGGAGGTGACATGAGTGTGTGAACCATTTACCTTTGTGTTGTGTTTGTTGCACTATGAAATTGCTGGCTCTGAAGAGGGGTGTATAGGGCGGCTCAATCAGATGTCCAGCATTCTGGTAAGTGAGAGTGGTCAGCAGGTGATCATTGCCCGCTGCACGCATCATCTTGGCTATCTGAGGGTCAACGGTCAGTGGTCAGTCTCAGCTCAGTCTTACTCCACCATCACATCACAACGCAATGAACACATGCAAAATCAAGTTTTCATGAATTAAAATACGTTTTGCTTTTATCTACCGCTGATTTATATAACACCATAGTGATACAACCTATAGCCAGTTCCTGAAAGCCCTGAGAATATAGATCTGCCTGATCATGCTGATTTCTCACCTGAAAAACAGTGCACCAACATCTTCTAAAACGCCTCTCATAATGTGAGTGGCTGTGTGGTTTGAGTACTCACATCCTCAGCAGACTCCACTGTGGCCAAGTTCTGATCATCATCACCATTGACCAACAGCAGTGGACACTTTATCCTCCACACCTAGCAGAGCATTAGTCATGAGGAACAATCTTAATGTGTTTTAGAGTTCAATCAATACGGGTTATTGAACACCTATACTGATATTCTTGGATTGAAGCTGCCGCTATTTTGTACCAATATTCAAAATCTTTAAATTTGACCATTTTCATGCTCAAAATTCCGAGTATTGTGCACCAGATTCAGCGAGATTGCGTTGCAAGAACATTTTTTTGCTTGAGCTAAGAGAGCAGAGTTTTCATCTTATTCACAAAGAAACGTATACATATGCCTGGCACCCTTGTGCCTTAAAGCCCCTTAATAATTGGAGTGTTCTCTGATCTGACATTCTAGGATGGAAAATGCTCTTCCATGCTGGTGATGATGCAGCAGTGATAGCATCCATTCTGAATCCTCAAACTTTTTGTGCAAAGTCTTTATGCCGCCTCTCAAAGTATCTTACGTGCACTACAATACTTTGGGGGAATTGGTGATGCGAAATGTCAGTGTATTGGACGCAATCTTGATTTGCATGACCTCAATTACAAATAAATATTTGTAGTTTCCATATAATTTACATGTGCATGACCATGACAGGCACAAAGTGGTTTTATTTAGAGCACTATTAGGCAGCTTTCCAACCACTGAACAGTCAACAGCTTGGCATTCTGATGATATACAGTAGCGGGCTCTTCCCTGCGCAAACCAGTTCTCAAGCTGGACCTGAATAATCAGTTCTACAATAAACATAATCAAGATGCATCATATCATGTTGGAGGTGGACAACACTAACTGGCAAACCAATATATCAGTCTAACCATAGTGTGTATTAGAGTACATGTACTTACAGGCACTTTATCCTTGGGGTCAGAGGAGATCGGTAGAAACATGTCTCTCCATACCACACGGTTCTTATCCAGACGTGCCTTGTGCATACCCCTGATGAGACAAGAGGTTAATCTGATCACTGCTACTGTAAAATGTTGTGTCGGTATTTATGTTACCGTGAAGCAGGACACCTACTTGTTCATCTGCTGAAACACTCCAGCGAGGGTCTGTTCTTGTTGGATTGGAATGACGTGGCTGCCACTGATACAAACAATACAGCGAGGCTGGAACACGACACAATGATTACACTATGAGGTTCTGGTTCTCCACCTTGAGGCCCGAAAGTCTGCAGGGTTACATTGCAGGCAACTGATTTCACTTGTTAGCTCCTCATTGCTTGTTGTTGTGTTAATCAGTGAAATCAGCTGCTGCAGTGATTGGTTGGAATGAAAACCTGCAGACTCTCAGCTAGGGCTGTCACGGGTTGAAATTTTCCCACCGCGGTTGTGTATGTGGCTCATCGCTGCAGGATGCGGTGGTACCGGCCTTTTTTTTTTTTAATACATGTGAGTTTACCCGCGATCCTAAGAACAGGAAAAAAATGTCTAACGTTGTAGGAGTCCCAAACAATTTCAAACATGTTTGATAATCTATCCATTTGTCCCTCAACATTGTGAAATGTGATAAAAGTAGGGATGTGAACGTGTACACGAAGTTTGAATCATAAATATTTAGAAAAAAATCCCTATCCAAAAAACATATTATTATTGTTCATTTATTATTTTTTTTACACACAAAAAAACCCCATTCATAAACTGCAGCCTAACTTACAATCGTTGTCATAAATGGGGAAATAAACTACTTACCTACTAAATACCAGACGTCTTTCAAATCAATCACGTCAGTCAATTATGTTAACCAGCCAATATGCGCGCTCGTAAATTCACTCCGGCTCACTAAACACGGCGAATGTCAAAAAGCTCTTTGTGGCAGTTTTTCTACAAAATGAGGGAGATTACCAAACAGAGCAAAGAGTGCATTTATTATTCAACCGCCTTGACACAACCGCGGTGGTGCGGTTACCGTGACAGCCCTACTCTCAGCCCTCCATGACGCAAGGTGGAGAACCAATGGTATAAGGCCAAAGATAAAAATATATTTTTTACTTACGTTGACAGACTTGATGTAAGCTACCATAGTGAAGGCCACTGTTGCACCCAAGGAAAGACCACAAATTCCAACTCTGTCCTTGATCACTAGAGGATGCTCCTGGACAACATGAAATGCTGCCTGTATGGAGGTAGATAATAGTGACATGAAAGGGAAGGAAGCAAAACATAGCATGGGATCTGCAGGTTTCAGAAAGCCACAGCAAAATTAAACTAATTCAAGACTTCTTCAGGGTTTGTATGCACCTGTGGATACCCTGCATATCACAAACACAGGGGGTGAAGGTCATTCATCTCCAGTGGTATTGAGTAATAGTTCACACACTTGGACTCTGTGTAGTGTATCAGGTATTTAAGTGAATTGGTATGTGGACACACAGAGTAAGACTGACAAGGTGGAAAAGAAAGAGGTAAATACCAACACACACCTCAAAATAGTTCAACGTTATATCTTCTATCTCGGGGGAGAGATACTCCAGTGCCATAGTGACAAAACCATGGGATGCCAGCAAGGCAGCGCGGTACTCCACCAGCCCTCCACCCCCTCCCCACATATCCAACACCCCAGGGAAGGGTCCCGGACCTGAGGCGAGGTGAAAGAGATTAGCCAACTCTGAATAAACACCATCATATGAAGACTTCTCATACAAATAAAGCCAGGGTTCCCCACTGCCTGTGTTCAGCATTGCAGTGCTACCTCTATTGCCTGTCATTGTGTTGTTTGCGTCCATGTTTGTCCAAAATGTGAATGCTGCTAGAATTATTTATGATAGTCATGGCAAAAGAGAGGGAGTGCAGGTTCGATTGAGAGGGCAAGGGGTCTGTTTTGGTCACCCGTGTTGCTCCGTACCTTGGTGTTGTTTTGAGGAACGACACACCTGGTTCGGCGCCAAATGTAACCCCCTGAATTTCGTCACACAAAATCCAAAACCACCTTGTTTGATTTTGTCCACAGAATGCTTATGGGTGCCTAATGTTTCGTACGGCACCAAATCCATTTTGTCATTTTCCAGTAGCAAATCATTTTTGACAATTCCATCCACATTTCATCGATTTCGTGCAGTACAAAATTCATTTCGTAAAACACTGCACACATTTCATGGATGGAAATGCATTCCGTGGAAAGGAATGGATGGATGGATTTTGTAGATGAAACTCAGTGGGGGGGTCATTCCGTGTCAAATCACCCAAAATAACAGACATTTTAAACCCGACCATCTCAGAATTTGATGAAACTTGGTGTACTTGTTGGTTGGGATCCCACAACACCAAATCTCAAATTTCAGTTTGGGAGATACGGACCCTCAAAGTTTGAGATTTTGTGCAAAAAGGGGCATGGTCGCCAACCTTTGAACCCTCATATCTCAGGACCTACTGCGCCAATCTTCAAAAAAAAGGTAGCGTTGGAAAGGGAACTTGACAGAGATTCAAAATCTGTCATTATTTTTCATATTCGAGTATATTGGGGTACATTGACCTCTTGACCTTTGCTATGACCTTGAAATTGACCTTGTGGATCACGTGACCTTGAGATTACCTTTCCTGGAATTTAATCACCCATATGTTAACTAAAATATACAGAAGTTTCAGAGGTGTAATATTTTTTGTTTAGCAGCAATACAGATTCAAAAATGCACACCCACAGAGATGATCGATGATAAAATGCATTATAATGTGCATTTTCTACATGCATAGATTCCTCTCATGACCAAAACCCATCTTGGCTTTCCTGAAATTTAATCTCCCACATGTTAACTAAAACATAAAAGTTTCAGAGGTGAAATATTCTTTATTTAGCAGCAATAATTGGTAATTGGTAATTGGTCATTTCAAATTCATTCATAGTCCTTTCAATGGTAAAGGGTGACAAAGTCAATATTTGCACACACTCTTGGTAGGATTCTGACCGTTGAATTTCTCTTTTAGCTCCTCCAACACTTTCCTGAATAACTGAAAGTCAGATTTTTCTGATGAGTCAAGGTTACTTTCAGGAGAATTAAGTGGGACATCATAGACATGTTGTGAAGATGCTAGAAGATGCTAGTGAATGGAGTTTAACAGGAGTTTCACCTAAACTTGATAGGACAGAATTCAAATCGAAGTCCTTAGCTGGGGAAACAACAACCGGAGGTTCGACTGGGATGTCATCATCAACCTCTCCCATACTCCCACCCATACTATAGCTCTCCTCTGCAGGGGCTTTGACCTTTGATTTCTGAAGGCTAATCAGACAGTCACAGCACAATTTTTCTCCTGGCACTCTTTGGAGGATTCACTAAGCCTTTGTAAGTGTCCATGCTAACAATTCGTAAAGATCTAGTGCGTGCTGTGTTGGGATGACGGTTAAGGGGATCACAACACTTTTTCCGCAATGTTGAAAACTTGGTTAAAACTTGGTTAAAATTGTGCTGTTTAAAGCTGTTTGAAAGCAAGAGTATTCACTCGTTGTCGGATAGAGGACGGTTGTTTACACGATCCCTGTCTTGCAAGAGTGAATCCTCTTGCTTTCATTAAACAGCTTTGTCAGAGTTGAGCGTTCAGAGTTCAGAGTTGTTGTTAAAAAAAGGGTCTATTTCTGGTTAAAAACGGTCTATTTCTGTAGCGATCCTTTCGGTAATATTGTCAGACACTTGTCAGACACACGAATCGGCAACAATCTGAGCCCGTCAGTGGCAAAAACAAGCACTTTTAGTGGACTTACTTTGACCGGCCGAATTTGCCCTTACGGATTACGTTACCGCCATAGAGCCACCGTTACACGACTGCCGGTTGAGCCGATGGACCGGAGCAGCTCCCAAACTTCGGGGATCTATTATGCAGTAAGCTAGGCGATTTTGTGGATATAGAGACCGGGTTGAAAAATCCCGGAATTACCCTTTAAGTCAGAGGACTTGCATGACCTAAAAAAATGTATTCGTTCTGGTCTGTACTCTAACCTTCTATCAACGTCCTGCTGGTTGCCAATCAAGAATAGAGGTCACAGATTACTTAATTCCCTTAATTAAGTTAATGTCGTCTCTCAGCTCAGAAAAGTTCTAAAGGGCTTAACAGTCTGCTGTGGATAAAAACAGCTGGAAACCACCATCTAATGCAATCAATGTGTGAAACAAGTTGTAAAATTCATTCTGCTATATTCCTGTAAAGTGAAAACTCCCTGACAGGGTATGGAAAACCGGCATACCATGGGACATGGTTTAACACCCCTGATGTAAGTACCTTTGTAAGTTACTTTGGATAAAAGCCTCTGCTAAATGGCTGTAATGTAATGTAGAGAAACTGTTCTGTAGCCTCAATACTCACTTTTAACAATTAGTTATCTTATAGGGGCATTACAATCAAACTTCCCTGTCTGGAATACACCTCTAAAATTCAATGCTATTCCAGAACTTCCATGACCAGTGGGAACCCTGTAACGCTCTCTGAAATAGAACAAGTGGGAGAAAGAGTGGAAATGTGTACCTGGGGGTAAAAAGAGGGTCCCGCTGACTCCTCTCTCTCTGATGTCTATCCTCTGAACGCCTGGTGCCATGTACCATCTCTCTGTGACTACTGAGGCCATGGCAGGCTGCTCCCTGAAGCATTGAACATGTCCGCTATACACAGAGATGGCCACCACCATGGGGCTGCAGATATCCCTCTTCCTCAATCTGAGGGACAAACAGGCAAAGAAGGTAACCATCACAGGAAATTCCCGGAAGTCCAGTCCCCCAAAGTTTCTCCATAGTAAAGGTCTGAACTATCTAATATGTAACAATATGATTTAGTATAATGCATGTTAGATCGTTCCTGTTAGTGACGTTTCTGGATGCAACAGGATAATCTCAGTTCTATTGTTAAGTGTGAGATACCTTGTCCTTGTCTAACCATCTCGTGTGAGCTTATTTACATTTGAGACAAAAAAAAATATGAAAACGATTGTTGTGTGTGTGCAATGTGTCTTCAAATTGGCTGGATTTTGGAAGTCTTCTAGTGTGTCCCCCTGCCTTAGAGGGAATATTACTGTTAATGACTTACCTCAGGCCTGTCCGGCTGCCTGGGATAGGACGCATACTCCATAGCAAACCCATGGGTTCTTTTCCTGTGTACGTTCCCCCAATACTCGTATCCTCCGAAACTACAAAAGAAATAAAATGCTGACTTAGAACAACAATTGTTTGTATAGTTTGGTAACATGTAGACTACAAAAAGACAAACGATGTAGACTTTGGAGTGCATGGTCGATTTGCAAGCTGGCTTCACACATCAAAGACACATTTCCATCAGACTACTTGTTGAATAAGAACCAAACCCACCAGTCACTGTGCCACTATCATCACTGACATAGTGGCCATAGGCCTCCCAGTAGTCCTTGTCCTCCGATTTGTGAAGGGAGTGCAGAGTTACTGGATGTCCTGGAGGCAGATTCTCCACCACCACCTTAAACTTCTCATCCACAAGTCCCCGTATGGGGAGAACAGAGAGAACTGGAGGGACAGTCGCAGCCATAGTCGATGATGGTCTGTGGAGAAATATCAAACCAATTTGTATGGGATAGAGTCTGATTAGATAGTAGGGAATAGATACATATTGTGACAACCTAGACTAAGTCAATGTTGCACTTATAATAAAATGGATGGACAAACAATTTTTGCATCGTATATTTTTCCTGAATTCAAAGGAATTCTAGCTATAGCTACTGCTGCTTTTCTACTACATGACTATTTGTTGTGGTGAAGGGCAAATTGGCCATGTATAAGGGGGTGCTAGGTTGGGCTATTTATTAATAAATAAATAAATAAATAAATGTCATCCTAAATAAACATATACTATCAAGATAATTAATTAGATGGTGAAATGTAATCATAAATAAAAGCCACAGTCAATAGAAAAGTCAATTAATTCAAGAAATTGTGTAAGGCTAATCGGCAATAGGTCCATGTTGGTTTTGTGTGGGCTGCCATCACAGTGGGTGTGGAGTGGGCTGCCCATTTGGGGCCGGGGCACGGCACACTGTGGGCTGCCCAGGCCCTAACAGCCCACATGCAGCCCGCATAGGGCCAGTGCTGTGCCGTTTGCTGGGTCTCCATTAATGATAACAGAATCCACAACTGATTGGTGGAGGAGACGGAGGAGACAATCGTATTGGGAATTGTATTACTTGGTGGTGGTGTCCGCGCTGGATTATTGTCCCACTGACTGACAGCCTGAACGACCAGGGTCACTGTACCGTGAGTGATTGACTTTGTGATTATTTAAACAGCCTTTTATCCCACTTGAATTGTAGAAACTTTATTTTGGTTATGGACTATGTTTGAACTGTGGAAATATTTTGAGTTGCACAGACTATATTTTGAACTTAATTATTTTGTAACACGTTATAATAGTAAGCATTAATTAATGCATTAACTAATGTATGAATCAACATGAATTAATAAATGAACTATTGGGATTTCACAAAGCTGGACAATGACAAATGAATGAGTCATACCTTTGTCGCCATTAGTTAATGGTAGTGAATTAATACCTTTGTACATAATTATTTGGTATTAATTAAATATGTTAGTTAACACCATTATATACAAATTAATTAGGAGGATCAAATGGGCTTGCTTATTTATGACCCTTATTATAAAAGGGTGACCAATTGTTTTTTGGGGTTTTCGTTTCTACACAGACTGAGCATTGATCACTTACATTCACTGATGCAAACACCCACCACTTGAACTGATCCTTTGATTTATGAATACATTTCTTGCATTCAAGATGGATTATTGTTATTATTGTTTTTTCCCCCAAAGCTGTTCAAATTGTTTGATATATTCTTGTGTTGTTGTTAGGGTGTAAGTTATTGCATCCATCCTATATGTGGATTGACAACCTTAAGTGACTGTAACTCAATAAAATCAAAGTCACAATATATAGTAGAGAATCATATAATGGACAGAAAGGAGCATGCAGCTTTCAGTACATTTCTTTTTTTACACTGTATATACCAGTGGTCCTCAAATCTGGACCTGTGGGTCCAGATTCCAGGTAGATATGGTTCCATTCTAGCTAATGATTAATTATTAATGTCTGACTGATAGTTAATCACCTGGCAGGATAGAAAACCAGCAGGACTCTGGACCCCAAGGACCACTGGTATGTAGCAGGGCTCTTCAACCATGTGCAGCAGGTGATTTCACTGATTAGCACACCTTCAACCACAGAGAAGGAACTAAATCAGTGAAATCACCTGCTTACTAACGGCCTCAGTGGAACATGAATACACTGGTATGTAATATTAGGCTGGTAGTAGCAAATTTCTTTTTCTCCATGTGCCTTGGAGAGCATCCAGGTTTTCACTCCAACCAAACACTACAGCAGGTGATTTCTCTTGTATGGAGAGAGTCACGCTAAAACCCAATCAGAAATCTGGCGATAGGTAGGTAGGTAGGGTATGACTTAAGAGATTTTTGAACTCTTTCGGGTCTACAGGTAAATTCGGCATACATCTAATACACCAACACTTATTTAAATACAATTGACACTTTTAACATTTAGTTCGCTTATAAGAGCGACGGGGATTAATGTGGCCCAACTCTAATAGTGGCAATTCTGTTGGAATAAGTTCAGCAGTACAGGTTCGACTACACAGCTTCCCTCGCCGTTAATGCTCAACAAAACGTGGAACGTTGCCGCTTAAAACAATTTGTTTGAATTGTTAAGTTACCTGATGCAGGTACGAGTCTATACCTTGGGTTGCGCAGGAAAGTACAATGTCCGCGTGACAGCTCCGATAAAGTTGCAGCAACTATTCAGCCTCATAGTACAGGCAGGAGCAGCACTGATTCTCCTTATACATAGTCCCGTAATGTTTCAACCTTCAACCCTGTTATGTGTCTCAAGACTGGACGACGACAGATAACGTGTAATAAGGTAATTGGTTACTTTTCATCAAACTGCCAAAAAAAACACCCTGTGTTTTATCTCTCTAACTGTTTCTCAACATTCCATCTTCATGAGTTTTTACGGCGGTGGGTATACACAGCATTACCGCCACCTACTGGTCCGGAGTGTGCACCAACCATTCTAAAATAAAATCCAATATCATATTAGATCCAATAAACTCAATAAATACACGTTCAAAATCCCAATATGAAGAGGGGATGGTAGCAGGAAAACTGCAAGAGCTGGAAAGTCAGCGTAGTGATGACGTCTGTGTAATTTGAGCCGGTGCATTCAAGTCCCATGGGAAAGACGGGCAACATTTCCTTTCTATGTTTATCCCAGCTCGTATATCAGGTCGTAGTTCCAATAAATCCGTTATTACTGAATGCAGCAGGGAGGGAACCGTTTCTCTGACTTCTCTGACTTTCTCTGACTTTGTACCCCCTGAACAGCATGTGAGTTGGCGATTCCTATTCCACATGAATGCAGCATTCGAAGACTACAAAATTACTTTTCGTTTAAAGTACTAAAACTTTTATTGAAGTAGTCTAGTGTGAGCGAACCACACTGTATCGCTCACACAGTTTAGTATTACGTGGATTAGCCTTTCACACACTTTCCAGGCACATACCCTTTGCACATACCTGTGCCTCTCCTATGGCTCCTTATCACACAGCATTCAGTACTATCTTTGGGGATGATAGACCGCGATTCTGCGGTCTGTGCTAAAATATAAAAGAATGTCATCGTTACATTTTAATTGATTTAAAATATTTAACTATTATGTATTTTATCTATATTCCCATTTTCTGATTCAGTTTATTTGTTTATTTTTAATCAACAATCAATCAATTTTTCAATATAAATTGTCTTTTTATTATTTTTAATGTTTAATTGTTTTTTTTGGGTTAGGGTTAGTGTAAGGTCAATGTTTATGACTGCTGTGTTTAAGCTAGTCTGTCTAGCCCCAAATTGTAGTGGTATTTGTGGTGTGAGCCCAGTCCTAAAGCCTTAAGTTCCCCCTGCATCTCCACACCTTATGAGTTGTATTGTACCACAAAGTGCTTTGACTCTATATAAATTGTGGTGTGCATTATTCAAGGCCTCCAGACTTACCGGACCTTACCGGTTCAGAAAAGGTGGTGGCAGATCTCTTCTGCCCTGTGCAGTCCAGTCTCAAAGTAGTTTACACTTTTTGGATTCACGTTATTACATACTAGTAGTTCCAGTTACTTGTCATTGTTGTGACCACGGGCCAACAACCATTGCAGTTATGTTGTTGACTTACCTGAAACTCCAGTGGACTGCAGTTTGGACAGTAAAGTCACCGATCTGGATTTTCCTTGGTGAGGCCCCTTCTTTACCCATGCTCTTTACCCCCGACTATTGGGCACAAATTTGGGGATACAGTTAGCCAGTGTAGCCACTGTCCCCAATGTGGGTCATCAAAAGTAAACTAACGCCAGTACATTGCTTCAGCCACCAGAGGGAGCTGTAATATTTCACATATCCTGAAACATGCACTACTATAGTATCTGACCACAGCAGAAACATGCAGTACAAACTATTTGGTAAGGTTTCTCCTCTGAACTCAATTAAACTAAATGCATCCTTACGTATTCTTAATATTTATGTATTTGTGCTCATCTACAGCATTCCAGTTATACACTGTATGTCATGATGACTGCGGGGGCACACTGCCATGTCTGTGCATAGCAGGCACTCAGCTGATTCAGGGCTGTAGAGAAGACTTCAGTTAACACTTCCCATTAGGTAGTGTTGGGCTGTCTTGTACTGATGACTGGAGCGTGCAGATTCCTCACCACACCAGTGTCTCCCCTTGGTCTCATTGTGATGGACGAAAGAAAGTATCGCTCTCTAAACTGCAATGCTCCTGCGCATGTTTGGCGCTGTTTTGATGTATGACTTGCCTGTTTACTCTCGTCAAAAGTTTGCTTACATTACACTTTACAGTCCGCCCCTCCCACCCCCACCCTGCCCATTGCACTCGGACTCAGGAAAGAGTCGGAAATATATTGTTTTACTGTGAAAAAACATCTCTTATATTTCAGAATCCTCCCCGAAGATGAGAAGAGGTTACTCAGATACGGAACATATTTAGCAGAGAATTTCAAGATGACATTTCAAATAAAGCAAAGCAAAACAAAATGTTTTTGAACATCTGAAGAATGAGAAACCTGAACCTTGACGAAAGCGATTACATTTTCTTTTTAATATTAAAGCTTTGTCGTTTATTTTCCAAGAGTAGCTGAACTCTTTCATTCCTTTGGCTCTTTTTTGATCATGCAACTGCAAGGTTGTGACCGTTTTGCTGTTTGGATGATGGTTATGTAACGTCGACATCTTTTATAAATACTCTGAATGAGGCCACAGACTTGCCCTTTCAATGTTTGGCACCCACACAGGATGCAGTCATCTCCAATCACCTTGGTCTGATGAGATGATGTGGGCACCTTTCCCCTGACCTCTTTATAATTACTGTCATGAGGTTCCAATAGCAGGCTGTTAAAATGAGCATCTAATAGCTATTGATTGGCATATCTAACGTTCTGGATTGGATTTTCCAGTGGTTTCTGTGTCACACCAATATATGAGGCCGATATTGGTTATTCATTAAAAAACAGATATTGGCCAATCAGTGGTGTCCACCTCTATGATTTTTGATTTGGAAAATAGAAAAATAAAATCTATAAACAATGCATGTATACTGTATATAAGGAGAGCTGGACTGTATCTAATTTTGATCAGATTCCACACAATGCATGTTTGTTTGTTAATATTTTCTGTTTCATTGGAGATCTTTAGTGTCTCATGGTCTAAATGCTGTTTCAGAGGCTTTTCCGCACTAACAAGAATTTCATGAAATTCTGGTGGAAATAGTGGATACTTTTTTTTTTTGGTATGAAAATGGTCAAATTTAAAGATATTGAATTGGCATGAAATATCAGCTATCAGCTCCTTTTACTCCAAAAACACGACCCATTGCGGTCAAACCCAAATCCTAACCCTCGGTGTGATCTATCCGAAAACAGTTGTGGAATACTGAGGTGAAAACTTAAAGGGCATTCAAGAGACATTGCAACACTGGTTCCTATTATCTGCCCCCCTGCCAGTCATTGGTTTACAAGACACTCACACATTCATCATATGAACTCACACTGACGCACAAATGTACGCTCACACCAATCCAATCACATTCGTCAATATGTCTGCCAGATGTGAGACTCTTACTCAATCTCAGTTCTGTTTGCACGTCAGGCATAACCCTTTTTTTTTTAATCCTTGATATCGGTGCCTTTACGGTATATGATCGCATCTCATATAGCTTACTTTATCTATGTAACATAAATGCAGCACTATCACTCTAATTGCCCGTGTGTGTTTAGATTACATGTACATTATTTAGGGTAGGAATGATGAGCAATGCTTTTAATGTGTTGTTGTTTTTTTAAGGTGGGAGGATACTTCCTAAGCTTTGGATGTTTATCCCCAGGGCCTGAGGGCTGAGATAGGGAAACTGCTTCCTGCATTAACAAGCACACTGCGGAAAAACACTGGAAATGCTTGATTTGCACATACGTGACATTTTGAGAATATTATTCTTGCAGTATCGTGACCCTGATTGTGCCTTGGCAAAAAAAACAACTTCTTATTGGAATCAGGGGAAAGGAAAAAGGAAGCTGAGGCACTCTTCTTTTGTGTGCAAAAGTCAAGTTCAGTGGCTCCTCTGGATGTCTCTACATATCTCCTGATGAAGGCACCTATGCCGAAACATGTAGGGTAGCCATAATATCAAGGGTGCGTTCACAGCAAGCATGTTTGGAGCATTTTATTTGAATTCTGGAGCATTTACTCGTCTTATTCGGTTGGTTTGGCCAGGTGACAACAGTGCCTTTCGAACTTGGGTAGCAAAGAACGCAGACAAGTCCATCATGCTTTGCTAAAGTTACAAGGACTGGAATTGGATTTGGTTTGAGCCCTCACTAAGGTATTTGTGCTGCAAGCCAAAACAAGTGAATTGGAGGAAGGAGGGGGAGGGCAGTGGGTGGGTAGACAGACTCAATGCAAATGAAGGGAAAAGGAGTTAGTGATATAAAAATATAAGATATCGGCCACTTAAATACTTGGCACAGGATGGGCCACCACCCAAGGTCTTTATGATGAAAGCTTTTCCATTTTAAAGATGTGGGCTTCTCCATTACCGCATTCATCTACACTTCCTGTCTTAAACAATAAACTTCCTCTTCCTGATCTGCCTCATTTGAGACGAGGGGGTTCATTCAGCTCTTTGCCAAAATCTCCAAAATTCAAATAGCATTACAACCGATTGTGGGAATTCGGTGCGCTCAGATTAAAAAAAAAAAGGTGCTCTGGAAATCATGCGGATAAAGGGGAGATCCAAGGCACTCCATAAATCAGTTTAAAAGCCTTTATTCAATTTGGGTAGTCATAATTTAAAGCTAAAAACGACGTCCACAGTGCAGTTTTTTTCTCCCTTTTTTATCAAATGCAACATCGCCGATTCCTTTCACTTTCCCACTTTCCACCTGGGAATTATATTACGCAGAGATCTTGGGTTACTGTTGACAGTTGTTAGTATGGTCACGGTGTGGGTGTAGTGTCACTGTGTAATGCTTCCTGTCTCAGCTGTTTTACATCAACTCGTCAGATACCTGAGTCAAATCCAGGTTGTATGGGGAACCTCCAGGTTGTTGAAGTGATGATGAACATCTGCTGTGTGTCCGCAACAGAGCCATGTGTTTTTCTGTTTAGATTCACACCAAAGGAAGCAGAGAAAACACATGTCAAGGGAATGTGGTCCTGGTCCTCACACACACACTCACTAAACATCCACCTAGTGTTACAGGGTTAAGCAAGGCCACTGGGAACTTGCTGAACTTTGGGCTGGTGACTTGGAGGCACTTTGAAACTAATCAAGTTCTTCATCACACCCTTCTAGCTCAGTCTGGGATTCGAATGAGCCTCCAGACCCTCCGCTTCCCTTTAGAGCAGTCAAACACATTAGTGTGTGTGTGGGTTACACACACATAAAAGCGTCCACCAAGCACATTACCCAGTCTGATTATTGCAGTGATCTTTATAGCTTCACTGCATTGACAAATTGAGATTCCTGCACCCATCAACCTCTCTGCTCTCTCTGCTTTATCCCACACATTACTTTCTGATTGCAGCTCTGGCCGCTTTTTATTTCCATATGAGCCAGATCAGGATGAGCCATTTGAAGTCTCCAGCTCCTCAACCGGAGATGAGACTACTATGTGTTTTGCATCCCAGATATGCCATTGTGTACTTCCCTGAACAGGGATCTTTTTCTCTGGTTTCCCAGTGTAAGTAAAAGGGAAAATCCCCATATGGATGTGGTTTTACTATGAGGTCGGTTAAGCTAAGATACAAAGAATTCAATTACTCTACTGTGAGAAAAGACTGAGAGAGACACACAGGATTCACGTAACTATGGCTGTTCAGAGGTGACTCATGCTGTACCGAGGAAAGACACATTTTAAAAGTTTCTTTTAAATTAGATTTAAGAACATGTATGTTGGAGGTATAACCTTTGGTGCCTGTATGACCCCAATGGGATGTGGAGGGCTGTGGGAACATAGACCAGGGAACATAGGTCCCTGGGAACATAGAACCCTCGGTACATAGAATCCTGGGAACAAAGGGCTCTGGGAACAAAGGCCCTGGGTACATACAATTACATTGACGGAACTTAGGTCCCTGGGAACATAGAATCCTCGGTCCATAGAACCCTGGGAACAAAGGGCCCTGAGAACATAGGACCCTGGGAACAAAGGGCCCTGAGAACATAGGACCCTGGGAACAAAGGGCCCTGAGAACATAGGACCCTGGGAACAAAGGGCCCTGAGAACATAGGACCCTGGGAACAAAGGGCCCTGGGAAGATGGATACGCTCCCCTTCTACGAGATACGTTAGCTAGTGTGCTAATCAGATCAAGACAGTGATGGTTAGCTGACCAGCTAGCTAACAAACTGACATTATTTAAACACAAAATCAATCAGATGTATCAGTGATGAAATTATCAGCGCCCAGTCAAAAACAGCACAGAAGTTAACCATGTCAGTTCTGTTAAGCCAAATTGTGAGCTGAGAACCTCCAACATGTTATGTCACCTGAAAGCCCTCTATTATATAAGATGTGTTTCTGGACATGCAAACACACACATTTGGAACAAACCAGTCACGCATCATACAAGGATACAATGGAGTACTGTTTTCTATTTTGTACAAGAACAATATACACATGACAGAAACTTTTCAAATGATCATATACACACCGAGTTTCATAATTGGGATAAAACATGTTTACAACAGCAATACACAGGTCTGAGTCCATATACAAGCGAACAACCCAGAGGGATAATAGACTCACTGCACACGACTAGACAGCCTAGGGGGGGTTGGGGGGGGGTACACAACTACAGTCATCCAATATTAAACAAAGTGCAATTGCAATTACCATAAACATGACTGCCATCTTGAATGTGCAGTCCTTATTACTTTCCACCAATTAATGTCCAGTGTAATTAATGATCACTTCCATTTGTGGTGGTAAATAAGCTCACTGTTTGCACCATTAGCTTTAATATGACTCTAATACAAAATAATTACATTTCCTGATATTCAATTCCCTAAGGCCACCAAAACAATGTGATGGCACTGCTGCAAGAGTACCAACTGTGCTAAATTAAGGATTGTACCTTTATGTGTGCCATGACTGAGAATTAGCACGCCCTCACCATACCATTGTCGGTTTATTAACACGAGTTATGAGTTTAGGTTTAAAATCTCTAACTTGTAAACTTGTCGGAAACATTGAAGATAACCATGCCATCTCTCCAAGCCAATGGACAGGTCTTCCGTGTACTTTTCGTAGCACAGAAGACCCAATACTTACCCAATACTTTCCGTTATGCTACACTTACGCTGCACATACAAGTCAAAATGTAAACCTTCTTTGTGTACAACCGTGCTGTGTTAGGGTGCGTTCACAGCAAGCATGTTTGGAGTGGTTTCATAGAACCCTGGGGCCTTGACTCCTTTAATTCGGTTCATTTGGCCGTTTGATCTCGAGGGGCAAACCACTCATATTCATATATTTCATACACACTCATATATACACTCGCTCATATTCAGATATTTCTTCAGGTGTGATATGAACTCTGGAGATGGTAAATTACAACTAAAGAGCACAGACAAGTCCATCATGCTTAGCACAAAGTTACAGGGACTGGAATCAGATTTGTTTTGCCACCAAAATGGTTACCAAAACTCTAAATGAGCAACTTGCAAGTCCATGTGACTTTTGTTTACAAGCCCTGGGTCGCTTGTACTTGCAGTGTGAACCTAAATGAACCAAATACACAAATACAAGAAAGTAAACTTTCACGCTATGGTTTGGACCAAAGCAAATGACAGGTGTGATCGCGCCCTTAGATGGGACCACGCCTTCCCTCAATGCTACAAATGTTCCATAAGCGAACAAGCGGAGCCGGTCATTCTCATTCAGACCAACCCATTATCTCCCGGTAGCCACATACAGTAGCTGCGATGTGGTATCTAACCAGTGACATCGGGTCAGGACGACGATGGGATTGAGTGACAGTTCCTTTGGGCGGGGTTGAGGTCTCTAAACGGCTCAGACAGGCGTGGGCCCTGGAGGCGGGACAAGAGCGTTGTTCTGCGGATGCTGCTGTCGGAATCCTGGTGGCCAAACCTCTTGCGTAGCCCGCGGCAACAGGGGAGGTAGTGGACGAAGTCGGAGAGGAGGTGACCGCTGAAGATCATGTAGATCCAGGGGTTACAGCAGCTGTTCAGACTGGCGAGCAGCGCGGAGAGGGTGACCACTGTGTTCTCTGAGTCTGGAGGGAAACAGAAAAGGGAGGAAAAACAGTGGAGATTTATGAGGCACACTGATTTCTACATTATATTTGAGGTGTTTACACATTCTCTCAAGGGAGTTGTGCCATCCTAGTTCTCTGAGTCACTGACCTACCAGCCAAATTCTCGCCCTGCAGTTTGTTGTAACTAATCTTTCACCACTTGGAAAACTGTCAAACTTGGACTGTTTCATGAAATGCAGAGATCTAACCTTTTTTTTTTTTTTGAATTAACGTTTTGACTGATATGGGTTTTTGATATTTTTGGCTTGAAACAATTGATTGCTTATACCGATATTCAACATGATTAAATTTGACTATTTTCATGCCAAAAAAGACAAGCAGTCAGTGTTTCCCCAGAGTGTTTTCCTTGTTATGGTGAAAAAGCCTCTGAAACAGTAGTTAGATCATCATGGGACAAAATCTCTCCATTGAAACCCAGACTAATGAAATTAAGGCAGGTTGGCCCACCCCATCTAGTCAAAACTGGGATGCATCCCCTTTAAATCAAGATGTAATTTCATACATTATTGAATTTAACATTATTTAATAAATAAAATGTGAGGCAAAAACAAAATGTCATTGCAGGTTTTACAGACCTTTTAGTGAAGCTGTGGTGAGGGAGGAACCTCCATCTTATCAGAGGTGGAAGACACTAATTAATAACCTAATAACATTTTGGTCTAATCCTACACTGAATAATCTGAATCATTTAAATCATTGAGTTGTGTCATTGTGTCATTTTCTCATCATCCCTGCATAATACCTCTCACAAGTTCATTATGGCTTAATGGAATATGATATGACCATTGGCAAATGATTCACTATTTAAAAGTCATAATACCTCTGCATGAACTTCAGTGGTGATTATTTTGTTTTGCTATCATATCATTAACAGTGTTTAACTAATAAAGCAGCACTGCGCTGTATCAGACAAAACACTGGTAGTTCTATACGCTCGGTTTGCAGTGGATGAAATCATTTAACTTAAAGGCTGTCCTAACTGCCCTTTTGGATATGCGCGTAACCTAAATGGACCTAAATGATACTTTTTGAAATGAATAACATTGTGTAAATGTTAGTGAAATGGTGACAGCCTGGTAATGCTTTATAGGTGTGCGTAATAGTTGTCTGGATGGGCGACTTTCGAGTCAGAGCCAAAGCAGAGTAACTTACCGTCCCATGAGAAGGTCTTATCCCACACTGACCACATCTGCACGGTGAAGAACGGAGCCCAGCACAACACGTACGCCAGGACGATCACGAAAGTCATCTTCACCGTGCGTAATTTGGCCCGGGATATGGTGCTGACGCTGCTGACCGAATTACTCCCCAGCAGCCCGGTTTTGGTGGCCTCGGCCACCGCGCCGACACCCTTCCTTTTGGTTTTGCATTTGAGGTTCCTCCAGATGGCACGGCAGATGAAGCCGTAGCAGACCACAAGGACGGCCACGGGCACGAGGAAGATCCCCGCCGTGATCCAGGTGATGTAAGCGCGCAGGCCCCAAGGCTGGATGAAGTGCCCCCAGCAGTCGTAGACCGCCGAGCCGGGGTGCACCTCGCTCAGGGAGAAGATGAAGTACTGCGGGGTGCTGAGGACCAGGCTGCACACCCAGGTGGACACGATCATCACATAAGCGCGTTGCGTGGGCTGGTGGAGAGTCTGCAGCGGGTGGCAGATGGCGATGTACCGGTCAAGAGTCATCATCACCATCATGTACGCGGAGGCGAACATGCCCAGGACCTGCAGGTGCTTCACTATCCGGCACAGAAAGTCCGGCCCATGGAAACGGAAGGTGATCTCCCAGCAGAGCTGCGGGAGCACCTGGAAGAAGGCCACCACCAGGTCCGCCAGGCTGAGGTGTTTCATGAACAGGTGCATGCGGGACGGCTTCCGGCGCGTTTGGTACATGGCCAGAAGCACGCTCAGGTTGCCCACCACGGCCACCAGAAAAGTGACACTCAGAACCGTGATCTCGATCTTGGCGACCTCCTCGTTCCGTCCAAACGGGTCGCTGTCGTTACGCGCGTACCCGATTGTGCACGTTTCCGTTAAATTGAAACCCTCCGTCCAGTTTTTACCCGTGGAGTTGCAGGCGCTCTCCGCGGAGACGCACCCGGTGAGGCACATGGTGCCGGTTCCAGTGTATTCCAGTGTTTATGGGGCGCTCACCGGGGTGCGCGCGGATGCATGGACAGTAACAGTGTGCAGTGTGTTAGAAGTCCATGCGTGGCGAACAGCAACACGGACCACGGTGTGAATGCGAACCACACTGCAGTGGGTTCCAGCCCCTTTTAAAGGCTCGTAGTCCCCCCTCCCCACCACTCTCTCACACACGCACACACACACGCACGCACACACACACACACACACACACACACACACACACACACACACACACACACACACACACACACACACACACACTTCCCTCCCACGCCCCAAAGCCTTGGACACCACAAAACACCACAAGAAAAAGTGGTGCATACAAAAAAAATCCTGCAATAGGCTATCTCAGCCTTGACAGAAAACCTGGGTGTCAATTGTATATTGGACCAGGCATCCTGTGTTTTTTTACATCACAATGGAAGGCAAAGATGAAGCAACATCTAAGTAATAAAATAAAACAAAATAAATCACAGCAAGCTGATAATTTGGTGGCTTGTGTCTAATAATTCATCACACTGACCAATTTTGATATGCTTTATTAAGCACAAATTAGAAATTGGAAGTTTTTGGTGGCAAATAAGATGAGGGTTTAGTTAATTGACTCCTGTCCGGTAAACGTGACATGAGTTCTTTCATATAGTTAATTTAATACAATTGAAAAGTGGCAGAAACGGTGCCAACAGACCCACATTGATATCAGTTACTTTGGTCCAGCACACCCCCTTTACAAAGCAAAATAACGTCAATAATAACACATAAAATAATAATATAATAATATAAGAAATAATAATAATAAAATGACATACTTCAACGAAAATGCATACGATAAATGTAAAGGCAATACTGAGGAGCATCTATACACTGGGGTCAAAAATAGAGGATGTGTGCTCTGTCTGCAGCGTCTAATTAGTGTCATTAAAACTTCAATCACACCGGCTGACTCCCACCTCCCTTCCTCCTCCTGCATATAGATTTACTTTCCATTTATTCTGATGATGACAGAACGCTCGTCTAAATCAAATCACATTCATTTGTACAGCCCGTAATCACCGTTACAGTCTCTAAGGGCTTCACAGTGTCCAACATGTGAAAAATAATAAATGATTAGTACGCGACATCCCCAGCCTTAGACCCTCACAGAGGACAAGGAAAAACTCTCACTGCGTGTGAATGGGAGGTGAGTGAGTACAGAAAAGTGAGTATGTGGGGATAACCCGATAACCTCAGAGATAGCCGTTTATTTGTTTTATTATTTATATAGCGCAAATTTGTACCAAAGTGCTTTACAAAATAGGATTAGAAAACGGGAAAAAGGAGGCAAAGCAAAATGAAGAGAAAATGAAAATAACGGCGCGGTTGCAAGCATGAAATAAAAGCAATGGAGCGTTAGGAACACGTCGGACACAGCGGAAGAGCCAATGAAAAGAAAGGTTTGAGTTTTGAGTCAGACTCGGCTGATTGGATGAGGCTGCACAAAGATGTCACCGCAGCCAAAACTTCATCAACTGTGTTGCGATGGACCATCTGGCCAAAAGAAAACCAAAAACAGTAGAAACTTTTAGATGCTGTATAGTGCTGCTGTAGTCAGTGAATCCAGAAATTCAGAAGACTGGGGTGGGGAAAAAAAACACTCAGCCATAATCTTTGCAAATGCTTTCTGAAAGCACTTGTCTGCTAAGTGGAAAGGACATCTATTGTGCTAAATTGGTTCCACAAATCGTATGGTGTCCTCCACCTTATAGCCGAGTTAAGGTATATTCAGTCCCCTGGTGCGAGGGTAAAAGCATAACACCAGTTCTTGTTGCCTTACAAGGCCCTTACAAACTTAGTATCTTAATGTTCAATCTATATGCACGGAGCACAAGTGGAGTGAGTCAAGGAGGCCGAATGCGTTTGTCATGTCAAGTACTCAGGCAGTAAAAGAGCCAGATGCCGATGCAGAGTGTTACATAATGTGTTGTGTTGGAACAATGGTGGGTAATGGTTGGGGCTGTCAGGAGTTATAGATTTATTATGCCGTGATTATGAAACCTGCCGGATTCCCCACAGTAATGAAACATAACCCGGGCTTGTGCACTCCCCGATAAGACCCCAGACACAGGGAAAAGCCACGCATATGGGTAAGGGCACACGCGCACACACACACACACACACACACACACACACACACACACACACACACACACACACACACACACACAGGCGCACATACATAAACATGCTTTTCTTTTTTTTTCTATTTTTAAATATTTTTAGTGACATTCCCGCTCTGTTATAGTGGTCTGGAGCTCATCCAGAGGCCCTGGAGGGGGCTCCAGTGGGTCCCCAGCCAAATAGCTTAAAGTAATCTATGACCCCTATTGACCTCTACGGGCGACCAATTACAGCAGAGATCCAGCAGAAATGTCTAGTTAAAAGGTAATATATCACCATGAAAAAAACTGGAATGATAATTTTTCATTCGCTTGTTTGACTTAAGAATGAGCCTTCGTAGTGGGTGGGGAATTTTTGTTCCAAGCCAGAGTACTGGCTAGAAAATGAGTTTCAAAAGATAGAAATCTCATCACCTGGCCAAGTCGACGTTGAGTCACTGGTATCATTCAACAACTCTATCTACCCCTGTTTGTTCTAGATAGCTCACAGGGAAGAGCAAGAGGAAAGATGAGAATGATGGGAGACAGGATATGAACTATTATGCTGTGTGCTAACAGGTTTATTGTTTTGTGTCCATGTTTCATATACTGGTAACAATGTTTTGAGGTGTTGGCTCTGCTTTTCCACATTTCTCACCGAGAGGCCAACTGTGTCAAAGGAATTAGCAGCTCTTGGTGTGAGCGAGCACAGCAGAAAGGAATACTGCCCAGTGGAAAATGGCTATATTTAGTGTTGAGCTGATTTAGTAGGCATTTAGTAGACACTGTGCTCTGTGTGTGAGTGTGTGTGTGTGTGTGTGTGTGTGTGTGTGTGTGTGTGTGTGTGTGTGTGTGTGTGTGTGTGTGTGTGTGTGCGCGCATATATGAAGCATGGGAATGTGTGTATTCATTGTGTATTTGTGTGTGTATTCATGTGTATATGCATTTGGGTGTGTGTGTGTGTGTGTGTGTGTGTGTGTATTTACAAAGCTTATCTCAGACCATTATTCAATCCCAAAATCCTTGAGCCTCAGAGCGATTAAATGTCATCTTTAATGCTGATCTCAGTTGACTTTGACCAGGAATAGGCCGTTGACATGAATAGAACCTCAGCCCAACAATAACACCAAAGGAAATCCTCAAACGGTTTTGATTTCTGATAATGCAGTATTTTTCATTCTTTCTCTATGAACGAGTACACATTTCATCACACCTCTGATGTCCATTTGACAACTTATTGGCGATTAGCGCGCTAGCTAGCTAAGATTACACAATGCAGAGTGACGCCGAGACTCAGGATTGCTCTCCTCAAGCTGCAGTTAGGGGTGTCAACGTTTTTTTAATCTAATTTCTCATCCTATCCCTAAATATTTGGCATTTCGTCACTGATTGGCGACTGGCAAGACAAATACATTTTTTTGAAATTATATCGGCAATGTTGAATTTCTGTTCAGTATTATTAGGTTTTGCTATATAGAACTCAAATGTGTTGATGTAAAATGTGCAACGTGTGATTTAATGTTGAATATTTCTTTAAACTCCTTCTCTCAGAAAGCATTTCATACTGGGTAGTTAGCATGAGCGGCGATTGCCACCGTGGATGAACAGACAAAGAAAAGAATGCCACCTACAGAAACTCAAACACAGATTACCACTTTAACATTGTCTACAAAGTAGGGGCATTCCTTTACAAGTAAAATAGAGAACATCGTCTTTCAGTCAGATTGGAGAAGAGACAAAACAACAATCCCCCAATGAGTCAGGGCTGTGAAATATCCCCTTTCTGACAGATAGGACTGAAGGCAGAAGGGAGAGAGCGAGAGAGGAGGAGGAGGTGGAGGGTGAGACAGAAGGTAAACACAATGAGAGACAGAGGAAAAGATGATATGTTGAGATTGGGGAACAGTGTAGCCTTTTTGCTGGGGCACTGTGTTGTCTGCACATGCCCAAATCTGCACCTCATGTACATCATGTTATCTATATGTGGAAATTCAATATATTCAATATATTTGATACGTTGAATACATTTCTCACATCCTGTATATTTGTTTTCCTCACATTCCCATATTCTTTATCATTTGTGTATATTTCATATATCTTAACATTTTGCATTATTTCTCACTTAATACTGAATATATTTCAGTTTTTTGTATATTCTCATACCGAACGTATTTACATCCATGTTTTGTCTTAGTATGTTCTTCTGCTGTTATTTTGCTGCTGTAACCCAGAAATTCCCAGACCACTATTTATTTAAAAGAACTGATGCTGGATATGATTTAGCACAGAGCTGGGTAACCGGACAGCCCTCAGGGACCCCAGGGTGCTCCCTGGACCCCACTTTTGGGACCACTGCTGTAACCGCTGTATTATTTGTTTTCATACTTTTCATTCATGGATTTCCACTTAACATTCTTGAAACTTGAGACTGTTGGTTGCATTAACTTTAAAAGTGCCTGCAACAAGTTGAATTACTTAAATTATTGATTATTTAATAATTATTATTTATTTAATTTTTAATTATTGAAATTTAACCACTGAAACGAAATCAAATTTTAACATCTTCATTAAACATCTTTGACCATATGTATAGAAACATTTATCATTTTGACAATAGGGCCCCTTTAATTCTCCTTATTTGCTATATTTGTACTTACATTCTATTTTTCTTTGCTGTATCATGTCACTGTTTTCCTGCAACCCACGGGGCTCAATAAATCTTTTCTGATCTTAACTGTAAGTGTGACCGACACACTCCCAGACCTCCAGTCTGTGTGTTGCAGCAACAGCCGTTGTACCCTCCCTCCCCCGCTGTTTCCAGGTTCACGTGTGAGACTTATCATATTTTGGAAATATCTCAGCAGACTTCCACTTTGGTTAAGTTTGACACAATGCACACACACACACGCCGCCCTGGCCTAGATATGGATGCACTGACCTGTGACTGTGAACAGTGTGTCCCACACATTTACGCACACACACATATGCACAGACACAATGTGGTTTGTTCATTGTACTTTTTGCTGCCCTCAGCATGGCATTTATTAATTCTATTTATAAAACACTTGAAATGTCACTGAATAAGGTTGTGTTTAATTGTTTGTATTTCTAGTGTTGCTGTGTTAACCAGTCCGGGGAGTCTGTGGGGAATCAAAGACATTATCACTACATACACGTACATTTACTAGAACACGGTATCGTCAGTGGCATGTTTCACAAGTTTCAAATGCATCAGGACCGGACTAAAGTGAGGTGCCATAATCAACCAAAAGAACCATTTGAATTGCTATATGTCTTTTCTATTTAAATCTACAATTGCTCTTCTCTTTGTATCTTCTGCCATGTTGATGTAAGGCATGGAACTAAACTTTTTATAGGCTGCAGGACTCTGCCCGTCTGATTGGATAATTATGTGGCAGGAGTTTCACACCGGGAAAGCCCATTTAGGTTGATGAGCAAGTCATGGTTGAGGTTAAATTATGTTGGATAAGGTGTAATTTGTGCAATCAAAAATGTGTCAAAATCAATCAAATCAATCAATCAAATCAATCAAAATCAGTTGTGTCCCGTTGAGCCGCTGAGTCCCTGAATCCATGAAGTATATTATCAGTTGACCTTTTAGCACTACATTTCTATGACTCTTGTCCTAAAACATTACACGCAAATGTTAAATGAGTTATTTATTTTATGTGCATACAATATTTACACATATTACATAAACTTGGAGTACCTATGGTGGGATTTGATCCCCCACCGCTGACGCTTGCTGATGCTTGTATCTCAAACTGACGGAGGGGCGGGGTTCTCCGAGTATCTCTTCAAGTACCTCTTGAAATTTTCGCTTTACTTGAGTGCAGAAAAGTGACATTAAGCAGCAAGTTTCAGTGTCTGCATACATTTTTTTTCGCATTCATCTCAGAATATGGACTGACTGACTGAGGCTATTTTGCCCTGACTACATGATGCGGGTTGCTTCACTGATCCTTAACTCAGGAGTCTAAATTGTGTTTACATATACAAACCTTTGTTTATTGCATGGGAGCCCCATTCTGAGCCGCCAGCATTATGTAGCATTATGGGTAATGGTATGTGGTGTGACGGAGGGGCTGTATGATGTCTGTGAAGTGTATCTATGTTTTAGGGTGAAAACGATCAGCGTGTGTGTGCGTGTATATTTGTGTGTATGGACCAAGCCTGTGTTTGTGTTGATGACACACCACGGTGGTGTGTTTGACTGCCAGATGTGACATTGGCTTTGTGTGCTAAGAGGCTGATGGAGGTTAGTCTGCTGGGCTGTTCAGTTCAGCAGTAAATCTGTCCGAACTGATCTGGCCTGGTCTCTGCCAGAACTAAATCCACTTTATGGATTCGCTTTATGAGCAGATAGATAGACTGATAGAAGCACGCACACACACACACACACACACACACACACACACACACACACACACACACACACACACACACACACACACACACACACACACACACAAACCTGTTTCCTAGTTACAAACATTTCACATTTCCAGTTGCCAGTATTACAGTGAGGTCTGTTCTGTTCCCCGCTGTGGCAAAGGCCCTTTGGGGACACCTGAGACCACAAACAGGATGTTCTATGACAAAATGCGATATATCCATTTTGAAAGGGAAAAAAATCTGTTTTTTTCATTAGTTTTTTCATTCAGTATCTCTATATCTCTAATATAGAGGTCAAGATTGACGTTGATATGTGTTTCCTTTATCCAGTAGACTAATTGTGACATTTATTTTGAATGAAATTTAATCTATATCTGATACTGAACAGGAGAATGAGAAGAGTTATGGCGGAGGCCAGTAGAGGAGGGTGAGGGAGGAGGGAAACCCCACATGTGGTGCCAGAAGCCTTTCACAGTATATAGCTACATAAAATATGTATTTCTATTGTTGAGGGTATTTTATTAGACCAGATTTTCAGTTGACATATGAAGATTAATTTTCCTTATTAACATTTTTTGATGACTTTATTTACTTTCTGCTGAATGAATTCTGATATTTGAAAAAACGAGTCTTGAATTACTTGAGTATATTTGTTAACAAAAAAGCTGAGCTCAGGAGAGACGTACACACAAGGTATGTTATGCAGATCTCTGTCAGAGAAGTGTCTGGGCAGAGATTATAAGGAAAGGAATAAAGGGTCTAGTTTCTAACATCTACAAAGTCATGCTGATACTTTAGTCTGTTTAGTCACAGTCAGATCTGTGACAAAGTACTTCTAGGGGAGCTATAAAGGACACGAGACAGATCTAAACACAATCCACATATTGATGCAGAGCCATATATGAAGCAATAAATCAGCGCACATGATCACACATGGCCTAAGTTACACAAGGCATCTTAACAGTTCTTTATTCAGCACTAAGGGGGCCTAGAGTCACAGGATACAAGAATGGAATGGTAAATGGACTGCATATATATAGCGCTTTACAGTGTATGCCTCTCATTCACACACCGATGGAAGTGAGCTACCATGCAAGGTGCTGGCCTGACCATCAGGAGCAATTTGGGGTTCAATGTCTTGCCCAACGACACTTGGACTGGACTGGATCCCCACATCCCCACTAATTGGGAGACCGTAGATTCACCCTATTTGCCCAAAGGCAACCCTGGTGTCTGGCGTCTGGTCACTGGTGAGAAATCTTCCCCACACACAGGAAGTGATGAATTGAAAGTACAAAAGCATGAAGCATGACGAAGAAGACATGTAGTTTACTGACATCACCTTACAGGATTTCTGGGTAACAAAGTTATTTAAACGTTCAAAACTTTTTACCTCACATTGCCAGCTGGGGCCGCCAAAGTGCGAAGTTGTCTCGTGCAACTTTAAATTCTGCATGTACTTTTTCTTCATCCCCTCTCTTGTCAAAATCCATTCCTTTCCATCCTTCCCTCCATTTTCATCTTGAGCAGATGAGCTGACATTCCCCAGTAGTTCTTATGCTTCACTGTGGCTGTATTATATTCTGCTCAGCACTGTGCCCTGGGCCTCAGTGTGGCCCAGATAGAAGAAGATAGTTTGTTGGGTCGCCCAGTTTGGTTTGATGCCATTAATACTGAGAGGGTATTTATCTCAGGTCTGTATCACAATGGAATATACACCACTGTTTGATGGATTGTGTGCATGGTTTCATATCTCTGAGACAAGGATAAAGGCTCAACAGCATTACACTTTCAAAAATACCTTCGCTTGCAGTCAGATTCAATTTCTGCTGGAAGCTGATCAGTCCCTTGTGTCTTTAATCGCTCCGGCCTCCCTTTTTATCTTTGTTTTCTATGGAAGAATATCTTGTCCTGTCCATCTTCCATCTCCTTGATTCACATCCCATTTTTCATCTCCTCCTTACCAGCCAGTGAATCAATGGGCTTAAAGCAGGAGGCATTTACCTCTTGGAGATTTACTACTCGCCTTTTCCCACTTGATCTCCTCTTATCCGAGAGAGGATCTGCCTCCTCTCTCATCTTTTCATCTCCTCTTCTCTGTTTCTCCTCTTCCTGTCAGTGTGCTGAGCAGCTCCTGGATGCCGGTGGTTGAAGCCTTAGTGCCTGAAACGCTGTGATAATGTAACGCGAGTCCACTTACTTTGCGGCAGTGGATCTTGCTTTTGCTATTCATTCCTGTGTGGTGTATAGTGAGCTGCTACAATGCTACTGTTTCATACCACAACCCATCAAAAGGCAAAAGTGGGAGTAAAGTGAAGTAGCTGAGTTATTACTATATTGGTTAAAGGTGCACTTTGTAGAATTTGTAAACATCAATATATCAATGTCAGATTGATTGTGATACCTTGGTATAATTACCATCAACAAATGAGGCCACGGTTGAGATGATTGGTAGCCTCTATCTCACGCCAGTGGTTTTGTTAGTGCTAGTGTCAATCAAAGTTAAAACCTTATTTACTGTAACCCCCACTGCTTCCTGTCTCAAAGAGGATGTTGGCTACTTTAGTCTAAGGTTTTTCTTTTTGGCTTTACTGAAGAGGATAAACATGTAATTGTTTCATTAGGCTTTCCACCATCTGTCTTTGTGAGAGACTCTGAAAGCTTTATCTCTATTTATACTGGAAGAACAGCGCCCTCTACCTGTTTTGTGCTGCAAAGCAATCCAGCAGAATTCCCACCAAATCTTGACCCGGTAGCACACAATGTAGGATGCGATGGAGTCGTTTGTTTTAAAAATGAACGTCTCAAAATTAATGTAGTAATGATTTATTGGTGTTATTGGAGTTATTATTAAATTTGACTTGGGAGAGAAGTTATGATGAGGCTAGGAAAAGGAGACGTTCCTCAGAGGAATTGAAATCTCTCAATGTTGAGAGCTTCTTTATCTGTTGACAAAGAAGATAATGGTTTGGAATAAAGAATGACAGCCGGTGGATAAATGTATAAATCTGTCTTTTAGTACTATCACCACTTGGCCCCTTTTAACATAAACTCTCTTAATTGGAGGCCCCCTGTTTCACTCGCTAACTGTCTGGTCTATACTGACCCGTAAAGATCATGGGCCGTAAAGATGTCTACTTTATTCATTTACAAGGACAACAGCCATCAATCAACATGGCTGCTAATGAGACTTTTATCAGAGACGAAGCACATAAATAGCCCCCTTTACACACCAGGCATTAACGTGCAACTTGTACCATGCAACTTGTACTAGAACATCATGATGAAACCAGGGAAACCAGAATAAGCATTGCCCTTATTGTGGTTAGGGTTAGGGTTAGGTTTAGTTAGTTGTAACCTTGTGGCTGAGGTCTTGCAGTGGGTGTTTTGGGGTTTCCCTATTCACCCAGACGGTTCGTCCAATCAGTGATGACGATTCATTGTTCAATAAGTACCTACTTACCTTTCCAGCTTGAGTCATTTTGTTTTGTTTTGTTTTTTGATTTGCAGGGCCACCATAGGCCAAAGATAATGTATTGCAATAAATCTGCCAAACATACACCCATACTTGCAGTGCATGAGTCGATGCTGTGTGTGTGTGTGTATGTGTCCATCTGTCTGTGTTCTACCCCTGCCATCCGCTACAACCTCATTTAGAGCTAAAAAAAAATGAAAATGAAATTAAAATCAATCAGTGCGTTGATGTGGAGAGCTGATAACGAGCGCAGGTTAATTACCACCGGCAGATTGAGTTAAGGAATGAGGGAGGAAGCAGAAGACGGGAACACGGAGGAACATCGAGGCAGAAGGGAAAGATTGTCTCGCTGTAAAGTGGGGTTTTGATGTGCTTCATTTCTGGTGCACTGGGAACCGCAGAATTGGCAGTTATGTGGATACAAGTGAGCGTACAAGTTTGAACAGTGAGAAGGTCAGGCATACCTGACTGTGACAGCGTCTGATTTGGTGTTACATTTGTTAGATTTACACAGCAGCGATGTTGATGCAAAGGAAGGAAAAATTGATGAAAAATGTCCAAAAACCTCAGAGGGCTGGCAAGGTTGTGTTCATAACTCCACTGGCACCGACTGAAAATATTTGTTTTCATGGTGAATAATACTGAATTCTGTGTGAGGGTGAAATGTGGGGCAGATAAATAAAACATTAATTCCCCATAAGTCAGGTATGTTTATTCAGACTGGTGTATTACACTTCAAACACCAGGCCAAATCTGTGTGTAGCGGTAATCAGGGCAAGCAAATAGACAAGAACACTAGATTCAACATTCGGCAGGCAAACAGGCTTGTGATAAGAAGGTTGCTGGTTTGAATCCCTGGAAAGGCTGGGAAAATGTGGGAGGGGAAAATGAATCCCCTCCCTCAACAACTATTACCCATGCGCCCTTGAGCAAAGCACTGAAACCCCCCAGCTGCTGCAGTACTAGTGCAGCTGAATGTGTGGAACTGTATGAACGTGGGTGCAGGGTGGAAAAAGATCAAGCCTGCTCAGTCAACTTACCCTGAATGAGTAAAGGTTAAAGTAATAATTTCATGCCATGTCGACCACATGTGCAAAGAATTTGTCTCGTGTTCAGGATAATAGCAGCTATGCCACACACAGCAGGAATGCATTCATTTTCCCAATGTACCCTGCGGAAATGATATTCCATCCCGGGATTAAGAACATTCCAGCAGATGTACATTATCCCAGCCTTACCATATAAAGTGTGTGGATGGAGTATCGATATTTATTGTTTCCAAGTGTGCCCTGATTTTACAAAACCTCTTGTTTTCAACCTGGAAATCCACACGGGGAGGAAGCAGTGGGGGGAAAGCAGTGGTTCACAACATTTTACACTGCCTGCCCACTCTGGGAATACTGGAATGTTGGAGTCGGAGTGTTTATTTCAAGAGGCCGCCCCAGAGCTCCCATAAGTGTGTCAGTGACAGCTGAAGAGCTAGATGGTGAAGTTAGCGAAGTAATGTTTTTGGCCTCTCCTCCAACATGAATATACACACAGCAGCCACTTCTTTAAGCAATTAAACAATTAAGAAATTTGAACGTGGTATGATCATTGGTGGCAGATGCACCAGTTCTACACTACAGTCTCTTGGAGTTTACCTAGAATGGTGCGGATGAACAAAAAAAACATCCAGCCAGTGGCAGTCATGTGGGTAAAAATGCTTCATGGAAGAAAGACGTAGGAGGAGAATGTCACGACTCGTTCATGCCAAACAGGCAGGCCGCAAGTATGCAATTACCACCTCAGTACAACAGTGGTGTACAGGAGGACATCTCAGAACAGAAGCTTGAAGTGGATTGGCTACAGTAAAAGAACATGCTGGATTACACTGTCAGCTAAGAACTCACCAAAGAAGAGTGACTGAAGAGTGGAAAAACCTGGTGGCAGGGTCAGCTTGAATCCATGGACCCTGGTGGTGTCAACAGTACAGGCCGGTGGTGGTGTAACGGTGTAGGGAATGATTTCCTGGCCACATGAGGCCCTTTAGTACCGATGGATCTGCAGGAACTGAGTCGGGTTGTCATGTCGGCGTGGACCAAGATCCCTGTGGAACGTTTCCAGCATCCTTGAGGAAATTCAAACCGTTCTGGAGGACAAAGAGGGTCCTACCCAGCGCTAGCTAGGTGCACCTAGTAAAGTGCTGTGTGAGTGAGTTCAGCCTCACATGAATATAATGATAGAGTTCTGGAAAGTACAAAATAAAAGATGGCAGTGAGAGAGATGTGCTCGGTAAATCAAAACGATGTGTACTGCATGTTCAAGAGTAAAGAGTAAAAAACTCGACACAAGGAGAGAGGCCAGCTCGTCTATTGTGATGGAGAGATCGGTCCTTGAGAACAAAGGGGTGATGGATGTAGAGGAGAGCAGCCAGCAGGGAATAAATGAATGATGACGGTACTGTGGAGTACTAATGCATGCAGACATGTGCATATGCAAGCACACATGGACCCATGGCCATTTCAATGCAATATAACACTGATATTTAGTATCTGGTTGTCTCCTTTGTGCAATTCTTTGTGCTCATGGGTGTTTTAACATGTAATTGTAGGTGTGTCTTCTCTGTTATGTGCCTGTATGTTTAAAAACAATGTCAAGCTTTATTTATCGCGTGAAAGTCACATTCATACACACATTCAGTCCCGGGAGCTGCCCAGTACAATCGCAGTCTTCTACAATGATCTTAAGTCCAGTAGTCCAGTAGGGATGAGCTAAGGATGATGAAATCTGATTTCAACATCTCAGACTGGCGAAACCTGATCATTGGTGCCGATATTGAATATGAGAGGGTGAAGATGGGTGGGGGGGGGGGGGGGGGGGTGACCAGGATGGTGTGTCAAGTCTCTACCAATCCAAGACCCAAACACCAGGGAAGCAGAGGGTCCTACACGGAGACGTCCCTCACCATGATCAGGGGAGTGGTGGTGGAGTCGGTGACGTGGGGGAGAAAAAATGTGTGGGTACAATGAAAAGGAAAATTACAAAACTTGATCACAAAATAACTCCTGGAAAGCATTGAACATCACAGACTGATGATATATAAATATGATGATATAGTATACCTCGGCAGTAGTTGTCGAGCGAGAGTGTAACTCCAGCACATTTCCTACTTACATTTTCCCAGATGGTCCAGGGATTCCAACAGACGACCTTACAGTCACAAGCCCGCTTCTCATGATTTTACAGTGTGCCTGTGTGCATGTGAACTATGGTGTGTGTGTGTTTATGATATGAACAGAGTGTAGTAGAGCAGGGTCGAGGCATGCAATGTTTAAATATGGGAGTTTAGGGGCTTAGTGGACATTTAGTCACATCCATATGTCAGAGCTCTCTCCCACACCCCGTGTAACTCTCACGCTCTGCGACTTTAACCTCCATTTCCTATTAGCTGTTCCCACACACACACTAACTCTAACTCAGATGATTCACACACACCTGGAAATACACACCATGCACGTAGTTCATAGAGAAAGCGCATCGTAACTACACTGAATTTATCTGTTGTATATAGCACTAGGGTTTGTGAGTGCTGATGCCGAAACTGCTGAAATTGATGTACTCAATGTCTATTCAGTATTGAATAGCTTTAAATTTGACCATTTTCAAGCCAGCAAATTCAATCATTGTTTTCAACACAATGTTATTCTTGGCAGACGCTTCAACAGCAATGACAAGTTAACAATTTAAGGACTTCTCATAGAAAATCAGTGTAGCATTGATCAATTAAACATTGACGCCTTCCAATTTTTAATTAAATGGCAATCTTGGTAAACGTATAGTGCATGCTGCTTTAGGTGAATGTATGTAATCAATAATAGGCCCTACTTTCTTGGTAAAATATCATTATCCAAAAGTGTAAAAACATAGATCTCCAATCGAGGGACAAAATCAAGGCGCTCCACTGGTACAAAAGTAATTACACAGCCTGTATTAAAGCAGCATCATTAAAAAACATGACAAACACGTATCGACTTTGTCCGGGTCCCTGGTCGATGCGCGCTGATCGTGTTTTTAATGCTGTAGCCTCCTTCCAACAAAGGTTTTTGTAATTCATTTTCTTCTCACGGACAGTGGACGGGCTCCCACACTATGGGCATAGGAAAGGCTAACGCATGGTTTTTTTGTTTAGTGAATCTCTTTGTTACAACAACTTTGTTTTGTGTAGGCTGTCTATAAAGTTTGGCCCATGTAAAATGGTGACTATCACTGGCAGCATGTCAATATATCAGTGTTTGAGGCAGACATCTATGTGTCTACTATTATGATTTTTTTTCTCTCTATAGATCTAGCTGCCTTGCTTCAGTCTTGTTATTAGAAGCTGCCTATCAGTCTCTCTTGTGCTCACTGTTTTGTTTTGTTTTGTTTTGTTTTGTTTTGTTCTGTCTCTACCAGGAAAGTACATTTAAGACAATAAAAGTCTTGGGAAAATATTTGTTCAGCTGTGCATATTATTTATGGGAATCTCCTCCAATAAAAATGGGGAGATGATAAACACACTTGAGATCCAAACTCTCAAACTCACAAGCCTGTAAGCTGCGTGTTTATCATCTTCCCGTCTTGGCATGTGGTCAAGCGGTGATGCTGATGTTCTGATGTTGGTCTGAGATGATGACAATCCATCGGCTCTGCTTATGTTTCCTGTCCAGATACAAATAGGCAAGAGGAAAACACAATTAATGGTCCCACTGGATCAAAGCAAATCCCCCGTCCAATCATGTAACAGTGTGAGGTCGGATCTTGCTACGAAACAGTTGGCGGATTGGTGATGTTTCCTCGTGTTGACTCATATGTCTTCTAGTTTGGCCTTTTATTTTCCAGAGACAGAAGCTAAAATCTCCTGTTATCTGTGATCGCAAGCAGAATACCAATAGATTTCTTTAAAGGAAAGTCTCAAATGACGGCAACTTTGCAATACTACTGCAGTTGCTCTACTGCATATACATTCATTTTAGTGTGTGTTTGTGTGTTTGTGCGTGTGTGTGTGTGTGTGAGAGAGAGAGTGAGAGGCATAAAGTGTTAGATAGAATTTAAGCCCTGATGTGGCCTGATATAACCAAGTGCCTCTATTAAGCGTTAAGTATGTGATTCCTTTCACGTCGTAACCGAAAAAGAAATCGTTTACAGACGGGTGAGGGAAAGCCTTTGGCCTTTAATGGGTTTACTTGTAAATGCCGTGGACTGCCGTCAGAATGCACAAGCTGTACGTTTTGTATCTGTGAGGTTGTGTGTTGCTGACAAATGACTCTAATTGCGCATCCATCCATATCAACCCTGCAGCAAATGGGATCCAAATATAAATAAGACAAAATACCACCCACACTCAGAACACTCTGTGCCACTTATCGCCGGCCTTGAACCTGTGTGCACTATGTGTTTGCATGTGTGTGTGTGTGTGTTTGTGTGTGTACAAGCATATATGTGTGTGTGTGTGTGTGTGTGTGTGTGTGTGTGCTCGGCATGCTGGTTGTTGTTTGGTGTGGTGTATGTCTGTTTCCGGACGCTGTAGCCGCAGGGCTGATCCTGCCTGCCTGCCTGTTTGTTTGACCAGAGCTGCAGCAAGCCCAGTGATAACGCATTTGTCTCAATTACACTTACAGTAGAATAAAATAAAAAACGTTTCCAACAATATACATCTCATCTCTGTCTCCTTCCATCCTATGCATTGATGGGCTCTTCCTCCCTCTGTGCTTCTCTCTTTGTACCTTCTGTGTGTCCTCTGCAGAGGAACTGCAGGATTATTTTGCGATGGATCAATGCTAATACCGACAACCTGTTCGCTCCCAATCCCTGTTTCGCTGATCCGACGTGATCCCTGTTTGATCCCTGTTTTATTACAACGGCTCCCTGTTGACGGACAAAGCCGGCAGCTTCGAGGAGATCCTGCTGCCCGCCAAGGAGGACCCAGCTGCCCTATAGGGACATGGAGATAGCCTGAAATATTGTGGTAGCCCTTTACGTGAAGTGCGTTGCGATGCATTGCAAACAGATTATAATCCCATTAGTATTCAACACCTTATTGTTTTTGCATATTGTGCTTATATCATCCTCTGATTATAATTACCATGCACAGTGCTTATTATATCATTATGAGCACCATTTCAAATAAAGTGTTATCTATATTCTCTATTGCTCTCTCTATCTGCTGCTCTCTCTCTTTCTGCTCCCCCATTCCATCCCACACACACACACACAAACACACACACGCAGTTACCACTGAATTCACATTTGATGCATTAACCTATACCGTATACGTTCATCCATAAAGATTATCATCCCTTTACATGCCGCCATAATCACCTGACATGTATACTCCGTTGCTAATGAGTCTTCTGAGTTATTGGACTGAATTCATTTCCGCTACTCCTCTACTCATATTACCATTCCAGAGTCACATTGTCTGTAACATAGCAATTAATAAGGAAGCTTAGACTGATATGGGTTTCTGAAGGCTAATATTGATGCCGATGTGTTGGGATTGAAGCCATCCACAGCTGATATCTTGTGCCATTTTCCAGAGACTTTCCATAGCCAAACAGCAGGCCAGGTATTTGGGCTACTGGCCATAGAGTGATACGGCTCCAACAGGTCAAAGAGCAAGCAGTGAGGGACTGTCCTCATCCCCGTACTAAGTCAGAGCTCAAGTCCTTCCTTGGTCTTGCTGGGTGGTGTTACAAATTTTAACAGATGTGACCCGGGACGTCTGGGTCCAATAAACATAACATGGGAGAAGTGTGCAAGGGCATCCTTTCACCTGAAAAGGGCTCTCTGAGGGATTACCAGAAACTGATAGCGCATTATTATTACCATGGGAGACTCGGTATATTGAGATTGTGACATCGGTGTGGCCGTGTGCTCAGTATTGTGGCGTCTTTTTCCTTTTTCCTTCTGTAGGTGGCGCTCTTTTCTTTGCCTGTTCAGCCACGGTGGCTATCGCTTGCTCACGCTAACTACCCAGTTTTTCTATTTGCTCATTCTGTCTCCTGTGAAGACAGAATGAGCCCTAACCCCCCCAGGGCAGGATTATGACCCTGTCGCCCCCCATGTGTTAAATCTGCCTTTGCTTTATTCTCCCTAATCTATACCAGAGGCCGTCTATTACAGAAGTGCACACAAACAGCTGTTGGTGTGGTGCGTGTGTGTGTGTGCGTTAATGTGAATGGAATTTGTTTATAGAGATGTGCACTGATGGAATGACCCCGTTGTATTTCTGCTGTAATATGATGGGAGCTGATTAAGCGTTTAATTTTTCTATTTATAAACTGGCATTGTCTCCTTTCTCTTTCCCCTCTCCTTTGCCCATATATGGAGGACTCTGATGGCGAGGTGAGGTCAAGGAATGTATAGTAATCTAATAGCCTTTCAGAAGTAGCCACCATATGTGTGTGTGTGTGTGTGTGTGTGTGTGTGTCAGATTGAGTTTTAGCAATACAGACATCATGGAGAAAGGCATCACGTTTGCCCTCACACACACTTCATTTGTCTTTTCTCACCCACCTTCCCTCGGAGATGTATTACTGGTGTCACTGAGGTTGAGATGATCTCATACGAGCCCGCGCGCTCACTCAACATTGTACCTGGTCTGTTGGGTTATCTAGCTGTAAGGTTCAGAGGCAGACCTGCTTTGGAGGCAATCTTATTGGTTGAGGTTAGATCAGGGTCAAAGACGAGTGGGCTTGTATGAGATCATTTCAGCCTCTTTTCAGTAACACGGCACCTCAGAGGAAAGGATGACAAGAAAGAAAGATAGTAGAAGTATGTGTGAGGGCAAACCTGTTGGTGGCCTTCCTCCCCTCTCGTCTTCTTCAATATGCCTTCTGTTGCTGGTGTTCCCAAAAGTGAAGAGGGGCCATCAGCTTGTTGGGGGGGGCTTCGGGGTACAAAACAGTCTGTTCTGGTATACAGTGCAGAGGTCAAATCTCCGAGCGTTTGCTGCTGAGTGGAGAACATGAGGGGAGATTGGCCCAGGATGGTATTCATGAGGTCATCTGAACGTACGGATGTAAAAAGCCCCACACAAGAGAGTGAAATTGGAAGAAAGCAGCAAGATGGAGAGTTAAAGGTCATCTATAGGAGCAGAAGAGTGGTTGAGCAGCTTATAATGGAAGCGTTCAGGTCTGGTCGTGGAGCAGGGGGGTGGTGGGGCAAAAGTGATGAGTGAGACTTAAGTCTGTGATCTCACTGCCAGTAGTTAATATCGTTGTTGGACCTGCTGAACCTGCTGGCCGTCACCTCAAATACTGTGGACTGTCGGATAATTTTACTTTTATTATTTCATTACACTGCAGCTTTAATGCTATTTTAATGCTCTGTATCCTTTTATTTTATTCCCATGTTTGTTTTTCTGCACCTTCTTTCATATTTCTCCTTGTTTTTCCTATGTAAAGCACTTTGGATTGTATGAAGTTTGCTATACAAATAAACTCTCCTTGCCTTGCCCCAATCCTTACAGCCTCTCTCTCGCGCGCCTACGAATATGTGAGCGTACGCGGATAATGAGAGCGATGGTAAAAAGCAAGAAAGAAAGTAAGCGAGTTTGAAAGTTCAAGCGAGGCAGACAGAGGGGAAGAGACTGGGAGAAAGAGAGTGGGAGGCACAGCAATCTTCCTGGACTCATTCCCATGCCAGTAATGGTGAAGGGACCCCCGCCTGCTCCTTTCTGCTCTGTGCACTGATAAGTCTCAGCAGGAAGCTATACAGCAAAACAGCCTTCAAAGACCGGGGGCCCCTAATCGGTTAGGCAGGCTTTGCAATGCAGCATGACCTACAACACACCATACATAGATCTACACCATGGATGATCTGCTGGACTAGTTAAAGCACATCAGACCCACATGGCAGACTCTTAATTGTTACTTTAAGACATTTTTTTTTTAGGTTTTCCGAGATGCACACACATGCATTTACCTCCAGGTACAGATGAATGAATATCATTTATTTTTGGTGATATTGGTGGTTGTTTGACTCATGATGATCACTGACTGGGGGTCATAGTTTAACCACCTTTTTATTTACCAGTACATCATTTGCTAGGTAGCTAGACAACATCACAAATACTACAGAATGGAAGTGGACATTGATCCAAAACAGTAGCAAATGTGATCATTAGCAAATCATCGTAGAGCTACATATGAACTATTACTATATGAGCTATTACTACTTCTTCTTGTTGTTGATATGTCACACACATGTCTACTGTGACACATGTGATCTGTTAGTGTTGCTAGTGCTGCAAACAGTTTCAACACATTAAGTAGACTGTAGAATTGAGGAATATGGAGAAAGAAATGGATTACTAACATTTGCTTTTCTCTCAGGAAAAACAACTATTATAATGAATAAATCTGAACAATGCAAAACTAAATACAACAGCTAAAAAAGTAACACAGTTAGTGTAAGGATAGTGTAAATGTTTAAGTAAATAGTCTTATCACTACCTATCACTAATACACAGTGGGTATATTTCTCATTGACAATCTATAGCCAAACAGCAGGCCAGGTATTTGGGCTACTGGTCATAGAGTGATACGGCTCCAACAGGTCAAAGAGCAAGCAGTGAGGGACTGTCCTCATCCCCGTACTAAGTCAGAGCTCAAGTCCTTCCTTGGTCTTGCTGGGTGGTGTTACAAATTTTAACAGATGTGACCCGGGACGTCTGGGTCCAATAAACATAACATGGGAGAAGTGTGCAAGGGCATCCTTTCACCTGAAAAGGGCTCTCTGAGGGATTACCAGAAACTGATAGCGCATTATTATTACCATGGGAGACTCGGTATATTGAGATTGTAACATCGGTGTGGCCGTGTGCTCAGTATTGTGGCGTCTTTTTCCTTTTTCCTTCTGTAGGTGGCGCTCTTTTCTTTGCCTGTTCAGCCACGGTGGCTATCGCTTGCTCACGCTAACTACTCTTAATGTCTTAAAGTGACAATTAAGAGTCTGCAGCGTGGGTATATTTCTCATTGACAATCTATCACAATAATCACTCTGGAATCCTAATACATTATATTTCACTTATAGCCACAGACTACTGTAAGATACCTGCTATTTAGTAGAAGCCTTCTTTCATAGCCAGAGTGGGCAAATCTCCTGGAAACACATGACTTTATTATATTACATTACATTATCATATTACATTTATTATATCTCTCATATAATAAATCCTTAATAAATCTCTAAACACCATCGCCCTGTGAAGAGCTCTTTTTACTCTGTTAATTCAATACTATCCCTCTGTACAGTTATTGTTTCATTTGAATGCAATGTTTTTGTTCATATCTGGTTTTGTTCATGGAATTTTTGCAATAAAGATTGTTAGAAAAGTCCAGGGGATCCTCTATGTGTTGAGGCCCCTTTTCCAGGGAGTTGGTTGGTGAGGAGGTGCGCCGTTTCAATCCGATATCCTGAACATAACCAGCTCCAGAGCAGATTAGCCATGATCTACCACGCTTGTAAAGTGAGCCACCTTCGTGAGACTGAAACCCAGAATTAGCTCGCTAGACAGGAGATAGGCCCCTGCTCTGAGCCCACTAGCACCTGACCATCACGTTGATAGCCACAACCAGCTCACCACTGTCCACGCCCATACGACACAGCCACAGAAAATGATTTACACCCCAAAACGTCTCCAACATCATTGGAAAGACAATTTAAGGCAAACGGGGGGATTTAGACAGGGACACAGACCAAAACAGACTGATAATATATAATATATCCTACATATTGTTATTTAATGTCAACAAAGTTGCATATTGCTGCTTTAAAGCAGCCCCATTGGATGAAAGTATTTTTTTAGAGAGAAAGGGAGGGGAAGACAGACCGAGTGAGAGCAAAATGTCCACACTCAGAAAATATTTCTCAATGCTTCTTCAATGCCAAATAGCATGTCATCCCTCCTCTCTCACCTGATCTTTCCCGTCTCTCTCTGCTGACAAATGAAGGCAAAATGCCAAAAACAAATAATCTCAAACGAAACAATCGCTTACAGCATTTATCCTTCATCAGCCTTTCGGACCGCTATTACATGTTAAAAAAGCATCGAAACTCATTTTTGAGTGTGGATACTCTCAGACTTAAATTAGAAAAATGTGACTGGATGTGTCCGTGGAAGCGCAGATGCTGATATCATTGATCCAGGCTGTTTAACCTCCTCATTTGGGCTGCATTAAACATTGTCATTGCCATGGTAACAGGCAAGCCGTGCCATAATTTTCAATTATTGGCTGAGAGATTGCTGCTGGCGATGTAGCCAGCAGTCACACGCCAGGCACCGCCAAGCTGAACATGAAATGTGTTTAGCTCTGGCGAAGAGGGCCCTCAGGCAAGTACCCAGTGATATTACACGGCAAGCCTGTAAAGTGACCACCATATTAGATCATCTCTGGGTAACTGTTCAACATAAATGGTACATAAATGGCATAATTTGACACATCCCATCTTGTTGCTTCCCTGTGGAGAGCAACAACAGACACTTTGCAGCAGATTGGAGTTTTATTTAACATTCCCCAGAGGCAGAGCTGCTCTGGAGGCGGGAATAATCTCATTGGTTGAGTTAAACCAAGGGGCGGGGCCAAAGAATCACAGTTAGTCAGAGTTTCAAACTTGAATGTATTTATCTAATTATCCCATAAAGATGACCCGTTCTGCCAGACCTTTCTCATGCTCGTTCTTTGGCTCCGCCCACTGATGTTTAACTCAACCAATTAGATTATTTCTGCCTTCAGAGCAGCTCTGCCTCTGAGAAATGTTTTTCTTTACTCCAATCTGCCTCATCAACTCAGTACAGTGTTTCCCTCTAGATTTTCCGAAACCTCATTTAAACCATCCGAAACTAACTCTGTCCTATGCAAATGAAATTGTTTTGGGCAGGAACATGGTCTGAACATACACAAGAGTGAAGGTCAGGGTGTATGGGCTTTGTTGGACAAGGATGGTCATGGTATGTTAGACACTAATGTCATCCAGGCTCCTACACCTTGTCTTGTTTGTCTAACACTGGTGCGACCCTACTGTGGAAATCCTGTCCCATACTGACCTTCATTCCCTGGGCGGCCACAGGGCCACAAGGGGCAACGTATCTCGTGTATCCGGTGAGTGTTGAAAATCTTTGCTGGTGTTTCAGAGTGAGTAATGCAGTGAGAGAATGATTGAGAGGGATGAACCATACTGGTCATCAGAAGCGGTCTGCTGCCACCTAGTGGTATTAAGAACACACAGTCCTGAAGCGGTCCTAAAGCAGACACACACCGCCTGCAATGAACAATATTTGCAAACGAAATAACCTTAAAGCCCAATGCCGCTGTTTAGTATCTTTTGGTAGTCGGGAGTATCCTGAATAACCTGCCTCTCAGACTGATCTGCAGGCTTGTGCAGAATCACTAGATGGCAGAACAGGTTCTGTCTGTCTGCCCCAGCATCTCTTACATCCCTCACACCTGCTTTCATGCAAAAGACCAAGGGGAGCTGATAACTGAGGCTTCTAATAAACTACGTAAGGAGCTTACCACGTAGTCAAAATGATGCAGGTTCAAATCTGGTTTGCAGCCTTTCTTGCATCTCATCCCATCTCTCTTTCTCAGCCCACTTTTCCTGTGTAGTATATTTTGACAAGAACTAAGGGGAAGGGAAACAGACGAGGAGGCTTGGGGTCTTACACCAGAATTGTTCTTAACCCTGCTGAAAATAATCGATAGTAATCTCACAGTAAATATACATATAAGCACATACAAATATCTAGCAACATAACAGAAAAAAAAATATAAACCCCTATAGGAATATAACAGGAAGTTATAAAGTGATAAAACATGATAAAGCACAATAAGGTCACTAGAAACTCAGCACTGAGTACCGCAGGCACACTTTAAAGCATGAGGTTTTAATTTGTCGCCCATTCAGCGCCCTGGATAGTCGCTGATTCAGTGGTCATATCAGCTGTCAATCCTATCATTGACTCCGCCCTCCGCCCTCCCCACCCCACCCTCCCTCCCTCCCTCCCCTCCACTGTCACACCCATTTTCTCACCGGCATTTAATGTGTGCTATTATTATTATTATTAGTTTTATTATCATTACAGCCCTATAGGTTAGATATCTGGGTTGCGCGTGTGTGACAGGTTACCACGAGGTGAAGATGCATCAAACGCTCCGGAACAAGCCTTAACCGGGAGTGTGTCTGTGTGTGTGTGTGTGTGTGTGTGTGTGTGTGTGTGTGTGTGTGTGTGTGTGTGTGTGTGTGTGTGTGTGTGTGGTCCACTGCATGCTACCTAGTGGTGGGCGTGTGCCCGGTCCTCCCTGCAAACCGGTGCATGTGTGTATGCGTGTGGGTGTGCTTGCATGTTCGCACGCCGCTCCTCGACATCACATTGAACATTATTTGATTTTCTTTTGCAGAGCGCGCTATCTATTTCTTCTCAGTGCAGCAATGGCTTTCGCGGGTACTTGCGCGGCGGTCACGAGCGGGTGATTTCTCTCTGACTGTGCGTGATTCAGGCGCGTCCCCCCCACCACCACCACCACCCCTCAACCCCCCCATCACTGCGTGGAGGTGCGGGGCCACTAGTACTGTGTTGTTGCGGCACTGGATGGATTTATCTAGTATGTGTGTGACTGAAGCCTCGGGCGGTGTAGACGCGCGCAAAGGAGGGAAATAAAACGCTTTTCTACCTGGTTTTGTTGATCGATCACCTATATTGAGGCGACATGTCAAACTCCAACAAAAGCAAGAAGGACAAAGAAATCCTCGCAGAATATGAGAGCCAAGTGAAAGGTAGGATTTTTATTCTTATTCTTATTATTAGTATCATTATTATTATTATTATTATTACTATTATTATCACTAACCCACTGGCCATCTGGAAGGCATTGCATAGTCACACCCACCTTTACTCACCTATACACACACAGCCACACAAACCAACCATAAACACACACTGACACGCACACACACACACACACCTGCCTACATCCAGTGCATATGCATTGAATTCAGCCCACAGACCTGGTTTTCCAGTGAGTGTGTATGGGAGCTGACACCTCACCGTGAGACGTCAGTATTTCTGGGTTCATCCTGAGTGCTGCACGGCGCCTAGGGGGGGTGGTGTGGGGAGGAAGAAGAGGAGGAGGAGGAGGATGGGGTGTTGGGGGGGCAGTGTGGTGGGTGGGGGGGTGTCTGCGGAGCCCTTGATCTCTCTCAGCCGTGTGTAAGAGGGGGGGGGGGGGGGGGGTGTTTGCCAGCAACAGCACGCTCACAGTCAAGTGGTTCTGCCGGCTGTCTGCAGACCTCAGGCCAGTGTGTCCTCGACTCTCCCTAATGAGCAGCGTCTCCTGCCGTCTGGGAGCACACAGCCTCTCTATTGGTATTCCTCTGAGGCTGTGACTGCAGCAGGCTCCACCGTGTGTGTGTGTGTGAGTGTGTAGGGATGGTGGTGGTGGTGGGGGGGAGTGTTGTGTGTGTGTGTGTGTGTGTGTGTGCTCTCCATAGCATTAACCCCCCCCCCCCACACACACACACACACTTCTCAAGGTGTGATAATCATGGGGACACACGGAGACGATGATGGCGGGGATGCGGTGATGCTGGGGACGCCATCATGTCATGCCAAAACTCAACCAATCCGGAAAGAGTGGCTGCCATGGTTACAGTGACCGCGGGGACCACCACCCCTCCTAGCGCTATGGTTACTGTCTCCCCCCCCACGATGCCTCGGGGTCAAATGCCCTTTTCAAACTCCAGCTCTAATCGGTGTCTGTCCTACATCTGCCGACATCGCTCATCCTTCACATGAACAGAGACGCTTTCCTGTTTTTCTGTCTCATTTTAAAGCATGACACAACAAACCAGAGCTCCCAGTGTAGGAGTGTGACGGCAGATTTCATTCCACACAGTGCAAGGCAAGCATGGTTGCACACCTTCCACTCTTACCTGCTAGAGACCTGCGGGCTCGCCTGGAATACCCAACCACTCAAAATGGCTGACCTTTACTATTGCAATAGAGTGCTACATGCTCTGGACGCTTATTCACCTGCAAATGCCAGAGCACAGCACAGCGGACATGGCACCGCTACGTTTTTCCCCGATCTCTCTCGGCACGAAACAAGCTTTACTCCGGGGTTTTTTTTAAATTCGGTCATGACAAGAAAAGTTTGATGCGCCGGGAGAGGAAGCCGTTTGGTGTTGCTTTCATCTCTTTCGGTCTCTCTTTTATACAGTCTGTTAGCTCGGTCTCTCTCCTCTCCACATGGCTCTTCACACTTGTTCTTGCATATTCAGTTGTCACCTACGCCCACACCGTCACTTAGCTTCTGAAAGGAATAGCTTTCACTATTCACTGAAAGGCGCACCATGTCTCCGTGGGTAGATATTAAAGGCAGTGATGGAAACAGAGGAATTTGCGTGTTTACTCGTTGGCAGATACCCTTTCTGATCAAAATGTATATCATTCTTCTCTCACAGACAGGGACAGCTGCTTCATTCAAGAGAGTGAATTTCTTATGCACAATCACTCTCTCTTCTGCTTCCTTCTCCCTCATTCTTTACCCCGCTGTGCTCTTTCTGTCAGTGCAACACACTGTGTGACAGACTCTTCCCTGGTCCTCTTCCGTATGGTGCACACACACACACACACACACACACACACACACACACACACAATGAATCGACAGAGACTTTGAGTGATTAGATTTAATGGAGAGTAGTGGACATCGTTAGAGCCCAAGAATGTGTGTGTGTGTGTCTGTGTGTGTGTTTTCTGTGTGTGTGTGTGCACGCGCGTGCACGTGATCCTTGCTCTGGCAGGCGGCCAAAACACACTCGGGGATGCCCTGCATTGTAATGACCCCTCACATAAAGCCCGGCTCCTCCGCTGGCCCTTAGCGTCCTATCGCCTCTTGGCAGGCGCTAAACGTATAGATCTGCATTGTAACTATGTGCTTTCCAAGTCTGCCTCTCCTCTCTGGCTCCTGATTGGTCGATGCAGTAGGTGGTGTGTAATGTATACACAGGAGGTGGCCGCTCTCTCGTGATGAGGTGGGGTGTATCCGGTGAGGTGAGTTGTGCACAAGGTAGCACATAGATTATGCATACTGCTGACGGTATGTATTTGTTTGCTCGATAATGCTCCGCTGCACCGAACAGCCCCCTGCTCTGAGCTCCCCTGGTCCGCGGCCCCTCCACATGTGTGTGTGACATCCGCTCTGAATGGGCAGAGATGAGGATCATCCTCGACTAATGAGAAATGCAAATTAAAAGGAAAAGAAAGGGCTCTGCAGCGGGGGAGAGAGAGAGAGAGAGGGAGGAGCGAGTGAGCCGTGGGGGGGGTGGGGGGGGAGAGGCAGGGAGCTGCAGCTCTGTTTTTGCCTGCGTCTGCATGCAGGTGATTACTGACCTCACATCGGAATACCTGCAAGAGAGAGATGGAGGGAAACAAGCGAGCAAACAAGGGAGGCGGGTGGAGGCATGGCGAGGGAGCGCGTAATTAAATGGGTGATGGCGACTCTTCGCTGAGTCAATGTTTTAGAGGACTGTATCGTAGGCCAGGATCTGTGCGTGCGGATGTGTGGGTGTGTACCTGAATGATTATCCAGCGGTGCTCTGCCCCTGTGTCCTTGGACCTGGTCGCCATGGTAACGGCCACCTCCAAAGACAGCTTGAGCTTCCCGTTCCTGTTAAAGCGGTGACATCACACACACACACACACACACAAATGCACAGACGCGCTCACTATGAAAGCGCACGTAGTCTCATGCCAGGGGAAGGTCAGGAAAAGATTGGTGTGAAGAATCATTCCGGACCGCTGAAGGATAATTAATGAATTAGTCACCTACTACATCACAAGCTGAAAGACTCTGCCAGCTTGAGAGACGTGGAAGATCTAAGTGGGAGAGTGGAAGGAACCCACTGATCTGCAAGCGACAGATGCTTATTGTGAAACATTTTTTAAATAAAACCTATTTGGGTGAGAATGTCGTCCATCCATGGGTTCAAACCGCCCGTCTTTCCTGTCTCTCTCTACTGTCAAGTATCAAAACCGCAAAAAAACAACATTCTTTTTAGCCGCACTGGGCAAATTAACACTCGGGCAGTCCCGAGTGGCAGCAAGAGATAACTGTTTGAGTTTTTGAAAGTTTAATGGACTTCAATACCCAGACATCTTGTGAGGCGATGTCAGTAAACTACTATCTTCTTCTTGCTTTATCGCTGTGGTGTTTCTGCACTGCACTTCCCAGAGATCACCTGTCAATCAAACAGCACGTCCAGCACTGTGACATCTTTCTCCTTGTATTTCCTGTTGATGGAGTTGTAGGTGGCATATCCAGTTCAAACTGGATATGTCAAAACGCATCACTTCCTGTGCACGAGAGGATTTTTCCTGGGAAAGACCTACCTGACACCAGGTGGTTAGAACAGCAAATGGAAAAGCTTTCATGAACTGGCTGGAGGTTGGATCACTGTGCAAAACAGACTTTTACTTCTATGAAAATGTCACAGATTATTACTTATTACTAAACAAACTTCCTGATTAAATAGGATAGATGTGTTATTGCCACTCCTCCTCAACCGATTCATCTTCTGAAATTTGATAGCATGGACGCCGTAACCTGAACGCTTGCCGTTCCCCTAACGAAAGACCCCAAAATGAGCCCCGGGGTGCTTTCACAACACTGCAACGTATCGATTTCTGCAGTCGAGAGATTTCATGCAACGAATCAATTCTTTATGCCAGATAAGATACTCCTCTGCACGTTCTCTCCTTATTCGAGTGTTCTTGCGACAGTGCCGTGCTGGGTGCAGCCCCTCTGATGAAGGTAAGCGTCGTAGCTGGGGTGTCACAGGGACAGGGGAGGATGTGTCTTCGAAGACGCAGGTCACACATCCAAAGGTAAAAAAACACAGCAGACGCCACTCTGATCCAAGCCAAGGAGATTCATTGACGAGGCACGGTGATACTCTTATTCTGCCAAAGCAAGCATGTTTTTTTATTCATATGAAGTACTATATGTTGCATACACACACACACACACACACACACACACACACACACACACACACACACACACACACACACACACACACACACTGTCCTTCTCTTCCCTCTCTCTCCTTCTCTAATCTCTTATAATTACTGATGACTAAGGCCGTCCATTTTTTTTTTCTGAGGAGTCACCTTGGAGAACATCCTCTGACCGCAGTTACATTAAATAACACACACACACTCGTGCACGCGCGCACACACACACACACTCGTGCACACACACACACACCGACTCAGTCCTACAGCCAGCATGGTAATTCATGGCTGCACGCTTCACTGGTTGTGCTGTTTCAGAGTGCTGGATCTATCTGCAGCAGGAGGGAAAAGAGAGAGCTGGTAGAGAATACACAATGACAACCCCCTCCTCTCTCTCTCTCTCTCTCTCTCTCTCTCTCTCTCTCTCTCTCCTTTTCATTTATTCCTCCATACTTTCTTATACTCTTTATCCAAACTGTTTCTTCTTTTTATTGTTTCCTCACATTTTCTTATTTGAACCGACTCTCCCCCCCCCCCCCCCCCCGCTCTCTCTCTCTCTCTCTCCCTCACTGTCTGTCTGTGCCTCTTGCTCACACACAAACACACACACACACCAATCCCCGGGAGACCCTATCCACTCCACTACCTGTTGTCTTGGCAACCACACACTGTGTGTGAACCATGTGATGAGGAAGGTGAAGACAAGAGCTCAGATCTGCCGCATCAACACGCATACACACACCCACGCGTGCGCATACGCACACACACACACACACACACACACACACACACAGTTTCACTGATATGGTTCATTGAGATCCCTGTAGAATACCACCATGGCCAGCAAGTGTTTGCAACTCGTGTGTGTCTGTGTTTTTACCCACGTATTTGCTGCTCCCTCGGTTGATTCTGGCATGATTTTGCTTTCTAATTAGAAATGGCTGCTATTGCAGGTTGCTCCTATGTTGTCACTGTTAAAGTAATAACTTTTTTAAATCAATAAATATCTGGTTTTCTACTCTGATTGACATAGCACAATAGTGATTCATTTTCTGTTCTAAACACTGGGTGTCAGGTAGGTCTTTCCTGGTAAAATACCACTGCTCTGGAGGCAGAAATACTCTCATTGGCTGAAATAAACCTCAATGGGCAGAGCAAAAGAAGAACAGTAAAGAAGGCAAATAAGGAACTCAAATATATAAATACAAATATAAATAGCAATGACATGTCATTCATTCATGAACATGGCATTCATAATCTTGAAAGGTCTCCAGCTAGCTAACTAGCTAATCTAGATAGCTATAGGCTAGTATGGTTAGTTGAAACTTGGATGGTCAGGTAGGCTAACTAGCTAACCTAAAAATGTTTCTTTGGCTCCGCCCCTTGAGGTTTAACTCAACCAATTAGATTATTTCTGCCTCTCATTAATGTTTGTAGAACTAAAACTAGAATCTGTAAAAACACCACAGCAATGACCGCTTATCACCACAGATGTCACCAAAATAAGAAAATGAGGAACTTGCAGATTACCACTACCACTGTTGTCTCCAACAATATTACAGTATTTTTTTTCAAAGTAGTGGGTGAATCTAATTTTCATATTCGTCCTTGTGTGTGTGTGTGTGTGTGTGTGTGTGTGTGTGTGTGTGTGTGTGTGTGTGTGCGTGTGTAGATGTGCGGGCCCAGTTGGTTGAGCAGCAGCGATGTCTGGAGCAGCAGACAGAGATGCGGGTCCAGCTGCTTCAGGACTTGCAGGACTTCTTCAGGAAGAAGTCTGAGATCGAAACAGAGTATTCCAGAAACCTGGAGAAGCTGGCCGAGAGGTTCATGGCCAAGACACGCAGCACTAAAGACCATCAGCAATACAAGTAGGGGCAAAGGCAGCTGTGTGTGTGTGTGTGTGTTGGTATAAGTGTTGTTTTTAATGTATGTGTTTGCAAGCATGTCTGCGCCTAATTCACTAGAGTCATCATCTACTTAAAGTAACATCTTGATAGAATAGGACGTATAATTGTTCAACGCGGGGGGGATAATTGGCGGTAATAAGCCATGCTGGCTGTGTGTGTTTGTTTGTGTGTTCTTTGCTTGTATGCTCGTGCTTGTGTGTGTGCATTTTATGTTTATGTGCTCATGTTTGTGCGTGCATTTGTGCTTGTTTGAGTGAGGGTGTGTGTTTGTGTATGGCGTTTAACCCATTTTTTCTCTCTCTCTCTCTCTCTCTCTCTCTCTCTCTCTCAGAAAAGATCAGAACCTGCTGTCTCCGGTCAACTGTTGGTACTTGCTGCTAAACCAGGTAGGCTGTGTGTCTGTGTGTTTGCTTTAGAAAGGATTTGTAATCGCGAGTGGGTAAACATCGAACCGTTCATTCCTCCCTCCCGCTCCTCTAGGTGAGGAGGGAGAGTAAGGACCACGCCACCCTCAGTGACCTGTACCTGAACAACGTCATCAGCCGCCTCACACACATCAGCGAGGACTCAGCCCGCCTGCTAAAGAGGGTGAGCCAGCCAGTAGCAGATGCACATGAAGTTACCATAAAAAACAATGGACACAGTAAACTGGTCTCCATTATGGGCCAATACAGATACTTTCAGATTGTAGCTGATATTTGGTGCCAATATTCACATGCTTTGTTTGATTTCATACCATTTCATGTTTAATTCAGTGTTACACCAGAATGTTATTCTTAGCTTTTAGACCACCATGGGACACTAAAACTCTCCATTGAATGAAATTGATTGAGGTGGGTTATCAGCTCCTTAAGGCAGGGTGAGGCAGGTTTCATTGCAGGTTTTACAGACTGACACCCACACCAAAACATGTCACCCTTGCACTGTTAGATATCATCATTCTGTGATGATGTTATTTTGTGATAAGGTGTTAAAATGTACTCTTTTGGTGTATCCACTTTTCCTCAACCTCCCTCTTTTACTTCAGTTAGTGATTTTACCAGAATGCCTTTTGATAACCCCCAGAGAATTGGCATGATGTTGCTTCCAGCTGTGGGTTATACATGTAGGTGGACAATAGCGACAGCAATAGCAATAGCAATAGCAATAGCATTAGCAATAGCATTAACAATAGCATTAGCAATAGCATTAGCAATAGCGATAGCGGTAGCGATAGCAATAGCAATTGCAATTGCAATTGCTGATCTAAATGTTACAGGATGTTAGGTTTGAGTGTGGGTATGTCTTTGGGTTTATCAAGTGGGCATTTTCTTTCACGACACCTCCAGAAACAGTTACAGGCTGTCGCTGTGAGTTTGACCAGGTGTAAAGAATACCTAAAATATGTCCGCCTCCTCATATCCCACTTTTTTCCAGACCAGTTGCAGTCGCGCATACAGTAATGCCTTGTGAATTCAAGCATGTACTCTGGCTCCACAAGGCTGACTGGGAGAGGGGAGAATCAAATAAATCCTGTAATTTTCTTTAGATGTGTAATTTGTATCAAAAGATATGCGAGCCCTAGTTCTCGAATGTGTAATTACAAAGCTTCAGAACGTCGGTATGCTGCAGGGATTCGGCCTAGATCAGCAGGGGGAAATGGTTTTCCGATAGGACTGAAGCGGGGAGTTGTCATTTCGGGTGGTGCTCAAGTAACCGTAGGCTGTTTTTACATATGGGAGAGGAGACGTATGAAGGAAGTTGACTCTAATGAAAAGTAAAGTCTATATTCCCCTGGGCTGTGTTGAGGCTGCCTTGGAGTTTAGCAAATTAAACACGCACGTACACACACACACACTCCTCCACGTTTAGCTCGGCGGGGTTCATTATTAATCCGCGCTCCGGCTCGTCTTTTATTCATGATCACTAAAGTGCAGAGGGTGCCGGCAGCTACGTACTGCAAGGGCCTCCGTCGTGGTCCTAACTCCTCGTGCAACTCTTGACACGCTCCGAGGAGGGATGCTGCCGGACTGTCGTTGAGAGCTCGGGAGGAGACGGACGGCTCAGTGGCCATGACAACGCTGACAGCCCCCGTGGCCATGGCGACGTGCTCAGCTGATCCTCCTCAGCGGGCGCTATGGGAACAGGATTCATCCGTTCTGGGATTCCACAGTCATTTAGCATAATGCAATATTAATGCGGCACTGCGCTGCCACATAACTCTTTCCCAAACTGGTGGAGCTGTTTAATGCATGAGACAGGAATTCAGTTTTGTGTGCAGACAGCAGAGCTCAGGAGTCAGGCACGGTTTGTTTAATTTATGAATTTGTTTGTTTGTGTGTGGCTTTATCCATTTATTTATCCGATGCTATTCAGCCTGCTTGATTGATCAGCAGTGCTTATTATCACTGACATCCATGCGTGAATGGAAAGTTCTGCAGCGTTTGCCTGCTTCCTGCTGTGACTCGTTACTGATGACACATCTCTCTCCTCATCTCCACCTTTTCTCCATCAGAGTAAAGAGATCACCTTTCAGCTGCAGGAAGATCTGATGAAGCTTCTGAATGAGCTTTACACCGTAAGTGGCTCACACGTTCTATTTAAACCACGGGTCACATACACAGAAACTCACAAGAGTGATGATGAATTTTGAGCATTTTCAAATTAAGGGGCTTCTTATTGTGTCTTCTCTGTATCCTTAGTCTCTACCTTGTAAATCAAAGTCAGCATAGCCATCATGAAACTATGTACCTTGAGCCCTGGCAATGTTTAGCAGGTCTGCAAGGAGCTGTGAAGGAGAAAAGTTGCATTATTGCCCAGCTAATATCAAGGTTTATTTTAGGTCTGAGTGCCAGCCTTAAAAGCCTCTTGTCTAAATAAGTAAAGACCGGAAAATCAACTTAGAGTGGACCTGATAACCTTGAGGAATAAAAAAAAACAAAAGTGGGTCAAGTTGATCCTGGCCGCTAGTGTGTAATGTTTGTTGTTCAGTGTTTATGGTCCGTCTTGTTCAGAGGTGTATTGTGGGCTTTGGTCGCCAGGTGATGAAGACGTATCACATGTACCACGCTGAGACGATCAACGCAGAGACCAAGCTGAGGGAGGCGGAGCGTCAGGAGGGCCGCGTGAAGGGCTTGTCGGGGACATCGGGTGGGATGGAGCCCGTCTTCGGCCTGCGGATAGAGGAGCGACACCAGAGACGCAATGCCGCCCGCAAGATGGAGAAGATGAGGGAGAAGGTACGGACATACCGGGTTGCGCACATTCAGGGGGGAAATGCCTAGTAATATTGTCCTCTTTTCATCTCCTCTTTCTCTGTTCTCTCCATCAGAGGAAGGCGAAGTACTCAGAGAATAAACTGAAGACTCTAAAAGCCAGGAATGAGTACCTGCTGACTCTGGAGGCGACCAATGCCTCTGTGTTCAAATACTACATCCACGACCTGCCCGATATTATAGACGTGAGTACACAAAAAAGGTTATTCAAGTAAGACATTTGTTATTGTATATTTACTGCTAATGATTATATTCTCTCTTCCACCTCCTTTTGCCTCTGTCCATCTGGTCTCAGTGCTGTGACCTAGGGTACCACTCCAGTCTGAGCCGGGCTCTGAGGACCTACCTGTCAGCAGAGCTCAGCCTGGAGGCCTCCAGGAGGGCAGGTCTGGAGGTCCTGGAGGGGGCCGTGGAGGGCCTGGATCCTGCCCGCGACAGGCAGCGTCTGCTGGGCCTCTACCCCACTGCCTTCTGTCCCCCGGCACGCTTCGGCTTCCAGGCACACATGGGCGACGCAGTCAGTACATTGTACATCTAGATGTGTTCGTACACATACCAGGGTCCCCACTGGTCAGGGAGTTTCTGGAGTGTCAGGGAATTTTGAGTGTATTCCAGACAGGGAAAGTCAGGGATTTTGATAAATTATCTGGGGAAGTCAGGGAAGATCAGGTAATATTTCAAAGGGCTACAGGACTATAGCAACAGGGACACTAACAAACACATTCATTCTAACATGCAATTTGCTGATTGCCACGCTGTTTGATTCTCTTCCTGTCAGGTGACCCAGATTGCTGCCCAACCACAGGTCCAGGCTGAGCTCACGCTCCGCCTTACACAGCTGCAGACCCGTCTCGCATCTCTAAAGATAGAGAATGAAGAGGTGAGACACACATATAAGCACACACGCAGACAAAGAAAAGAGCGCCACCTACAGAAACTCAAACTCAAACAGAAAATCCAAGGAAAAAGACGCTTGACACACTGTTTGATTGACAGGTGATCTCTGGGAAGTGCAGTGCAGGAACACCACAGCGATGAGCGCTTAAACGAGACTCAATGACTTTCAATGTATTTCCGATAGATAGACACACCTTTACACAAAGTTAATATAGGTAATGTAGATAGCAATGATCAGGGGTGATAAATTGGCAGATGCAATCTCTCAAAATGAACTAAAAGTAACCTCTCCTCACAGTTCCTCTCATACTGACTTCTAGGGAAAGTGCAAAGTGCTGTGGAGCAGATTGTAGTGTATGTGGTGTGCAGAGAGGGCAGCTGTTTACTCACCCTGAAGGGCATAAAACTGCTGAGAGAGCCTGGATTAATGAGCTGCATCTGCATGTCTCAGCAGCCTCCAAATACACACGCACAGACAAGCACACCCTGATTACCATACACAAATAAAAACACTTTTATGCTCATCATCATCCTCGCTGTAAATACAAACACACGTTGCATAATATAGTATACATAAACATAGACGTTGCAATTAAACACACACACAGCTGCTTTAGATGAGAAAATCCACCCGACATTAGAATTTATTAAATTCATTAAATTCATTATCAACTTTTAAGTCTTTCACAAGCTATAAACTATACAAGCTATTAAATCAAATTGGGGTCATTTTGATGAGTTAGCATAGCTAGCTAGTGAGCTAATTGGGTAGCAGTCATCAAAAATAAACAGAAAAAATATTTTATTTCAGAGCTTACCATCAACAAACACAGGATGCAACTGTTCTCCAAGCATCATTTTCGAGACTCTTTGAAAGCCTGTAATCAACTTCTCGTCCATTTGAACTATTTTTCATTCAACGAAATCACACTGGTAGCGAAACCAACAAAGAAGCAGAGTAATCGGATTGGCTCTTGACAGGCAATTATTGAGAAAAATCAAAAAATCTCATTCGACCGTAACCATCCAATCCTCTCCCCCGCCAGGTTAAGAAGACGTGGGGTGCCACTCTGACCACCCTGCAGGATATGACCGTGCTGGATGACTACGATGTTTCCCAGAGCTTCATCCACAGCCCGTCCTCGGAGTCGGTCAAGTCTAGCGTGTCAGACGGCTACCTGAACAAACCCAGTCTGGCCAAGAGAAGGGCCAACCAGCAGGAGACGGAGCTCTTCTACTTTACCGTGAGAATGCGCGCACGTACAAGTGAACACGAGCGTGCTTGCGCTGCTGCATTTCTACAGGCTGCATTTCTACATTTCTGCTTTATGTTTTCACCCACAGAAGTTCAGAGAGTATCTGGAAGGGAGTAACCTCATCTCGAAACTCCAGGCCAAACACGACATACTGAAGAAAGCCATAGCAGAGGGTAAGACATGCCTCTCTCTCTCTCTCTCTCTCTCTCTCACCTCCTTCTCTGTTACACATATAATACAGACAGCGTGCGCTACCACCTGCCTCTCTGAAGCTTGTCCTGTCTCTGTATCTATAGGGTATAAGGCTGACATGCTGACTACCAGGTGAGAGATGGCGTATACTCAACGCTGCAGTGCATTTTTCTCTTCACATTGATAGCAAGTGTTATTTTTAAAATGAATGTAACCGAGACACTCCTCTATCTCCTCTCTCCATTCATTATAGTCGTGGGCGTAAGAACTCCCATAGCAAGCACCAGGTAGTGTTTCGGATGTATTTGTGAGTGTGTGTGTGTGTGTGTGTGTGTGTGTGTGTGTGTGTGTGGTGTGTGTGTGTGTGTGTGTGTGTGTGTGTGTGGTAGCAGTTGACAGAATATTGTGTTTTTTCACTTATAGGACTCAACTAAAGCCATACCTTTGCTTGTGGAGAGCTGCATTCGCTACATCAACCTGCATGGTGAGTCAAGCTGGCTGGCTTTCATTTGACAGTAGCGGGAGATTGTCTTGCTGGTCAATTTACCCGTTGAGTGATAGACACCAAAATCATCCACATGACCCCGGTAGATCATTCAGGCCAGTGCTCCATGCTAACACTTTAGCATACACTGTGTCGAGTCAACTCAACATGCTAACTTGTTAGCATGGTGGCTACTATCACTCAACATAGTGCGTGCTAATGTTTTAGCATGGAGCCTACTATCAGTCAACATAGTGTATGCTAAAGCATTAGCATGGAGCCTACTATCACTCAACATAGTGTATGCTATGTCTTTTGAATCAGTGAATTAAGATACTGGTGAAAGATGAAATTGTACATTTCAAAGGGGAAAAGGGTGCAATGGAAGCGTTTCTGTTTTTTGTGTACTTTAATTAAGCACATGTCTTACACACACACACACACACACACACACACACACACACACACACACACACACACACACACACACACACACACACACACACACACTCACCTACACCTCCTTTCCAAACAGGTCTTCAGCATCAAGGCATATTCCGGGTGTCAGGGTCACAAGTGGAGGTTAACGACATCAAGAACTCCTTTGAGAGAGGTGAGAGGTCAACTGGAAGGTCACCTGAATGTCACATCACTGGCAGCCTCTCGTGGGTAATGAGACACTTGACTTTGTATGCCTCTTGTCTAGGTAATGACCCACTGATTGACGAGGAGAGCAACCATGACATCAACTCGGTAGCTGGCGTGTTGAAGCTCTACTTCAGGGGGTTGGAGAATCCCCTGTTCCCCAAGGATCGGTTTAATGACCTCATATCCTGCGTCCGTGAGTAACACTTCCTCTTTAGTGTACAAATGTCTTTTAATGGAGCCATTATTTATTTGTGGTGTGTGTTAAGGTTTGACCGAAAAGGGGTTTTGAAGGCCGATATTTTTGGACTGAATTTGACCATTTTCTTGCCAGGAATTTACAAGGATTCAGCATGTCTCCCAGAATTAGATTCTTGGCGGGATGGAAAAATAGCATTTAGCATTTAGCAATTAGCATTTAGACCATCATCTAACCTTTTAGACCTTCAATCTCATTGAAACCCAGAACAATGAAATTAATTTAGGTGGGTTAACAGCTATTTAAGGCAGGGGGGCCCATCCCATCCATTACATTAGGCCTGTAAATGAAAAACATTTAAAATTATTAAATAAATAAATAATAGAAAATAAACTCATTGTGGAGGAACCTCCATCATATCAGAGGTGGATGACATGACATGATATTTAATAACAGGCCAATATCAAACTAGTATGTCTACCAGAGCGAGAGGTTGTTTACATGTTATATTCTGGATGTTATATAGAAATGTTCTGCCATGGTTGTCTGATTGTGACAGCAGGTGAAGTGCAGAGATGTTGCTACGACTGACCTCATCACTTGGCATTACACCTGAACTATAACCCGAAGCAGTCCAGCTGCTTGCACCTGAGCTGCTATTGTGAAGCGTGCGGGAACACTGTCCCGTCACGGAAATAAAAAATGAATCTCTGATTGCTCTATTTATCTCCCACCGACACCCACTCCCTCTCCATCTCCAATTGCTTTGTCTTTGTCTCTCTTTGTCTCGTTCTCTTTCTCCATGTCGTCTCTTTGTGCTTTCGGAAACACACACTCGTACACTCCCTTCCACTGTGCCGACAGGGAGCCAGCTTTGTCTCTGTTGCACAGGCTGGTATTTCAGGATGTGTTAGTATCACAGACACTGTGTGATATCTCGGATGATGACAGCTTGTGTGTGTGTGTGTGTGTGTGTGTGTGTGTGTGTGTGTATGTGTGTGTGCTTCTTGCGACAGGTATAGAGAACCTATATGACAGAGCACAATGCATCCGTAAGATTCTGCTGGGTGTCCCGCGAGCGACGCTGGTGGTGATGCGCTACCTGTTCGCCTTCCTCAACCAGTGAGTGTCCACTTACACAAAACCACAGATCCAGGTCTAGCTCTGTGTGATCCATCATTAGTTGGCTGAATACCACTCGTGGTCCAATTCCCTCCATCCTGAAAAACCTATCCATTCAAGCCTGCCGAGGATTGGACGGAGAGGCCAAAAAATTCACTTGGTGCGAAGGAGGTTGGAAGTGCTCACTTGAGGGATGGAAGGAGATAAGCAGAGCTGATTTCGTCTCCACAGCCTCTCAAACAAATATAGAACGAGAGAGCGAGGGATGGAGAGGAGGGAGGTGTGAACACCAGGGAATAAAACTGTGATGTGCAGGTGTGATGTACCCGCTGAATATATGTGTGCATTTATTAGCAGGGTTACTAAGTATACTGAGCGTTGAGGTTGTTAGTGTGTACAGCTATCAAGCAGGATAATGGTATTTGATTTCGATTTTTTGGGGGGTATTATAACTTCCTGTGATCACCAGTCATTAGCCAGAGCCACTGATAGAGTTTTGATGTTGCAGATTTTAGTCGGAGCAATGTTAAAGGTGCATTTTTGCTTTTATTGGACTCTGAGAGACAGGAAATTGGAGGGATGACCTTTAACCACACTGTCATGTCCCACAGATACTGCTAACTAAGTTCAGATGCTACGTCAGCTGAAGGCATTCATCATTCTAGCGTTTATTCTGCCCTCACGCTTCGTCCTTGTGTGCAGCCTATCCCAGTACAGTGACGAGAACATGATGGACGCTGGGAACCTGGCCATCGTGTACGGCCCCACCCTCCTGCCCACGCCCGACACCCTGGACCAGGTTGCCTGCCAGGCGCACGTTAACGAGGTCGTCAAAACGGTCATCCTCCACCACGACAACATCTTCCCGGACACCAAGGAGCTCCCCGGGCCCGTTTACGAGAAGTGTATGACCGGAGACCAGTACTGGTGAGACTCAAAGATCTTCATGTGGGCTGATAGGGGTTTAGGGGAAAAGCTACCGGGAGACGTAAAGGAAAGCACCTTTGATGGTCTGCTGTTGCTGTGTTTTCACATCGCCTTAGTCAGACTCTATTAGTAGCCTTCTCTCCATCTGTGCATATATCCTCCTTCCTTTGTTCCCATATGGTGTTAACTGGACAGCGTGCCTATCTGCTGCTGCTGCTGCTGCTGCTGCTGACTGTAGAGGTTTAGTGCTTAAGCTGTCCTCTCCTCCCGCAGCGAGAGTCCGTTCAGCGAGCCGGGAGCGCTGGAGGAGGCCGAGCCCGACGGCGGCACCGAGACCCAGACCAGCGAGGAGGGTACGCGTGACCCCCAACCTTCACACAATCACCCAGTGGGCTTTCTCGCGCACCATCTCAGTCTCCAGTGGAGAGCGGTTGCCATGGCAACAGTAGCCATGGAGAGGCGCCCCCCCCCCCCCCTCCTCCTTTTCCTCCATCCTCTTCTTCTCTCTCTCTCTCTCTGTGGGGTAGGAGGGCGGTGTGGTGGGGAGTGAATTAATAGAGAAGACTTAAGCCCTTAGTGTGTTTTTTTTTATACTCCCATGCTCTTTTCTCATTGGTTGAGCTTGGGGAAGACGGTGCCTCTGAGACGGGTGATTGACAGGTCCAGGCTCACCTCTATTTTCACGTTTGGCTCTTATCTTTATCGCCTCATCTTCTTTTCTCATTCTGTCTCTGTCCCCCAGAGGGGGAGGCGGTGGAGGCGGTGGCAAGGTTCGACTACGTGGGTCGGTCGGGCCGGGAACTCTCCTTTAAGAAGGGAGCGTCCCTGCAGCTTTTCCAGCGTGCATCACATGACTGGTGGGAGGGGCGTCACAACGGCAACCACGGCTTGGTGCCTCACCAGTACATCATGCTGAAGGAGAGGCGAGTGCACAGCTAAACACACCTTGTGCGCTCATGCACGTACACACATACAATCCCCAATGAACACAATACTCATGAATCCAGCATTTGATGTAGCAGTAGCATTTTGGCCGTGCAGCTCAACATTCATTGACGAGTTGCAATGATGGATTTGGGGCTCACTGGATTACACACCTTCTTGATGAATGGACCTATTGACTGATGGAGTCACTACCCACTTGCTATTGATTAGTTAATTGATAATTGGTCTGTTTTGTCAGTGCAGCTCTTCTGTTTCCAAGAGGTTGTGTCAGTGATTTGTCCTGATTGGTTGGTTAGAGCGTGTGCTTGGTGTCCCAGGGCGGACGCCATGTCAGATACGCTCAGTCAGAAAGCAGACAGCGACGGAGGAAGCAGCAGCACCGACGACAAGAGGTCCAGGAGTGAGCTGAGCTCCCCCACTGACATCAGACCGCCAGAGACCTACAACAGGTCCGTCATGTAAGACACAGTCCGTTATCACGAGAGGTTAAGCCAACGACCCGTCATCTACGGACTACTGTTAACCTCTGATGTTGTTTGTGCCTCCTGACGACAGCCACCGGAGGAAGCGGACCGACGGCTTATTCCGCCGTCCCCTCGGTCGCTCTAACGACAGCCACTGCCACGGCAACGGGGGCGTGTTGGAGAGGAGCTCGCCGCCGGTGACGGGTCACTTCAGCCCCAGGGAGCTGCTGCTGGGGCGGGGCCAGGGCTTGACTCCGCCCCTCGACAGCCCGGAGCGCCGGCGCCGCTCCGCCGCCGTTACCATGACGGTGAGCCGGCACGAGTCGCTGCGGAGGCCCGACGACACGCCCATCCGGCGCTCCAGCAGCGGTCAGCACGGCTTCACCGACTCCCACCGCTCCAGAGCGCTGGACCCCGATACGCTGGCACAGGTGCACACACACATACACGTGCATTCATATACATACGCTGCTTTCCTCTGTTTCCTCTGCCTCTTTTATTTCTCTTCCCTCCCTTCCTCTTCCTGCCTGTAGGACATCGAGGAGACGGTGAGTGTCGCCCTGGGGGAGCTGAGGCAGTTGGAGCGGCAGGGCTGCAGACCGGCTCCGGATGTGGTTCTGGACACTCTGGAGCAGGTGAAGAACGGCCCCGTCACCACCTGCTCCTCCGAGTCTCCCAGCCCCCACAGCACCCCCAGCACCCCGGGGACGCCCGGCACCCCCGGGGACCCCGGGCACCCCCGGCACCCCGAGTCCTCTGAGCCCCCTGAGCCCCATCAGCCCCCTCCCCGGACCACCTCCCAGGCCGGCCAACCCCTCACCTGACACCCTGGGCTCTTTCAAGCCCGTGACAGCTGCCCGTATGGGGGCTCCCCTGCGCCCCCCTGCCCTGAGGCCCAAACCCATGGTTCCACCCAAGAGCAGCACCCCGCCTCTGCCCCCCCCGCTGGACAAATCGTGCACCATGTGAGCCAAACTGGGCCAAAACTAGGCCGAATCAGGCCGACCCGGGCCAAAAATGGGCCAGAAGAGGAGATCAGGGTATTGCTTACTGTTTATAATCAACAAGAGGGTAGAAATGGTAGGACAGACAAAAAGGGTTTAACTGTAGTAATAAAATATAATATATGACATGATCTATGATATGATATGCCATGATATTTATGTGTTGTCAGGTTGGTGTGTACTCTCTTGGTGTGTAGGAGTTTACTTTCTCCGTGTATTGAAGCATTTATCAAAAGGTTAGCTAAAGGAACTGCAGATAGAGAGAAGAGGTACAGGGAAGAGCCGAGGCAGAGTATCCTGTCCCGTATGAGATATATTCAGAAACATGGGGAGTGTAGTTTGGCTCCAGTAAAATGTAGTTTCAGTGATGTGAACATTGGCTGTACTGTCCATAAAGATAAGCCTGCATTAGCTGAGGAGCCTATCACGAGAGGCTGCTGTATTCTTAATCTATTGCGATCGGCTGCTGTGTCTGTACTGAGTGATTTGATTGGTCGAAGCCGCAGAAGGAGGACGCTGCAGAGTGAAGATGCCCATTTAAGAGGGGGGGTGGGGGGGGGGGTGATGGTTCACACAGTTTGGCATGGGGAGGCTGATGTCTGTGTGACTCTTTGTTTTTCTATTTCACTTGGTTCAGCTGCTAAGCTCACGACGCCTCAAACCGAGCCTCCTGGGGCAGTCAGTGACAAAAACTCACTAGTTATTTAACCAATGTCTAGCTATTTAATGAATGTTTCCACTATTTAACGACTGTTCAGCCATCTATTGAATGTTCAGTGAGCTGTTGTGATGACATTAACGCTCGCTAAACTTAAGAGCCTTCTTCTGTCGTCTTCTACGAGGAGACCCAGACCAGTTTCAAACAGGGTGTGATGGTTTACCAGTGGAGGGAGTTGGGAGCTTGGACAGAACGTTTTCTGGAAAGGGGTGGGTGTATGATTTTTTTCCCATTTGTGTGTACGTGTGTGTGTGTGTGTGCGTGCGTGCGTCCCCTTGTTCGTTCCCTTGTAAGTGCAGAACAACTAGAATAGTGATAGATGATAGATTATTCATGCCTGCCTTTGAGTGCCAGAGCACGTGCAAGTCGGGGAGGTGCGTGCGCCTGTGTGTGTGTGTATGTGTGTGTTGTTGTAAAAAGCATGCCACTTAGTTGAGCGTGTGTGGAAATAATGGTTTACCTGCTTGTTACACTGAAGACACTAGTTAACCTTAAATTTCACAGTAAGCTAACAGGGTGGGGCTCTGTGTGTAAATGCCCAAAAACACTTGAACAGCACACTGAATGTGGCCTCCAACTGGGCTGGTAACTGATGAGTGTGATGAGCAATGGGATATGAGTTGCTATGGATGCACATCTGTGTGTGTGTGTGTGTGTGTATATGTGAAAGTGCCTTTTTTATCCTTGTCTTTTTTGGGGGAGAGTTGTGAATCCACTCACGCATGTCCTGGACGAAGAGCAGCAGCACTCAGAATGAAATAATCATAAAGTGTTTAGTAGATTACTGAATTATGAATCCTAGCATTAACCCATTGTGACATTGCACTTTGATGTATAGGATTGTGTACTTGGCATGTAGCATCATAACATGTTGGTGCATTTAACTAAAAAGGGAGGTTTCTTTGAATGTGTTTGATAATAAAGGAAATGGTTTTGTCCGTTAGTGTTGCTGTATTTGAAAACTGAGCTTCCTAAAGATGAGCTCATATAGCCAAATGGATTGTATTGATGTGTTGTATTTATATTATAAATAAACCGGAATAAATTAGCATTCAATTGTAAACTGATGCAGCCTTTGTTTTTTGTTTTTTTGAATGGCTGCATGCTGGATGTTTGGGGTTGACTGCACGCTACTAAGCTAGGTTGACTGAACAGTCATGTGGTCCCTAAGCATGCTTATTGGACTATAAATACCCATTATCACACACACCTCATTCATTGGTCATGCCTGTATGACCTTTGCAGTTTAGGAATCGAGGGCAGTCGACGTGCGATCACCTCAACTTTATTTAAATGGCACAATATAAAGGATTACAAATAAAAGCTAAACCTCTTAAAATAGCAACTGCTGCAAAATAATTAAAATTCTTCATAAATTAAACACGGAAAGGCTTTTTGGTGCTTGCAGCATATCCTGTACAGGGATGGGGAGTTCGCCAGTCGTGGCCTGAGCATGTGAAACGAGTTTACGCAGTAGTTCAGTATGAGAGGGACACCGAAGTGATGCACCTCTTTGGTCTGGAACAGGTTTGGCAGAACAAGAGATCCATGGCTAAATGAATGACTGCTAAATGAACAGTTGGACCGCAGGTTGAAATCCTTGAAATAAAAGCAGATCCTAGGACATTTTCCAAAAGAACAGATTTCTATAATAAAGTCTTAGAGGTGACAGGCTCCATCAACACCCCCAAATCATATGAGGTATGTATGTGCTATTCAGTCTGAGTGGTCCAAGTAGTGGTTCAGCCCTTAGAACCAGGCTTGAGGGTGCTGAAGGGTTTGGAGTTGCGCAGCGAGCCTGAGATCTCCTGCAGGAAGGCGGTGATGTGCGAATCCTTCTCAGACTTCCTGCCGTCAAAGATGACCACCAGGGTGAAGTGGGGCTCGGGCCGCGTCAGGTAGTAGGTGCTCTGGACTTTGTCGTCGTAAAAGTGCACCACCTTGTCCAGGGTGTTCAGCTCGGAGGCACGGTCTCCCATCATCATGATGACGTTGGGCCAGTGAGTGAGCGGTCGCTCCCCTGAGGGCAGGGACACCACCGCGGGGAACTGCTCCACACCCTTGGGCGCCTCGCGGTAGGAGTGAGGGTGGTGGTAGCCGTGGCCCTGGAAGCTCTCCGAGCCGCGGTTGTCGAACACCAGGGACACGCTGTTGGCGTCGTGTTTGCGGATGAAGGAGCAGATCTTGCCGTGGTAGTCGGGCGTGGTGCGGGCGGTCAGGGCTCTCATGTCTGCTGGAACAGTCTGACGGCTCAAGGCCTCGTAGAAGTAGAAGCTGAACTTGGCCAGCAGTGCTGCCTGGAAGCGCTGCAGCCACACATACAGGTGGGGCGGCTGCACGGCCTTCTGGGACTGGCCTCCAAATAGGTGCTTGCGCGTCTCTTTCTGCCGCTGGAAGAGTTGCCCCCAGGCAGTGAGCTTGGAGTTGGCACCGTGCAGACTGAGCAGAGCGGGCAGGAAGTGCCACTCGGACACCTGGGCCTGGCAGCGCAGTAACTGGGTCACCACGTCTACTTCCGTCTGGAAGCTCTCCTCCACGCGGCCCAGGATGGGGTGATGGAATCTGGCGAGGGAGGGAGGGTTAGTACGCAAACAGGAGCACTAGCAAACAAATGTAATGACAATAGCTGGCCTAATTTACGGTGACCTGAAACCAGCTGTCTCATTGCCGTGCTGAGAATACATTTGCATTTGAGTGTGGCTGGTTGCCACAGAGCAGCCATACACACTCTGCTAGCTGATTTATCTCCCCAGGTCTGCTAAGGGAGAGCATCACCTTCACCCCTCAATGCACTGCCAACTCAGTGTTATGTGTGGTGTTGTCAGACTGTGACCTGCTGCAATTTACCCAACAACTCAACCATGCAGTTTGTATTCCTATTTCAGTGGTAGGCAATGGTTTAGCTGACGTGTCTCCTGGGAAAGCAGTGGAGTCATGCATTTGCTGGATTCAGCAGAAAGTTTTCTTCCCTCAACCCCAATATGTCACTCCCTTCTCTCCCCTCTTTCCTCTCTCTCATTCTTCCCTCCCCCATCTCCCCATTTCTATTGATACAAAAACCCAGGCTAGACTGGGTATTAACGCACAAACACACCTGGAGCTGTACTTCTGAAGGACAGCCTCCAGGATGGTGACCAGCTCATCTGAGTTGATGCTCTTCTGGGTGCCTAGTGAATGCATCTTTTCATACAGGTCAGCCATCTCCATGCGGGCCTGGGTGAAGTGGCACAGCTGCTCTGACAGGTGCGACAGCAAGTCTTCCAGGTAGGAGGCTGAGCCTGGCTGGGCGTGGCGCCCCATCGTCACCACTTTTCGCAGCTCATTGTACAGGGAGGTGTAGATGGTACGGATGGAGTCCTTGCGGCTAAAGAACGACTGACCACCTGAACGGAGAGGACAAGGAAGGTCAGCCGGCCAAAAACACACAGGTCTACTCTCTCATTTACTGTGTACCATCATCAGATGAAAATGGTTGACTTGATGCTTGTATTGATTATCCATGAGCTGCAGCGCCATCTGGTGTTAGAAACATATAGCTGTCTGAGTGCCATTACCTCATACATGTGAAAATGAAATCAGAATTTCTCTGTGCAAATTTGGAAATTTCACTTTGCACAAGTATTGCACAAGTATTTCACGTGATTACAAAACAAATGAAAATAGCTTACCGAAAGTAACGTAAAGTTACCTAGTTGCATCATAATGAATAGAGATCAAGCTTGTTTGTGATCTTACTGTCTCAAACTATCAGCGTCCATTGATACTACAAGGTCTACAATGTAAATTAGTCTACTTGTCATTTATACAGCGCATTTCCCCCGCGACCATTCCCTTGTGCGGTGGCAACACACACCGAGGACAAGACGAGGACACATGGCCAGGGAAACACATTTTTAGGGGACTCCAATTTTGGCACAACACCTGTTGCGGCTATCTGACACCCTTTCCTCAAGTTCGAGGCAGTACGGTTGTCGACAGTGTCGCGTGACGTTACCCAGTTTCTGTCCGAGGAATGTCATGTTGTGGTAAGCCTTCTCCGCTGCGGCCAGGTGAGCCAGCGCCGCCAGCAGGGCGGCCCAGATGGCTCCGGCACTCTTGCTGTTGTCCTTCTCTTTCTCCACGTAGTCCTTCGCCCGGTCGAAAGAAAACATCCCGAGCTGCGTGAAGAAACTCTCCAGGATGGCCTGCTCCCGTGGTACGGGCCGCAGCTCTTCCACCGCCGTCATGACTCAGAACTAGAACCGACTAAGTTCAGGTGTCTGCCAAAGCTAGCTAACGTGAACGTTAGCAAGACAGACTGTCAAGTAACGTGTAACGTTAGTGGCGTGAATGGCAAACGTTCGCTAACGTCAGCTGAACGGTTCGGTAAACACCATTCTTCCAGTCCAAATGCACCAAATTCATCGCCTTCACAAGAACCAGATACATCATTTTAAACATATAACCTTATAAATGTGTTGGCAATAGGCCTAAATATGTACATGAAACGACAACATATAAAACCGTACATGTAACCAGCTAGCTAGCTAACCATCTGACGCCATATTGGTTACGCAGGATGTCAACACTACGGAAAGCAAACAATACCAAATAGCACAGACTGCAAGAACGGGAAAAATAGGTTGCTAGCGCCTTCCTGCGTCGACTACAAGTGGAACTTTTTGATTATAAAGTTTTAGTTGTATTTGTTGGTCATATTCACTCTTCCCTGCAATTATTAAAGGTGTGTCTATGGATAGTAATTGTAAAGGATTTAAAATAATACCATTGACCATTTAACAGTGGACCTAAGAAAAAGTCAAAGTCATAGTTTGATATTTCCAAAGGCTCTTAAGGCAGCACACGCAATGGACGTCACACAAGAATGACCACATTAGACAATATATATATTTTGTTGACAATGAAAGCAAACATACAAGTGACAAAGTTCAAACTAATGAATCAATATCCTCACTTTAATATATTTGTACTGTCCCCTCTCTCCATTTTTCCAGAGGCAGCACACAACAAGCTCGACCGCACCATCTGGGCTAAAGTGGAAAAGCATTTTCTCCACAGCAACATCAAATGCGCCGAGCTCCTAGAGTTAGCCACACAGAGACCGGAAATTGAGTCAATTAGCCTTCAAAGTAAAACCGTGAACTGTGTCACTAAAAGGGAAAAACAAAACCATGGGTGGAAGTGACCTTAAATTCAGTGATACTACAAACAAATATTCAGATTAAATTGGACTGGTCACCTTTCATTATTGCTGACAACAATTAGGACAATACTTACAATAAAATTATATTATATCATATATTATTCATATCATGCAATTCTAATTTAATAGATAATGTGTTGTTTGTTGTGGGAAATAACGTTTTTATTGTCAATAGAGTGCTGTGGAGTTGTGCGATTTGACGCTTTTATTCTGAAAGGAAGAACCGGAAATCTTACTCTTTTCTGGCTAGCCGCAATCACTAACAAAATCTGACGCGTTAATCTGTTGACTCCACTTCCGCTTGCTATGTTTTGATTCGAAAATGTCCAACTACGACAGAGTCATTCACGAGGCGACGAGTGTCCTCTGTAGCAACAAAGGCGCCATGGTCCTGCTGGAGCTACACAGGAAGGTTTTCCAGCGCTTCGACATCACCGAGAATCACTTTTGGTACGTAGTGAAGAAGTGCCCTCGCTTCGCGGTGGTGCAGAACAAGGAGGGGACGGACGACTGGGGGACCGACTTCATCGTCGTCGCGAAAACATCCCTCCGCCTGTGCAAGAATTACACGAAACAGCACTGCTCAGACTGCCAGGAGTTACACCTCTGCAAATATTTTGTTTATGGGAACTGCAGGTTTGGGAAAGGCAGGTAAGTTAAAAATGAAGGAATTAGCTTGTCGAGGGCGACGAGCTCTTGTTACCCCCCCCTCCCTCCACCAGCTGGAAAGAAAATAGGTTTCGTTTTTCTGAAATAGACACACAGTGTACATATCCGGGGTGTGTACAGAAAAAAAAAACACTGGACACTAAGGCAGAGAAGGGAAATAAAACAAACGAGATACATGGATATATATACAGTGGTGGCCAAAATTGTTAGAACACCTGACAGATCTGAAAATATTAACCTTTTCTTGCCTCCAAAACATGATTTCATTTCATAATGTTCATGAAACATGCAGATGGTTGCTCTGAGCACAACAAATATCAGATGAAGTGAGTCCTACTGTTTTTATCCACTTTTAACTTTAATATTTGGTATGTCCACCTTTTGCAGCAATTCAAAAGAATCACACAGCTGTGTCCTAAGACTCTTGCATCACCATCAATTTAACCACGATCACACCTGACAATGATTACACAAGTAATTTTGATTGTGTGACATTGACAGTGAAATAGGCCTAGCCTGTTTTTTGTAAGGAAAATGACGTAAATCTCCTTATGATGGCTCTATTCTATGGTTTATAGAGCATAATGATGACTTTGTATATATTTCATTCGTTTTATGGGTATTTTAATGGCCAATTGAACAAAAACAACTGAAACCTCTTAAATGTATGCCAAGTGTTCTAATAATTTTGGCCACCACTGTATATATATATCCATGCCACAAATCAACACAATACAATATTACAAGACAAGACTTAATAAAGTTTGCATTTGTACAGTTCTCACAGCTTTCTTGTTCTTTCTTATTTACATTTGCATTCATCAACAAACAATATTCCACAAAGGAAACATATAACAGAATTATTATTATTTATCGCAGAATTGTTTCCCTTCTTTTTTGTAAAAAAATTGAACCCAGGAGGTATATTCTTCCATACAGAGAAAAAAACAACTTTTAACAACAAAATTTAACAACTAAAAATCCAGAGGGAAAAAGTACAAAAAATCTGCAGAACTGTCCAAAACTGTATTCATTTAATTATGTTTTGAGTGCCCATATACTAGCACAGTGGTACCCAACCCAGTCCTCAAGTGCCTCTTGTCCTGCAGGTTTTAGCTCCAGCTCTACACACCTGAACCAATTAAGGTATCATGAAAATGTGAAGCCTCTAATTGGTTCAGGTGTGCCAGAGTAGAGCTGGGGCTAAAACCTGCAGGACAAGGGCACTTGAGGACTGGGTTGGAAACTAGCAGATATGTGTGTCAACAGTGCATAGGAAGAAAATTAATTTTCAGTGTCCGAAATATATTTTGAATCAGCATAACATGTGCAATACATTGTTAGCTGTAAATTTATTGTTAAGTGTATATGTGTATATATATTTGAATCGCTATTTGATATTGTCACTCTACAAGATTCAGCAGCTCCATACGCGCTAATCCTCATTTCAGGGTAGGATCAAGTTAATTGATCAGGAAAATAATATAATTTTTTCCTATGTTATATATTGTTTTAGTTATAAGTTAAAATATTTTTCGTTTCTCGTAGGAAGCCGTGCAAGTTCTCCCACGATATACGGTCAGATCATAACTACCCTCTCCTGAGAGAGTGCACCCTGCATGAGCTGAATGCGGATGACCTGTTTCTCCTGCTGCTTCAGAACGACCCCTCCCTACTGCCCGAGGTAACACATGCACGCGCTCAGGGAAAGTGGTTGTCCAAAGGCCTTTGTCTCACAAGGTTGCCAGTTGTTTCCCTTGGACCCTTAAACTGGTCCGATAGCGTGTCTCCACTTTCTCCCTGGCTGCGAGGACTGATTCATTGTATTTCACATGCTCTATTTGCTTTAAATGTGGAACATTTCTGCGTTACAGGTCTTTCTGCTGATTTGTGTGGCTCTTCTCTCTGCCAGTGTGTCAGTGCTCTAAGTTTGCTCTGTTAAAGCCGTTGGAGAAAGTGAAATGTGGCTGCGAGCTGCGTTCGCTCTTGCTTTCACTTTTGCTTTTTCTCTTTTCTGGAGAGGGAAGGACCAGGGTAGCTTACATCCTGGCTTTTGTGGATGGGAAGTAGGCAGCGCCAGTGAGATGAGGATCCTGCTCTCTTGATTGGATGGTGCATTTGCAAACAGGAAGCAGTTTCTGAAAAAAAAGAAAAGCTGTGCTAAAATGCCAGAACAGGAGATGTGAGTTCAGTCTTTAAAGAGTAGGCAGTTCAAGTCTAATGCCAAAAAGGTGCAAAGGCAATCAATAAAGTAATTCAGCAGCAAGATCGGGTGAAGAGCAAGTGGATGAAGAGAAGCCTTGAAGAACCTGAGGGAGAACCTGTATTTTCAACAAAAAAAGAAAACCAAATAATAAAAAAGAAAAACCAAAAAAAAAATCTAAAAAAAAAAGTACCCTGTTGATGTGCGTTTGACCTGAGGGAAGTGTCCGTTTCAACAGAGGTAAAGTAGAACACTTTGGTGTGTGAGGTTTGATTTGTCCATCATCCCTCTGGTTGCCAGTGTGTGGACACGCTGACACACTGATCCCCCTTTTCCTGCTGTGTTCCTCAATGCAGGTGTGCTCTCACTACAACAAGGGCGCCGGGCCGCATGGCGCCTGCACCTTCCAGGAGAACTGCACCAAGGTGCACATGTGCATGCACTATGTTCAGGGCGACTGCATGTTTGGTCACAAGTGTAAGCGGCAGCACATCATCGACCAGCACGGCCGCCGCATGCTGGAGGAGAGAGGGCTCAGCGGGGAAATCATCCACGACCTGCCGTTCATTTACCAGAACATCCACCACCTCAGCGCCCCCTCACTCTACTCCTCCAGAGGTGAGTGTTGAGTGTCAGGGGCTTGATTCACTAAAGCTCAACCACACCGATCGACTCACAGACTGATCTGGGCCGCCCCGATCATTTCAAACACTTATGGATATTTACGACCCAAGCATCGCCGATTCAATCAGAGACCGCCAACAGCCAGTGAGAGCCCAGTGAGGTGGAAGAGTTAAAAAGTTATATATTAATGATGATAATTTGGGAACTCCTTTACTACAACAAAGATACAAAGCTACTAGCCTAACTAGCATTACCCTCTTTATGATGAGGCCATCTCACCCCCAGCTCTACTCGTCAGCAGGATAATCTCAGTTATATGGTTGTGTGATGGCAGGTCGTTGCCGAACCGTCTAGTGTGAGCAGATACACCGCTGAGACAAAGAAATCAGTGAAATCCATCATTCTATCTGATGCAGTGTTTTCACAATAAGCATTTTAAAAGGCTTCTAGTGGGTCCGCGGTGTTAAAGGTAACGTTGCTCCTGAATGCTCCCCTGTTGTGTGTTTTTCTAGATGTGACTTCCAAATCATTTCTTTTAATTAGTTTATGTCTGTAGTGTGAGAAATTGGTACCACAGAGAACCATTTTGAAAGATACAGATGATCAAAAGTACATTTTAAGATATACTCAGTGATCCTCAGCTGTACCTCCCCCTGAGAATATGCATGTGTTTTGTCTTTGAGGTGCGTGTATTAGCACGCAGGGGAATATTGATGTGTTCTCTATGTCAGAGAGCATGCCCAGCGCACTCTCCAAGCCTGTCAGCGACACCGATGAGAGGAATGAGATCTGCCTGCATTTCATCCGCAGGAGCTGTCGATTCCAGGGTGAGCTCAGCTTGTCTTTTCAACCCTCATCTACTCTGACTTTTGTTGTTCAACACCTTCCTGAAATGTTCTAAATTGAAATATCGCCAGTCAAGTATAAACACAGTTCCAAATGAATGCGTTAATATTTCCACCATTACTTTGCATTTCAGCCTATTCTACAAGTGCTGCAATTCCCTTGCAATTTCAGCAGGTGGCGACAAAGTGTCAAATTAGACCAGATGATTCATGTACGATGAATAAGGGCAGTAGAGTCAGTGAATTTGCAACAATCCAACTTGATATTTGCACATCCTGTTTTTGCATCCATGCTGCCTGTCAGCCGAAGAAGCCATATGATATGATTTTCATGTCACCGGCCTCAGTCTCATAGCAAGCAATCACTGTTACTGCACTAGGTAATTTCGACACTTTGGTGGCACCAAGAGGCAACTGTTTGAATTGTTAGACTTCAATACCCAGAAGTCATGTAACGCTCTTCTCTGTAGCAGCCCCACTTTGTGATGTAGGCTGATAAGACGGGTGTATTTTTCCATTAAACAACCTGCTTTCACATTTTGAAGTGTCTTGTATGTGTCATGTCTTGTAATGTTTTGTCGAGAATGTAATTGAGATTCTCGTATTGCGTCCGTCTCCTCTGTAGACAAGTGCATGCGTGTGCACTTTAACCTGCCGTACAAGTGGGAGGTGTTTGACGGGAACACCTGGAAGGACCTGAGGCATATGGAGGAGATTGAGCGGACCTTCTGCGACCCACGCAAAACGCAGAGGTCAGAGTTCAACTCCCTGCGTTCCCAAAGCATCCGAGCCTCAAAGCTCATCCGCCGTTGACGAGGCGGCAAGCGAACTGGTTGCTCATTCTCTCTGTTGTGTTTGCAGCCCAGGCGCACGGCCCGTGGACTTCCTGACCATGACACGGGAGCACGACCCAGTTCGCCGCCTCTCCACGGTTTCTTCAGTAACCAAGCCGCCGCACTACATCCTGACAACCGAGTGGCTGTGGTACTACAAGGGCGACCATGAGAACTGGGTGGAGTATGGACAGCCTGTGAGTCAGCCTGCTGTTGTAGTTGGATTTAGGGGGTGGGATTTTGAGGTTCAAGGGTAGACTGTTACATTTTAAAGGTGCCGTGTGTAACATTTTAACAATAATAAATCATTACCACATTAACTTATATATATATATATTATTAGTGCAATGATCACCTCGGAAGCATGTTAATGCCATGTGGAAAGGGGGTCATTATGTTGTGTTGCAGTTAAGACACAAATGGAAAGAATAACCATACTTGGAGAACAAGAATGAAACCCTTTTATTTCTGTTGTGCCTCCACCAGGACGACAAGCAGCGCACAACATCGATGACTTCCCGGGACCTGGAGGAGGCGTACATGGACGGCAAACTGGCTGAAGTCAAAGTCGTAAAAGGCCACCGCGAGTACTACCTCAGCTTCCAAGGTAACGCACTTCCTGTAACCTCAGTGCCAAAATGAGTGGGTGAGCGCAAATGACTGACAGCGAGGAGACAGCTTCCCCTCTCTGCTCCTGCCGCACCTTTCTTTACCGACTCCCTGTCTCTCCGTTGCAGACATGTACCAGCGGAACCCGAAACACAACACCAAGAGGAGAGTGCACCGCCGGCCGCGCTTCATCTCCATTACAGAGGTGGAGAAACAGGCTGCCCGGTAGAGAGAGAAACAACCGGCAGGATCTCTACGTTTCTGGACGAACGAGTGCCTTAACCCTGGCTGTCGAGCATTTCTGGAGTTTCCGCATCGAACTGTTCACCCTGCTATTTTCTGCGCGCACAAAATCAATTCACTCCTCCTAGTTTCTGACAACGTTCCTGTAATAATGTTTCACATGGATAGATCTGTTACATTTGAAGATTTTGGTCACCATTGCATCTGAGAGCTCAGTGGATGGATGGATGTATTTTGTGTTTTGTTTTTTTGTGTGTTTTTGTCTGAATAATTATGGAGAAAAAAAAATAGGGAACATATTTATAAGTTACATATTTGCATCTTTTTTTAATATCTAGAATCTTTTTGTGTTACTTTGTGTTTTTGAGGTGACCTCTATTTGGCTTATTTTGTTATTATTTTCAACCAGATTATGTTTTTTTTATATTTGATATGACTTGGCTGATATTTTGTCTTGGAAGACCCAAGGAATGAATTGTCCCACTAAGAGAGCATCCTGTCTGGATTTTCTTCACAGAAAAAACAGTGCTATTGACTCGATACAGGAATCCCTTTTATTGAGTAAAGATGGAATGAAGGAGTAAAAGGAAATTCATGGAAGTCCTTTTTCAAAGTTGTAGCAACAATAACGCATAGAGGTCCATATTAGTTTAGTCAATATCTGGTATTTGTTGTTAAAACACCAAAACAAGTCACACTGTATTCAGAGCATACATGTGTTAATATTTGAATGAAATATCTGGTGTGACAACAATTTGAGAAAACCTGACCAGATTGCGTGAACAAGCTATTCAGACATATTTCAATTTCATACGAGCATTTTGCAAAGATCTAAACATTTCAATTTGTATCAATTCTCAATAATGTATACTTGAATGAGAAGAATCAACAGAGTAAAAACAAGTGCATTAGTTATTGATAAATGATGAAAACAAACAGTTCTTCATTTAGTGGGCTCAGACTTGGATTCCACTGTATGTTTGGAAATGTTTTCTTCCCCAGTTAATGTAATATATTATCACAATTGTTTGTTTATAGGAGCTGACATTAATGCAATTATTGATTAATTGTGCTCTGCTGTCTAGAGAATTTACATGTTATTCTTACAAGCATCTTTCCTTCTCAAGAATTGTTTACATTTTTGTTATCACAGTTTATATAGCCTTTCTGATCACCATGCCAATTATGTTGTGTTGACATGCTTGAAACCTGATAGTAACTCTTATTTAACACATCCTTGCTTACAGTTTAGATGATGCTTAAAATGATTTTTTGGTTTTAATGTTAATTCTGTCACTGATATAAGGATTTTGTAGATTTAACAAAAAGGTTTTATCAAAGACAATACAACACCATTTGCCTCTTATTTTTTGCCCTTCTTGATATCTGGCAATATCTCAGCAACATCTTTACTCAATAAGAGGACTGAAATAAGTTCTGTACAGTAACATAAAACATAAAATCTGAGTTAAATAATCAACTTCGTTTTCAGGCTGAATGTAAATAGAGCTAGGCAAAAGCATTTCAATGGGAATAAACCCTTGTGTTTACTGTCTCTTCAACTGTGTTATAATGAATGCTTAGCTTGTATATCAGCAATTCAGTATTCACAAGATGTTATTGTCAATGGCCCCGCTGGAATAAATCTTTTTTTATGGGAAACCTTTTCATTCTGATTTACAATTTAATATTAGAGAATGTAAGTCCTTTGTTAATATGAAAACCTGACACTATCTAAGATTGAATCTAGCCAACTTTGACAACCTAGAACCTTAAATGAGTTCCGGGAATCTGCCAATGAAATGAAATACACAGGTCTCCGGGGCCAGATGGTATTCAATTTGATGTATATTTAACTTTCTTGAACAAGTGAAATGCCAGCTCACTGCTCCAGCTATAGCTCTTAAAGTCTGACCAACCTGGATTGTAGATTAGTACATGCTAAAGTTCTAGCATGACTGTGTAGATTTAGGTTTATCAGACAGGATTTGTCAGAGGTAGGTTCCCTTTTAGAGGATTTTATATATACGCAACCTCTGACTGGCCTAGCTCCTATCATTGGGTGCAGAAAAGCCTTTGATAGGATAGAATGGGAGTACCTAGAGAAAGATTATATTCATTTGATTAAGGTGTATACCAACCCTAAAGCAGTCCTGAGAGCTTGTGTGATGTGATGTTTGTCAAGGGTGCCCTTTGTCCCCTCGTTTTGTTTTCATTTCTCCAACTACTGACTCAAGCTGTATCAGATATCAGATGTATCAATCAGATATATAATTATGTATTACAACTGCCCAAGCTGGCAAAATAAAAATGGAATAAAAAATTGGAAAATAACAAAAAATGCTAACAAAAATATTAAAATAAAACGAGTGTAATTTTATAACTTATGCAAGTAATTGATTTAAGATTTCATCATGGATTTTTAGACTTTCAGGAGAAAGTGTCCGTTTGATTGTGTTACTTGTGTTCAAGAAATGCAAAGTTTTCATAACTACTTGATCGGTTTTGTATCGGTTTTGTATTTTTATGTTAACGGTTCAGGCGAACACAGGCTCGCGCACCTCTTACAATTGCATTATTGGGTGAATTTTCTCCCTTTCTCTGCTGATTATCAATACATTTCTGCAAAGCTGGCCAGTCATTTCGAAGAAGGAATGTCAGGGTTAGAAATCGATTTCCTGCTTCAATTATCCAGCGTCTCGGACTGAACGGCGGTCTTTGTGAAGAGGCGTTTCACCGCGGAGGCACAAAAAAAACAACACAAAGATGTCGTTTGAATTGTAGATTTTGATCAACTGACCGACCGTGGATAGTCGGTAGGCTCCGGGGCCTGGTACAGAGACGTGCCCTGAATCTGAGGGGTTTCAAACTACCAGCCTCCGGGACTCTGACAACACGTTACCGGAGGGCTTCATTCACCGGTGACGTTTCTTGGCGAGGATGATTGAGCGCATGAAGAGGTGTATGCTGCAGCCTCTCCGCCTGGACCGCATCTTTTGACTACGAGGGGCAAATGCAGTAGCGCGTCAAAGCAGACTATATGCCGGTGGACTATAGCATTCTGCAGGGAGATCTCTCCTTTTCCTTGCAGGGAGCGCGCTGCGCGGCTGTGGGAGAGGTGTGACGCGCGCGTACCGCATCTTCAGGATGGCAGGTAGGTCTCATCCCAGCACCGAGAAATAAAATGTTGTTTAATCCTCAGAGGCGAGCCGTCAATGATAGCACGGGTTGGTGCGTTAATCGCCATCATTTCCTCGCAAAGCTTCTATCATGTGTTCTTACATTTAACCAAGCGTCGCTGAAGGCCGTGTTCTCCGAGTCTAGGTCGGTGCCCGTTATTTAAAAAAAAGGCACGGGATGCTACAGATGCGGACTGACAACACGCTTGCCGCCCTTTTTCATCGTTAACGTTGAGATAAAGGCGAGATGAAGGACCGTTAATGCGTCTCATCGGCTCGGCTGTCGGAGGGGCACCGTGGGAAAATCCGCGCCTCTTCATTCCAAGGAGGCGAATTTGTGTCATGACCGACATTGTCACATTAAACAACCGCTACCGGGGCAGCCTAATTTGGGAGCCGCTGGTCTGCACACCAAACCCAGGTTTCTGACGCTGAAACGGCACTGCGCGGTGTGCCCATAGCTGTTCATAGAGGGGTGGGCAGATATGGGCTATGCCCGGTAATGGGGTCAGCCAGTCGGCTATCTGTGCGAGAGGACCGTGCAGGGCCGGCAGGGAGACAGAGAAGATGTAAGCGGCCTGTCTGCACTACCTAACGCACATCACTATACCCCTATAATGTTCCGATAGTGATTTGGTAGTGTGTCAGTGGTATAGGCTAGTTCATAGCGGCCTTATCATATTATATGGGAGCTTTCTTTTTTTATCTCCCATGGTATCGTTACTATATTCCTACAGCAGTGATTATCAAAGGGACCCTCAGGGGTCTTATGGTGGGTTCCAGCCCCCCGCGCAGCAAAATGAGGTAGTTTCATTTCCACTGTAATTCAATTCACTAGAAGTTACCCCAAGGTTATTATTATACGTAGGGTGTAATCTGTGTCTATTTGGGGGTCCATGAATGAAAACGTTTGAGATCCCCTGAACAGAGGGACTTTTACTCTGTCTGTGCAGGTCTTATCCTTCTACAATTTATTATAAGGTTACTGGAGCTCTCTTTCAGTAATGTCTGTTGCTACTATTAGAATGCAGAATAAACTTGACCGACAGAATATCAACAAGTATTTAAAAGGTGTCGTTTCATCGCCAGGGCCTCCTGACCGGCCCATAGCATGCTGTAACGGGCTCGGACCGGTGACCCTTTGAGGAGGGATGGAACTTATGATCCCGGCGGGCGTGGGCACGAGGATGTACCCCAGAATCTCCGCGTGCCTGCGCACATTTGGCGCGCTCCTGCTGGTCGCGGGCACGTTGGTTTCCATGGTCACCTCAAGCGCACCCGTTGCAGGTAAGTCTCGTTTTGTTACTGTACCTTGGGTTTACACTTAGGGGTCGACCTATATATTTGTGAAGGCCAGTTCATTTGGACTGACACTGCTGATAGCCAACCATTTGTACCACTGCTATTCAATATCTTTAACAATTTTCAAGCCAAACAAAATCTCAAAATTACAAGGATTCAGTGTTTCCATCATATCTTTATTCGTGTCAGGATGGAAAAGCCTCTGAAATATCATTTAGGCCATCATGGGACACTAAATCTCTCCAATGAAAGCCAGACTAATGAAATTCTTTGAAGGTTAAGGCAGGGTTAGGTGTGTTTCACTGCAGGTTTTACAGACTGACACTGGTGATCGGGGAGGAACCTCCATCAGTAGTGTTAGATGATATTGATTGGCTGATTATTTTTTGGCGTTTTTCCCTTAATGGTCAGTAGGGGAAGAGAGAGGGATGACACATGACAAAGGTCCCAGGCAGCATTTAAACCCAGTAGTTTTTAATCATTATAAGGGAGAGAAAAGAACAATCCAAAAAATCCCAGAAACCTAACCTATAAAGCTACATCTAAAAATATCATGAGTAGAGAAATAAAGAACCATAATGACCCAAAAAATCCCCTGCTTTGTTAAAATAAGAAATCCCTGGGAAATAAGAACAAGGAAAGGGTTTTTAAAAATGTCATTATATTGTAAGGGTTCTTTATAGCACCATGCTCAAACCATTGCACATGGTGCTATAGAGAACCTTTCAATGGTGCTTCATAGCATGGTTACAAACCTGAAGAACCATTGTAGAATATTGCATTTTGCAAGATAGTTTGCTGACCTATGTCTAATAATTCATCACATTAGCCAAATAATATCTTGTCAGCCAGTCGTTGCTCCACTTAGACCAGAAAAGGATTCAATATATGCAGGTTGTTTTGGCGGCAAATTATTTTAGATGCAGGAACTTGACATGTGATTTGACACTGCTGTGGGTTACCGATGGAAAGGCTTCTACTTGTACTCATATGGGCGGGTGGATGGGCGGAGACATTTACCTTCTAAGAATCTGACGACCCAGGTTCAATTCCTAACTTGTGCCAAGAAGTTTTCTACTGAGGGAAGTTTTCATTTTCAGCATTTTTCTTATTTAACCATGACCAACCTTAACCAAAGTTTTTTTTTACTTGTGACAAACACGGGGGTCCTGTTCTGTAGCTGACACTGACCTCTGACCTCTTCTGTGGTTGGCAAGAAGTGAAAAGTGATCCGTAAAGCATCACATCATTACGATTATTACCCTACTTCGTCATCACGTACGTGGTGAGGTTTTCTTTCTCCTCCCGTCCCCGCATTTTCTTTCCTATTCCGGTCTTTTTTCTTCTCACTACTCCCACTGTCTCCAGCCCCGTGAGTCAGTACCGCCGTCAGGCCAGGGAGACGCACCGCGGAGCTTTACACCCCACCCCCGTGCTCTCGATCTAAATATCAAAACGTACAAGGCTGCGGGGGGAGAAACCCACACGTCCCCGGCGGACTCATGACTTAGACACACAGCGAGCGATGATGGAGCGATATTAGTTTGCGGAGGACTTAACGTGATGCATCTTTAGGTGATTAGATCATTGTCATCGAAGCAACACGGATCGATTGAACGGTGCTATGGGACGCTATTCTTAGAAACCCAATCTCCAGTCTGATCTCGCCTCGCTTTATCTATCTTTCTCCTCCTCTCTAATTTGGTTTTCTCCTCAACGTCCTTTTTACTGCTCCTTCTCTTCCTCCCTCTCTCTCCGGCTACGATATGTCACTGTAATGAATGTGTGTGTGTGTGTGTGTATGTGTGTGTGTGTGTGTGTAGAGCTTGTATGCTGTTGGCTACAGTGTGCCTTAGCTGAGAGCACAGTCTCCAGCATACCAATGAGTCCGTCACCATCCGGCACGTGATGCTGCCGCACAGCACGGCGTCACCACGGCAACGCACAAGGCACAAGATGAAAGGGTCTCAGTCAAGGCTAGGTGGAGGAGGATGTGGGCTTGGCTTGATTCAGATCGCTGTGTGTTTTGTGAGTGTGTGTGTGTGTGTGTGTGTGTGTGTGTGTATTGGTGTTTCCCACATCACAGGAATAGCCATTCAGTTTCGGGAGGGTGGCGTGGTCTAAATGCCTTTTCAGAGGATTTTACACCTCATCGGGAAAAAGGGAGGAGACTCATTTGTTGTGTGTGTGTGTGTGTGTGTAGGAGTATGAGTTTCCCATACACAGTAACTGCCTCAAAGAATTTATTTTGTTTTGAATTTCATTCATGAGATTCAGTGCGGCGTGGTGTAAATACTGTTTCAGAAGCCTGTAGTGATGATGATGAGCAAAGGGTAAATGTCTGTGTGGTGGGTGTGGAGGTGGTGAAGAGGTTCAGCCAGGCAATTTGTCACTTTTCCGAACTTTTCCCGGCAGTGACCCCCGACACCGCAATAAACATTTAGGCAAATACAGCGAATCTACAGCATCTCAGTTTGGGGGGGATGGGGGGGGGGGGGGGGGGGGCGGGGGGGGCGCATACAGATGTATACAGATGTATACAGATGCGCATACAGATGTATTTTCACATAGCGCAGCTTTAATTGATTGATTAATTGATAGTGATTGAAATGCATTGATTGCCAAATGGTACCAGGCTCGTGTTTTTTTTTGTCTGTGATTTTTTTTATTTTGTGTTCTACTAATCGACAAAGAAATGTTTGCATGCACTGTGTGCCCAAATAGGCTTAGAAGTGTGTGTGTGTCTGTGCGTGCGTGCGTGCGTGCGTGCGTGCGTGTGTGTGTGTGTGCGTGTGTGTGTGTGTGTGTGTGTGTGTGTGTGTGTGTGTGTGTGTGTGTGTGTGTGTGTGTGTGTGTGTGTGTGTGTGTGGTGCTGCTGGGCTCTCAACCATGTTGGTTGTTACCCACAGGGTGTTGCCTTAAATAGTCTCTCACTAGCCAGACACACACAAGATCACATGCACCTGCAGGGTCACGCAAACCACATGTGTCTGGTGCACATTTCTCTCGCTCTCATTTTAACATGAGTTATGATATGAGTTGTTCAATGTCTCTTTTCTCCTCTCTCTCTCCCCACAGGTGTGCTGGACTTCAACAGGACGGTGCAGTCTCCATCCTCTAAGTCACCATCATCACCCTCCCCACCCAGACACCCGGGTGCCAGCCCGCCAAAGGAGAGCGGTTACGAGGGTAACAACGGCGCGGGCTCAGCCGAGGACTCGGACTCGGGTGCCCAGGGCATCCATCTCCTGCTGAGACCCCCGGACCTGCTGTCCCCCAGCCACCCACCTCCGCTCCCCCCGCACAACCAGCCCACCCTCACTCCCCCCCCACCCTGGGAGCAGGGCCCCTCCTTGGAGGAGGCCTGGGGCTCCGGGGACTACCTGGAGACTCTGTCCTTCATGGTTCCCGATGGAGAGGAGCTGGCCCTGGCCACGCCGCTGCCCAGCCACCCCTTACGACGACACCAGCGACTGGGTCTCCTACGACACCTCCTTCCCCTCCCGGCCCACCCTCCCCCTCTCCTCCCGCCTCCTCCTCTCGCCCTCCTCCTCCACCCCGACTATCCCTTTCAGGGCGGGCCTGCACACCCACCCCGCCCAGCCGGACGTGTTCCCTACCTGGGACGAGGAGGACTACGACCTGGAGGACATGCTGCCCCTGGAGCCCACCGAGCTCCTGCTGCCGGACATGAACAGTCTGGAGTATTACACCAACATGCTGGCCCGGGAACGAGAGAGAGAGAGAGAGAAGGAAAGAGAGAGGCAGAGGGAGAGGGACCGAGAAATCACCAGCCCAGGTCGGGGCAAGGTCAACCGGACTGACTCCAAACCAATCATCAGTCCTACGGCTACCACCACACACACTCACACACATGCTCATCCTCCATCGCCGTCACCTAGCTCGGGTCCCCCCCCAGGACGGGAGCCCAAGCGACCCTCGGTGGGGCCCACCCCTCCTCTCGCCCTCTCACCCACTCTCACGGGCGGGGGGGACGGGGCGCCTTCCCCGTCGCTCAGACCCACCTTCAGGACGCCCCCTGCTCCCTCTCCTCCCCGACCAAAAGACCGCCCGCCCGCCCCGGGCAGACACCCTCCGCACCCCCCTTCCAACACCACCAGCCGGGCCCCGCCTCCTCCTCCGCCCGGGCCGCCCGCCCGACCCGAGAGACCCGAGAGGCCCCCCGGTCGGGACTTGGTGGAGCAAGGCGCCGTCACGGTGAAACTGCCGCTTGCGACGAGGGCCCCCACCGCCAGGCCCACAACCACCACCACCACCACCACCACGACCAAGGCGACCACCACGACTACAGCCGTCACCACAACCACCCAGATCACAGTGATCAGCCTGACCAGATCCCCGCCGGCCACCACGCCGAGGGTGGCCCAGACGCCCCCCACCAGACAGTACCTGTGCAACGTCACCAAGCCGGAGATGTACCTGGTCAGAGTGGGTAAGACGACAACGATTGTCCCTTTGGTATCCTTTGGTGTAATGCACAGACTTCACTGCATGATTTCTGGGTAATGAAGTTTCCTCTTGTTGCCAAAGTTGCCTATTGCAGCTTTAACTAACTTCCTCTGCTCATCCGAAGACCGACCGAAAGCTGATGTTTGTCTTTTTCATACAGTCAACTCCAAAGGTTCCTCTGCCGGCTTCACTCAGGTCAGAGACATTTTGAAGAGAGAGTTCAACCGCTCAGTCGAGCTTCAGGTAAATAAACACCAAAAACACTGGAATCACGCTAATCATCTCAAATTATAGTGGAGGGCTACCGCGGCACTCTCAACCCATCAACACATAATAATACTAGTGGTTTTCAACCATGTGTGTTCAGTCAAACACGACACTGATTTAAGGGTGCGACCACAACTACACTTTGTTTTATTTGGTCTGAATCATAGTGAAAATGTTGCATTTTTGTATTTGGTGGTAAAACCAGTTTGTTCTCGGTCATTCTCACCTGGCCAAAAGACGCGTACTAAAGGAGTAAACACACAAATAAACTACTACACCCTAACACACCTTCAACCAGAGAGGGGAGCTACTTAGTGATATCAGCTGCTGTAGTGTTTGGTCAGACACGTGGCTCACGCCGTTGAGAGCCGCCGGTCTAGACCCCCACCCTCCATCCACCTTTGCTTCTCCCCGTCAGTTCCTGCGAACTCCGTCCAGCTTCGCCTTCCGCGTCGTGTCGGGGCCACTGATTTTCACCGCCATGTCCGTCATCAACGCCCTGCGCCAGCCGGTGCGGAGCTCCGGCCCCGTACCCTCCGTCTCCCCGCTCTACACCGTGCCCGACCTCAAGTACCAGATCCACTCGGTGCTGCAGTTTGTGCCGAGCCACGTGGACGTGCGATTGTGCAACTTCAGCGAGCGGGTGGAGCGGGGGCTGCTGATGGCCTACGCCGAGACACGCCGACGCGCACACGAGCTGGGCAACATTACCGTGCAGGTGAGTGTCTTAAGTAGGGGACAGAATAGGGTTACACTGATACAGCAGTTTGAGGTTTAGTGTCCCATGATGGTATAAATGCTGTTTCAGAGGCTTTTCCACCCTGACAAGAATACAATTTTGTGGACAATTCTGAATACTTTTACTTTGAAAATTGAAAAATGTATAGATATTGAACATCAACACAAAATATTGGCTATCTGCAACTTCACTACCAATCTATGTGTATCTGTATCGGCCTCCAAAAACACAAATTGGTCAAACCCTGGTACAGATGGTGTACATTTCTCATACTCTATGTGCGTGTGTGTGTGTGTGTGTGTGTGCGCGCGTGTGTGCTCTCCAGCTACTCAACATCACCATGGGCACGGCCAGGCCAGTGGGGGAGCAGAAGGTCACGGTGGACATCACCTTCGCGGTGCGTGACGGGCGGGGCTACCTGTCGGGGTCGGAGGTCAGCGAGCACCTGAGGAAGCTCAGTGTGGTCGAGTTCAGCTTCTACCTGGGCTTTCCTGCCCTGCAGATTGCTGAGCGTGAGCTACGCACACACACACACGCACACACACACACACTGTATATGGACACGTAAATAGTCATACATAGACATGCAACTCATCTTTACTGAAGCTACTTGCACACAGAGTGAGTAACCTAAGTGTTTTTGTGCGCGTGTGTGTGTGTGTGTGTGTGTGTGTGTGTGTGTGTGTGTGTGTGTGTGTGTGTGTGTGTGTGTCCACAGCTTTCCACTACCATGAGTTGAATACCTCTCACCATCTACGATCCACATGGGTTCGCACAGGTGAGAAAAACCTCACTGCTTTATCTCAGTGACTCCTCTACTGTAACTTCATTGTTTTAGTGGGCCTGGTCCTCCAGCGGGGTCACTGGATGCTTAATAGATCATTATTATTATTATGGTGATATGGCTCATGGTGTTTTGACTTCTAGAAGTCTAGATGATGATGCCACTGGCTTTTTATGTTGGCTACGTCAAAACTGTAGGCTGTGAAGTCAAAGGGGCATTTAGTAATCTATGACCTTTTATTGATTCCTTCAGCCCGCTCTCCCCTCTCTTCCCCTTGAATTACGGTGGCCTGTAATGGACACAAAGTCACATTTTCACAGTAGAGAGGAGTAAGCAAGCTAATCAGAGCAGAGATCGTCTAGTGAAGAGGTAATATATCACCATGCTGGAATGAAAAGAAGAGCGAGGCTGAAATGTCGACCTGCAGTTAAAAACGCAAGTAGGTCGAAGGGGGCGGGGGATTGGGAGTGTCCTGAAACACCAATGGAAAGAGAGCACTGTTTCAAAACAGAATATGGGCTGGGAAGTGAGTTTTGATGCCAGGAATCTCAGCACCTGGTCAATGAGTCATTGAGTCAGTGGTATCAATCAACAACCCCTTCAACCCCAACACATATATTATGGTCATTTTGGTCTGTGGGGAGAAAAAGCTTGAAAATGACTGGTGTAGTTTGCGTGGGCTTCGACGGTGTGTGTGTGTGTGTGTGTGTGTGTGTGTGTGTTTCAGTTCTACTGGGCGTTCAGGAGCAGCTGGTGACAGAACGGAGCTTCAAAGCTCGTTTGGAGAGACGCCTGGCTCTACTGCTGGAGGAGGGACTGGGAGAGAGCACCAAGCGGCGCTGGAAGAGAGCTACCGCTGTGGGCAACAACAGTTTACAGGTACACACACACACACACACACACATGCGCGCACATTCACAGGCACACATCCTTCTCACTGTGCCTCTCTCATTCCGTTTTGCTCTATTTTTCTAATGTTGTGTTCATGCCATATTGGATACACCGTAAATATGAGTTGCCAACTGGGAAAAATCAGCCTCAGCCTGCTTAGTGGTGATCATACGTATGACGTAGGAACGCTTCCAAGTTGCAACCCATTCTCCCGTCTCTCCCGATATGGCGTGAACGCGGCATGAATCTCTTGGCGACATGCATACGTCCCTGAAAGAACGCTGTTCCCAGGTGGTACGAGTTGCGAGGCTGTCGGGGCCTGAGCGCCCCCTGGAGGTGTTGTATTTCGTGGAGGGTCCAGGTGGAGAGCGCATCCCCGCTGAGGCTACCACCGCCACCCTCAACCGCCTGGACCTTCAGAGAGCCGCCATAGTGCTGGGTCACCGAGTCCAGAGGCCACTAGCCCAGCGTGAGTCTGGCTTCTTATTGTAGTTCAGCTATTTCCCACAAGTCTAAAAAATGACCAGATAACCCCGAAGCTTCGCCATGCTTCCACTGATGCATAGGACTGAATCACAGTGTCATCTTTCTTGTGTTATTTTATCGCTGTTTTGCAAAAAGTCTTCTATATAGTACCAGATATTGGTTCTTCAGGCTTGGACTATAACAGAACCCTCCTTGGTGTTATAAAGGCCCCTTTAAAGTTGCACTATGCATCACAAAGTGGGGCTGCAAGAGAAGAGTGTCCTATTTCCCGCTAACTGAGACCCCAAACATTCACCCTATTTGCCCATATCAAATTCTGGTGTCACCATGGGAAACACACAGGGAGTGATGCATCAAAACTTAAAACACAAAAAAATACAAAGTAAAATACAAAACTCGCCATCCAGAGAAAGCTGGCTGAAGCTCTTCACCACCTCCACCAGACATTAAGAAGAAGGAATTTAGTTGACTGATCCATATAAATAAAGCTATTGTCAAACACTTACATTGTAGTTGATACTTGATAGTGACAGTGAGTGCAACAGGAGAAATCACTTTAATTCCTAGATCACTAAAATTACAACATTCCTATGACCAAACAACCATCATGTAAGAACAAAGTAAAAGAAATAGGAAGGAGGTTTAAGGAGCACAGAGGGAGACATAAAGAACGTCTCCTAAATGTAGACAAGAAATGATTCTTTACTCAAATTGACTTTACTTTTTTTTGCGCCACTTTCTCTAGCTGTGGAAACCCTGTCAGTGCCGCCCTCGGAGACCCAGAGCAGCAGTATCTGGCTGATCGTGGGGGTGGTGGTCCCCGTCCTGCTGGCTGTTTTCATCATCATCATCCTCTACTGGAAGCTGTGCGGCTCCGAGAAGCTGGAGTTCCAGCCGGATGCCATCAACACCATCCAGCAGAGACAGAAGGTCCGGGGGCATCAGTACACCAAGATTTCTATTGCGTGCACACACACACACACACACACACATCTATAAGCACAAACAGATGCATGCAGACACAGAAAAGGAGAGGTGAATGCTGAGGGCAAATTGACTCATCAATCATAATGCAATGTGTTTGAATGTGTGTCTCTCTCTAGCTGCAGGCTCCCAGTGTGAAGGGCTTCGACTTTGCCAAGCTGCATCTGGGCCAACACAGTAAAGACGACATCATGGTCATCCAGGAGCCCGGCCCCCTTCCCGCCCCCGTCAAAGAGGCCACGCCCTCTGACGGCGGAGACTTAAACACCCCCAAATCCAAGGGTTCTTCCACCAAGGCGGCCCGACCCAGCCGCCGCAGGGGCAGGTCAGCAAACACGCACTAGCACACACCTTTACTCAAACACACTTAGAAAAAGCCTGCACGGTGACACAGATACGATGAACGGTTACTTACATGGTTCAGTATTGTCGCTGTTCTTTTGATTGGCCAGGCTCAGTCCATCAGATGGCGACTCATTAGGCAGCGACCAATCCAGCGGCAGAGAATCAGCAGAAGAAAGCACCCGACCCGTGGCCACGCCCAGCGAGGGGAAACAGCATCGAAAGACGCCCAAAAATGGCAAGAGACTCTCTCTCTTCTCAGACGGTGAAAGTTGATGATGGTGGAAATGTCAAGGATAATTGGAGGGGTGTGTGTGTGTGTGTGTGTGTGTGTGTGTGTGTGTGTGTGTGTGTGTGTGTGTGTGTAATCCATATTAGGGATATAACAGATTTAACAATGTATCAGGCAGCAATCAGTCTTTTAGTTAAAAATCGTATGTCATCCACCTCTGATACGATGCAGTTTGATTGATTACGTATTTATTGTAGAATTGATCAACACTACTCTATAGGAAGCCATTAACCTGAATTGATTCTAATTCAACGATTTGATTGGATCCACTCAAATATGAATGAATGTATTGTTATTATTCTTGGCAGTAGTATATTTATTCTGGGTTTCAATGAAGAGTTTTGGTCTAAGTGCTGTTCCACCCTGACAAGAATACAATTCACTGGGAAACACTGAATAAGAAAATGGTCAATTTTAAGAATGGATCATGAACTGCACAGAATATCAGCTTTTGACAGTTTGAATCCAAACAATATCAGTGTTAGTCTTCAAAACCCCGCTTCACCAATCCATATGTGTGTGTGCAAATAAACCCGCTAGGAAGTGTAGTCAGTGCCTGTATGCAAGTGTGTGTGTTTGAGGTGTGTGCCTGCCCTAGAGATGATTATCTGCTAACTCAGCACGAGAACAGCTGATGAAAAGAGCTCCATCAAAGAGAAGGGAACTGAGAGGGGAGAGAGGAGAAGCCACAGGAGGGAAATAAGGTAGTAAGAGGCAGTGCTGGAGGAGCGAGGGATGAGAGGAAGGAAGATCGGGATGGAGGGGCTCTTTAGGGCAGGATGTTCTTGCAACGCCTTTATATTTATCTATTGCCTTGTCTTTCTTCCACTCATGCATTCTGGACTGCAGGGAGGAGCAAGATCGGTATGTTTATATACCTTTCTCTCCATGTATGTTAAAATATGTATGAAGTTTGTGAAAGCGTTTGCATGTAATGCTGCATTTGGGTCATATGGGAATAACCGTCGGAATGACTTGGCGGTTTGTGAGTTGTGAGCACAAAATGACTGATGTGGTGAAAATCATGTCATGTCACTGTATTTGAAATGAATGTTGGTGATGTCAGAATTCAGTAGCCCACCAAACCCCCTGTAGCTCACCAAACTACCTGAAAGCTGAGGTGAACAGTATTTTCTACTAGGAAGCTCATATTTCCCGTCTTTCCCTTGGGACATGAATGCAGCATTACTACAAGGCTGTTTATCACCACTTAACCTTCACCACCACCACTCTCCCCCTGCTCCCTGTCTCTCCACCAAGTCGCTCCCTCCGGCAGCGGTCCGGACGAGTTGCTCTCCTCGTCCTCCATCTTTGACCACGTCGACCGTCTGTCTCGGGGCTCGTCTGATGGCACCCGTCGCCAGGCCAACAAGGTGCAGCTCATCGCCATGCAGCCGCGGCCCAGCCCGCCGCAGCACACCCAGTCCCAGCCCAGCCCCACGCTCACCGAGAGAGTCAACACCGAGGTGGGAGAAGATTCACGCAGTCACACACTGAAACCACTCACACATGGATTGAAACTGCCGATAAAAAAAATAAATATGTGAATGTATTCTGTGTATAACTTTCCATCTGTGGCTTTTTGTTTGTCTGTCCATGTCTATGTGCAGGTGGCCCTGAGGCACAAGTCGGAGATTGAGCATCACAGGAACAAGCTGCGGCAGCGGGCCAAGAGGCGGGGCCAGTGTGAGTTCCCCTCCATGGACGACATCCTGGATGCGTTCGGGGACGGGCCAGGTGCAGGGCGGGGCAGCCCAGCGCCTCTACAGCTCCGCCCACGACCACATGGACTGCATCCTGCAGGGCGACACCCCCTCACCCCCGACACCCAACGACTCCAGGAAGAGGTGAGATGACACGCACGAGCATTCACCATTTACCAAGATAGGAATAAAAAATGTTAAGAACTACAAAACAAAAACAGCTCATCTGGCTGATCAGATCATTTTATCCTCATTTCACAGTTTATTCTGCACATTTACAATCCACTTTGCACATGTTGTCAAAAGAGATTTTTTTCTGGGGGAAAAATACATTTTTCATTGATGCTCTGAATTAGTAAAAATGCCTGTCTGACATGAGCAGTCTGCCAAGACTAAATTAAGTGAGGAATCACTGCCAAATGCATTATTTTAGAAGTGTTTGAACAGCTGTATGTTCATTTCTGTGTACTTCCAGAGGGAGGCGCTCTCCTCGGGGGCGGCGAGGTCAGCCAGGGCCCGGTAGCCTGCCTGATACAGACAGACTGACGGACAGAGACCGGCTGCTCACTGATCAGAGTGCTACCTACAGGAAATACCCAGGGCTCAACAATGTGGCATACATGGTGAGACATATACTGTGGACACACACACACACACACACACACACACACACACACACACACACACACACACACACACGTACATGTTAACACACTGATATGGATATGACCATTGTCATGCCAGAATTTGATAATCACCTACTCTCTCTTTCATCTCTCTCCCAGTCGGACCCTGACCTGCCCCCAGACCACGGCAGCCCCTCCCCTACCGATGAGGTGTTTGACTCTGCCCCGGCTCCGCCCCCTTACATGCCGCCCCAGCCCTCTATCGAGGAGGCGCGGCAGCAGATGCACTCCCTGCTGGATGACGCCTTTGCCCTGGTGTCTCCCTCCTCCCAAGGTAGCGCTGGGGTAACGGGGCTCAGCCCCGCCCTGCCCAGCCCTTCCCCTCAGGCTCGGCCCCCGGGGAGGCAGTGGGGCTCCTACCCAGCAGCCCCTTCTCACAGCCCCTTCTCTGCAGTGAGTGTGCCTTCACTTGCAGTCATTCTGTTCCTGTATTCCCCGTCAGGCTTTTTCTTCATTTCATTCTCCCCATGTTTCTCCTCTCTCCCTCCAGAGGTATGCAGAGTTAGGAATGTCTCCCACATCAGTCCAAGGCCTGTTGCATAGGTGAGTGTCAGCACATTTAGATTGTGCCTGTCTTCCATATGAAGACTGACATTAACCCACTGCTGATTTTCTGGGTTTATTGTATACATTGCAGGCAAGGCCTAGGCTCAGGCGGGTATGTCTCTGCCAATGAGCAGCTGCAGGAACCAGTGTATTCCAACAGGGGGCAGTATGAGGACCCTCCCTCTTCCTCCAGACCACGCCCTGTAGGGGGCAGCACAGGTAGCATGGCATGTGTATTACTGAGCAAAGAATAGGCTCATGTAGCATTTTTAAATGAATGTGTTTGTGTTGATCAATGAAAGCTTATATTCAATGCTGCATGCAATAATCCATGCAATGCTTTCTCTCCATGGTGAATGTACTGACTCCAGGGGCCCAGCTCCACCACCTGACCCAGGTCGGTTTGTCCAGCCAGATCAGCGCATACCCTGGGGTGGGTCGGAGCGTGTCGGGCCCCACCGGCTCCAGCTGGAACCAGCAGCATTCAGACCAGGACCTGTCCAGACCAGGAGCTAGCAGAGAGAGCGTGAGTCCACTGTGGCAGGGTTTCACACTGAGAAATCAAAGTGAATTTGACCAGTTATATTGTCCTTGCCTGCTTATTTATCCATATAATGACTGGAACTTTGCAAGAAAGGATGCGGTGGGGTGATGTGAGAGACTCCTATCTTAAATATGCTGCTGTGCATCTGTCCATGTTGCATGCCATTGGCTATTTGTTACAAACCCCGCCCCTTTTATGTAAACTACCACAATGATACACCTGATTATGTTGAACTTGTTTGCTTTGACAGCAAACACTCAAACAAACTGCTCCAAACATGCTGGGTGTGAAGAGCTGACCCTGTGCGGGATCTACTGGGATCAATAAAGTATCATATTATTAGAAAGGTCATAGGTGTAGTGGGATTAAATGAACCTTGTCCAGTAAGACTGCAATCTTCCCACTACACTACAGAATGACCTGTAATAGAGAACTGTATTTATTTGCAATTGTTCTTGCTCTGATCTTGGGCTGACCTGCTCTCTCTCTCTCTCTCTCTACAGGTGCTGTCGTTTCCTGAGTTCTCCTCTTCTTCTGTTTTCCAGATGCCCAGCTCCTCGTTGCGGGACCCCTCGGCGCCCCCGCTGCTCCTGACCTCCCCGACTCCAGAGTACCCGCCCGAGGACGCCTCGCCCTCCGCCCACAGCTCGGCCTCTCTCATCAAGGCTATCAGGGAGGAGCTGCGGCGTCTGGCTCAGAAACAGGCTGCTGTGTCCAGCTACCCCTAGACGGGTCTGGGTCACTCTTTGAATCGGGACTGTTCAGCAGGCAGAAGCGGTTTCAACCATTACACCGTACACCGCTCTGAACCTGTCAGAACTGGATTGAAACACTAAATCTAAACAGGTAAACCGATCCAAACCACTCTGGACGATTGTTAGCAAATCGGCTCGGACAAGTCTGTACCACTATGCCCAAATGATTCTGGACCCAAGTCTGAAAAGACCTGACCTGACTTAAAAGACCTCGGTACTTTACAGGGTTTCCTCTGTCTCTCTCTGTCAAAGTTCCTCATTCTACAGCTCAATGTTCCACTGGATGGGAGTTTGCTATCTTCACATTTCCATTGAAGTGCTTCCTGGAGTGGATCCATGTGCCCTCCTGACCTTCTGTGGTGCTAACTGTCAAACTCATACAGTACCCCTCTCATTGACCACGCATTGCCTTCCGCACACATTCATCATCAGTGAATGGAGGTCTCCATTCGCAAACCATATTGGTGAGGTCTTGCACTGTAGACAGTCGGTGGTGGCGTATAGTCCCAAAGGCGTGGGGGGACTTGAATACAGGAAAAAAAAATAGCTATAAAAAATCAATATAAATATATGTAAAATGATAGAAATCCCAATGAGCACAATATTAATGTAAGAGTTATTATTGGAGTATTGAGATGTTACTTATTTTTTATTGCTATATATGAAAGTATACTTAAAATCCTTTATTTTGATCAAAAAAGACCAAAATACTGTTCTATGGTTGTATTCCTCTTGTGTTTGAGCTCGCTGTAGATTTTGAGCCGGCGGTGTTTTGTTTATCTCCGTGGAGACGTCGCTTAGCATAGCTGCTCGCTCATGTGTTCATGTATTGATGGTTATGACAAAAGAAAACACACACAAAAAAAACAAAAACGTAATGCATTGCTTTTACATAGCGCATTTCACTCGCTCTCAAAGTGGGGTTCACACACACCCCCATCCATCAGCTATGTGCAGCACCCATCTTTTTTGGGGGCAGAACACTCACCACTTATTAGTTCTTCTATCAGGGTGAAGGCGGGGGGGAGCTGGGACACCACTCATGCATTACAACCATAGAAAATAAGATAATAAAATAAGATAGGTTACAAGTGATCAGGTTGAAATAACGGCCTGGTATGTGAGTGCAAAGCATGTTTCGTGGCAAAGGCAATCTTAGACGAGAGGCTCTGTAATTAGTGTATGCTGCTGTGTCCTTGCAGTTGAATAGTCCATGTCCTTGCCTCCTTTTTTTCAAGTTATATGAAGGTAAAAATGAAAGAATAAATAATAAAATAAAATAGAATAGAATAAAAAAATGTCCAATGTTTGCCTTGAACAAAAGGAGGTGAGGATATGAGGTTGTTCGAGGCTATTGGACTGTATTTGCAAGGTCTGGTGATAATAAAGTGCTCTTTGTCTCCATCTGCTGGTTATATGGCTGCATGGCTGGTTCCCATCTCTGCTATTTGGCTGTTTTCTCTGTTGTGCTTTAATAAAGTCAGTCGGTAATCGCGTCTCGGTCCGCGGGGTCGAGAGAAGGTTTGCCCGTCCCCTGCTCTTTGCTCTTTCTTCGGCATGTTCGACTAAGTTTGAGGCTTTAGCTACTAGTGATGTGCCAGTTAATGTTGTCTTCAGGCATGCTGCGGAAAAAAAAACAAGTTTAGAAAAAAAAGTGGAGAGTTGTTCCGCATCAAGTTAAGAGTGAGCAAAGAGTGAGTAATGTCACAGTGCCATCCAACCATTGTTCCATCCAAGCACATTGTGTTGATCAAACAATAGAAAAAGAGACACCATATGAAGCATCATGGTTTCTTTTGTTTTGCATTTCCAAATGATATTTTTGAATCTAAATGAAAATGGGTATTATATAATATATAAATGAAAGTAGATATGGTGTTGTATAGAAAACATAATATAGCAAATATTTTATTTGTGATTGCTCTATTGAATGGACAAAAAGATCTGTCTGGCAACGATGCCAACACATCCCTTTCATGGACCAATACTGAACCAGAACTCTTCACTGACTGGAGCAAATGACTTTCTGATTGGACGTAGCACCTGTCAGTCAAGTTGTAGGCTTAGACCATGCCTACAGGATCCTATGGTGCTAATTCAACAACTGGGATGTGTCTATGCCTCTTCGGTCATACAAGATGCAGACACACACACACACACACAAGCGCTGCCATTATAAAGGAAAAAAACACCCTGCGGATGTCGGTACACCTGATTCAAAAGAGAAGGTTGTCTTCTCGCATCAATCTCTGGATTTTAAGCTGCTGCACTGCAGTGTTCAGCATCTCCTGAATGTTTCCTAGATGTGTTTTCTAGAGCTGCGTTTCAAAGTTCTGTGTTTTCTAGATCTCTGATCCTCAGTGAGTATCCACTGGGAGACTGGTGGCATCGGCCCTCCGCCCTCAGACCGTGGAGCTGGGTCAGCGTGTCGCTCTCTCAGAAAATGCCATCACATTCCTGTTGTTCCTTTCCAAAGGGGGCACGTTGTTTTACTATTACTACCTGAGCCTGGGTACACTGCCAGTGGGGCTCGTCTAGAGGCACGTTCAAGAGCAGCCACCCAGGCGTGTTCCCAACTAGCCCTAGTCCAACACTGTATCGTCTGACAGGACCTGTTCTATCCAATATTTGCTTTCTTTCCCCCTCTATTTCACTCCCCCCCACCCCCCTCCTCTCGTGAGCTGCATCCCTGTGGTGTTTAAAGTCTGAAAGATGTGTTTGACAACCATTAAAGAGATGTGTTCAAATTCAATTTCTTTTGTAGTATCACAGCGCATATGAGTGAGGTATGCCAAGTATAAAGATTTCCTGTGGTACTTGGATATTGTTCTTGTGTATTCCTATGGTACTTAGTTTAGGTACCACAGGACAAATACATTTTGTGGTAATGGCCATAAATCCTATTATGATCTACTATTAGTACTGCCACCATTACTACTATACTGATCCTACTACCACAATTGCTGCTATTTTAAGGGACAATAATATCAATAGGTAGTCCACACATTTCCTACATCTTTAATATCAGGTTGAACCTATCGTGTGCGTGTGTCTGTGTTTGTGTGTACCTGTCAGACAGGTTGGGTGTGTCTCTCGCTCTCTCTCTCTCTCTCTCTCTCTCTCTCTCTGTTAGCTCCTGTTTCACTTTGGGAAATGACGACGGCACTTCCTGTTACACCTGGTGCAGGTCAACAATAACATATACTAAAATTGCCGGTGGCAATCGCACGTTTACGTCCTCTACATAATGAAAAGAGCGACTTCTAGGAGTGACGGACTGAAAAACAATCTATTGTACAAGTAGGTTCACTAAATCTGAATTATTCTTCTTCTTCTTCTTCTTCTTATTATTATTATTATTATTAATTTTCCAACCAAATGTATAGCTTGTTGAGTGTTTCAAATGCTCCAAAGTAGGCGCGCGTTCAGAAATATGGAAGTATAATGTTTCCTTGTGCGCTACAAACTTGGCAGAACATAATTTACCAGTTTACGAGTCTTTCGGTCAATTCGGCATGTAGCCTAGATGATCCACCGAGCAGCACTTTATATATATATAAATATATGACTTGAGAAATCACACGAGAAAGAATTACACAAATGTAAATGTTGTACTGCTTGGTGTACTCGATATATGCGGAATTAAAAAGCGGTGTTGGCTCCTACCGATCCGTGATGTGATGTTCACCAGGTATGTACGTTTGCCAACAAGAAGGACAATTTAATTTATTTATTCACATACACTACCGCTCAAAAGTTTGGGGTCACTTATACATTTCCTTATTTTTGAAAGAAAAGCACACTTTTTTTTCCAATTAAAATAACATTAAATTGATCAGAAATACAGTCTAGACATTGTTAATGTGGTAAATGACTATTATAGCTGGAAATAGCTGGGAATTTGGACTATCTACGTACATAGGTGTACAGAGGTCTATTTTCCACTGCTGTGTTCCAATGGCACATTGTGTTAGCTAATCCAAGTTTATCGTAAAAGGCTAATTGATCATTGAAAACTGTTGTGCTGATTAAAGAAGCAATAAAATTGCCTTCCTTAGGCTAGTTGAGTCATTAAATGGTACCCGCAAAACACCAGTCCCAACGTCAACAGTGAAGAGCCATGCTGGCCTTCTAGGCAGAGTAGCAAAGAAAAACATATCTGAGACTGGCCAATAAAAGGAAAGATGGGCAAAGAACTATTTAGGGAAGAAGCAGTCAACTGGTATTCTGTCTATAATGGAGTGGCCAGCCCAGTCACCAGATCTCAACCCTATTGAGCTGTTGTGGGAGCAGTTTGACCATAAGAAGTGCCCATCAAGCCAATCCAACTTGTGGGAGGTGCTTCAGGAAGCATGGGGTGACATTTCTTCAGATTACCTCAACAAATTGACAGCTAGGTCTGCAAGGCTGTAATTGCTGCAAATGGAGGATTCTTTGACAAAAGCAAAGTTTGAAGGACAAAATTATTATTTGAAGTTTATTTCTAACCATGTCAATGTCTTGACTATATTTTCTATTCATTTTGCAACTAATTTGATGAATAAAAGTGTGAGTTTTCATGGAAAACATGACATTCTCTGGGTCACCCCAAACTTTTGGGCGGTAGTGTATTTCTTTGCTTGATGTTTCTAGCACTGCAAGGTCATTCCCTGAAGAGAAAGAAATAAATCACTTGAAGGGAATGATGTTCTTTAGCGTTGTGGCACGGAGGCTGTCTAGTTATTTAGAGAAGTATAGGCTAGTTGACATATCTGTGCAAAAGGCTGGAATTCCAGGCGTTTCTAGGTGCTTAGAGCACACCAGTATGTTGTAGCACCCAATTCAGTCAGCTAGGCGTGAGAAAAGAGATCTGCATGTTGTATTTCTGGATCTAGCAAATGCTCTTGGCTCCACACACTAATTTCTTAAGTGCTAGACATTATAAGGAAGTTAGTTAAAGCTTACTTTCTAGACATTCAACTCTCAATTTTTACAACAGCAGAGTAGAAGCATGACATCTGGCAATAGGCATTAGCTTTTACTATGGCAGTGGAAGTCATTGCTATTTGGATTGTTGCTTCAGCTTATGGCCTTTGACAGTGTATGAGGTTCCACTATCAAAGGTGGAAAGACGATCCTGTATCCTATCCTGTATATTGATGAATGCTATCTTTAGCCTAATGAAAAATCACTATAATATTGTATCACATTCCCATTGGGACTCACAGTGTGTTTGTGGATGTCAGTAGTGGGTTTATTATGACCTTATCTTCCTTTGTGGTATTTTTTCTATTTATACTATTTACAGAGGGATTTGTACTGTTTATGTATTTTTCTTTGTACAGTATTCTTCTAAAATGTATGATAGATAGATAGACTTGTGTTGCCTGCTTCTACTTGGAATGCATTTGTAAAATGGTACGTTGCAGCATGGGCGAGTCTATGAAGACTCAGCTGGTCAGCGCCATCCGTCTTCAGGAGGTGGAGCTGCATGAGAACCCCAACTGCAGGCCAGTTCAGCCCGTCACGAACAACAATGGTGAATCCCACTCATGCTTTCTGCTTGATCCCATCCCATCCCGTCGTATTTGCCCAAATGAATGAATAAAGAAAGCCATCACAGAGCAGACGGGGCTGTGCACGGTTTACTGACATCACCTTGGTATTGAAGCAGTGACCTCTCGCTGCCGTTTGGAGCCGCCAGTGTGTGAATTTTCCCATCCTGCAGCTTTAATGCCTTGACGTTGAACTGTGTTGTGATCCAGGGGAGCAGACGTACACCGTGGAGGAAGCCGTGGAGACCATCGGTTTCGGACGCTTCCACATCCTGCTGTTCATGATCATGGGCAGCGCCAATGTGAGTGTGTGGTTTTGTTTTTTTTTCCCCCCGAAATGGATCAAAGCCGTGCTCGTCAAATTGCTCTTCTCTCTTGATAGATGAACATAATATGTGTATGATTCCCTAGATAGTGGAGGCGATGGAGGTCATGCTGTTAGCAGTGGTATCTCCTGAGATCCGCTGTGAGTGGCGTCTGGCTGACTGGCAGGTTGCTCTGGTCTCAACGGTGAGTTATTTAACCAATCAGCATTCGGACCAATAGGAACCACATCACCGCATTGTAGTTTAGAGTTATCGCCCTAACCCACCTCGCTCCCCGTCACTCAGATGGTGTTTCTAGGCTTCATGGTGTGTGGAGTCCTGAGTGGGTACATGGCAGACAGATATGGACGCTGGAAGGTTGGTGGTACTCTAGAATGGGGACGGGGATTTTAAGCTCCTTACTGTCTGTGTATATACTGATTTTCTGATTGTGTGTGTGTCCTGTGTAGGTAGTGTTTGTCGGTTTCGCGTGGAGTGCCTACTTTTCCCTCCTCACCTCCTTCGCTCCCTCCTATGGCTGGTTTATCTTCCTACGCAGCATGGTGGGCTGCGGTGTGGCTGGGGTCTCCCAGGGGTGAGGACATGCCGAAACCACGACGCTTGGTCAAAACATATCCTCTGATTTCTGATTTCATGACGTCTCTTCCCAACCTCAGGTTCGTCTTGAAGACAGAATTCATCCCTGCTAAGTACAGAGCCTCCCTACTGCCTCTGAACTCTGTAAGTCTCAACTGTTTTCCTATCATATTTACTTTTCAGCTCTAAATGTTTGTTCATCTAAACCTCTCAGGATCCTTGTAATAGGAATGTAATTTTTACAGTAAAAAGTTACACAATACAGCTATTTGTATTTATACAAATACACTGTACACTGTGTACACTGTACACTGTGTTGTGGGAGGGACTATGAATTGTTTCTGAACCAATAAGACGTATCCAGTGACATGAAATGTGGTGCACCTATCCAGCTATCCTTGTTCAACAAAGGACCATCAGTGCTGGAGACACTGGATATTCTGCCAGTTTGAATTCCTTGAAAAAAAAGTCCCCCTTCAGGCGTTTTCATTTTATTACCCCTGAACACCAGACATGTTAGGTCTAGATACTGCTATACTGCATATACCGTACACATACTCATGTGCTATTAAGGGTGGGTATTATTGCTATGGCCCTATGGGCTGTTGAATAAATTCTGAGGTTGACAAAAAGTCCTCGAGTCATCGATTACTTGAGTATATTTGTTGAAGCTGAGCTCAGGAGAGATGTACACACACAGGGTAGGGTATGCAGATCTCTGTAGAAAACTATCTGAAGAGGGAAAGACAGGAGGGGGGTAGTTTCTAAACATCTAAAAGGTTATTTGTACCCTAGACTGAACAATATGTACTGTGTTAAAGGTTTCTTGAGTCTCTCATGTGGTCGGCCTTCAGTGTGGGCTCACACAAGCAATACATGCACCTGACACGAGCACTAGAGGTGTGTGCAACGCAATCATATTAATCTGAAGGGTTAAAGGGTAATTCCGGTATTTTTAAACCTGGGCCCTATTTGTACATATTAGTCATTTAGACCCCAAAATATGTACAAAAAGTTTTGAATTGCTCTGGTAGATCGCCTCAGCCGGCAGTCGCAAAATGGCTCAGATTGTTATTGTTATTGTTATTGGAAGTGTCTGACAACAATATGGAAAGTATCCCTACAGAGACAGACCTTTGTTTAACCAGAAACAGAGGTCTCGCTCAAGGAGAAGTCTCGCTCTGAAATCTGATACATGAGGCGAGCTGTTGCAGGAAGAGGTTAAACAAAGGTTTCTGCTTAAACAAGGGTTAGGGTTAGGGCGTCATTGGTGGGGGACAATATGTTTGCCGTTGCATTAATTATCACCTGGCCTGTAAGGGAAACCTGAACATACATCTGTAGTACAGGGATGTGTGTGTGTGTGTGTGCGTGTGCGTGTGCGTGTGCGTGTGCGTGTGCGTGTGCGTGTGCGTGTGCGTGTGCGTGTGCGTGTGCGTGTGCGTGTGCGTGTGTGCCACGACCATAGATTTTCTGGATGCTAGGCTCCATGCTGATCATCATCCTAGGAATGACAGTGGTTCCCACCTTGGGCTGGAGATGGATGATCCGCATTTCTATCGCCCCCAGCATCATACTCCTGTTTCTATTCAAGGTAGGGTGCTTTCACCACTTTTTACCCGCCCCCGCTCCCCTAGCTTGACTCATCAACATCATTGTGAAATTCACTTCATTCATGCATGCTTCTGCATCTTTCTCTACCTGTATGTCTGTATAGTATATCCCAGAGTCGGCCCGTTACAATGTGTCTGCAGGTAATCTGCAGGGAGCTATGGACACTCTCCAAATGATCGCCAGAATGAACAAAGCTTCTCTACCACCTGGGAGACTGGTAGAACCAATGGCGGTAAGTTAATTCATAAGTGTGACTTCAAAGCGAAGGGACTTCAGAGTTACAATCCCCTCAGGATTATCACTAGAATTTTTTTTTCCCTTAAAGTAACAATGAAATAAAAATTTACTTTTTCACCTTGTTCGCTACTTCTACATATCAAAATATACACTTATTTAAGGGTAAATGGCCGAAAAATACAATTATTTCCTCATATTTTCCACATCAAAACCCCATTACTTTTACTTTGAAAAAACCCTCTCCTCACATAACAACTTCACAACTTTCAAAGTGACACCAGTGCCATTTCTCATTAACTGTTCGGTCACTGACACCTTTAGTAATATTCACCTACCGAACTAGCTTGGCTGACTTACCCTCCACAACCAACTTCTACCAGGTTGGCGGGTGTTCATTTCAAGCCCTGTGTGTAAATATGCCACAAACTGGTAGATGTGCACAGTAGACATCCATGTTCTATGTGTGTGTGTGTGTGTGTGTGTGTGTGTGTGTGTGTGTGTTTCTGTGTTTTAGAAGGAGAGGGGCAGTTGGCGCATCCTGATCAGTCCAGCATTCAGGAGGACGTCTCTACTGCTGTGGTACTCATGGTAACGCTTCCCTTCGTCTTCATTCTCTTCTCTTCCTTATAGTCCTAGATGAAAACAATGCAGGTTTCTTCCTAACTCTGCATGTGTGTGTTATGGGTTTTTGTACGCCAATACCGATACTGTTATTTGGTATATAATATGATATATAATATATTTAGATTTGAGCATTTTCATGCCAAAAATCCACAAACTTGCAAGGATCCCGTGTTGTTCTATGCAATCAATCAAACTGCATCATATCCATCATATCAGCGGTGGATGACTGGCCGATATCTGTTGATCCAACCCTAGCGTGCACGTCTTCATGAATGCGTGTGTTCATGTTCGTGTGTGCGTCTTAGGTTCGTAGCGTCCTTCTCCTACTACGGCTCTGTGTTGAGCAGTTCCGAGCTGCTAGAGAAGAACTTGCTGTGTATTACCGACGCCGATCGGGAACACCAGGTCAAACACCGCCATGAGGATGGACTGTGCTACTGCATCCCCTTCGGATTGAGCGACTACAAGACCCTCCTCATCAGCTGCTTGGGGGAGTTTGCACGTGAGTGAAGGATTGTGTGTGTGTGTGTGTGTGTGTGTGTGTGTGTGTGTGTGTGTGTGTGTGTGTGTGTGTGTGTGTGTGTGTGTGTGTGTGTGTGTGTAACAAGCAAACAGTATTTGGGGGATTGGCCTGTTAATAATAATAATAATAATAATACATTTTATTTCATAGGCGCCTTTCTGTCACTCAAGGACACCTTACAATGAGAGCAAATTAGACAATAAATAGATAATAAAAAGAACCATAAAAGGTGTACCATATTACAAATTACAAGAATACAACATTAAAAATAGGTTAAAATAAGACAAAAATAAGACAATGCAATTGAGTCAGTCAGATGGAAAAGGCAATCTTAAACAGGTGGGTTTTGAGTGTGGACTTGAATTGTGAGACCAGTTGAAGCTTATGGAGAGATTTGTGGGTGAGACCAAAAAGGAGAGAGTTGCAGTAGTCTAGGCGGGAGGTGACGAGGCTGTGAACCAAGATGGCAGTGGTATGAGGAGTAATGGAGGGGCGGAGGCGGTTGATGTTGCGCAGGTGGAAATAGGCGGACCGGGTGATGTTGTTGATATGAGATTGAAATGAAAGTGTGCTGTCGAGGATGACACCCAGACTCTATGTATGTTAGTCAACATCCATGCTAACACTTTAGCATACACTATGTTGAGTGATAGTAGGCTCCATGCTAACACTTTAGCATACACTATGTTGAGTGATAGTAGGCTCCACGCTAACACTTTAGCATACACTATGTTGAGTGATAGTAGGCTCCACGCTAACACTTTAGCATACACTATGTTGAGTGATAGTAGGCTCCACCCTAACACTTTAGCATACACTATGTTGAGTGATAGTAGGCTCCACGCTAACACTTTAGCATACACTATGTTGAGTGATAGTAGGCTCCACGCTAACACTTTAGCATACACTATGTTGAGTGATAGTAGGCTCCACCCTAACACTTTAGCATACACTATGTTGAGTGATAGTAGGCGCCACGCTAACACTTTAGCATACACTATCTTGAGTGATAGTAGGCTCCACCCTAACACTTTAGCATACACTATGTTGAGTGATAGTAGGCTCCACGCTAACACTTTAGCATACACTATGTTGAGTGATAGTAGGCTCCACCCTAACACTTTAGCATACACTATGTTGAGTGATAGTAAGCATGGAGCACCAGAACCAATGATCTACCAGAGACACATGGATGATTTTGTTGTCTAACAGGTAAGTTGGTGTGTTTCTGTAACACATATCTAACATTCCTCTTGTTCTCCCTCTCTCCCTCCTTCCCTCCCTCCCTCTCTTTCTCCCCAGTCATCCCTGTCAACATATTTCTGTTGAATGTGCTTGGACGGAAGATGAGTTTGACGGTGATGCAGCTCCTGACGGCCATGTTCTTCATGTTGGTCAACATCTGCACCACCATGTAAGAGACGCACTCACGCAGTCCTTCACTCACTCACTGTTATCGCAGTCTCCAAGTACAGACCGTCCTCTGTGTGTGTTTCCCTCTTCTGTCTCTAGGTTCGGTTTCACTGTGCTGCTCCTCTTGCTCAGGTCTCTGGTCTCCATGAATTTTAACGTGGTCTATATTTATACTGCTGAGGTACATGGACATTACTTTATTTTTCTCTCTAAAATACCGCTTACTGGAGGATTTAATCAAGTGCAGAGTGTGTGTGTGTGTGTGTATATGCCTGTGGCTTACATGTCATCTTTCTATCTAAGGTGTATCCCACCATCACGCGTTCCCTAGGAATGGGCTTCTGCACCTCCTTCAGTCGCATCGGAGGCATGATCGCGCCCTTCATAGCTCAGGTATGTTCGCGGTACAGATCCTCCGTTTGATGTCACAAGTCCCTGTGTGTTTTCATTTTTGTGGCAGTTTCATTTTGTGTCCCCCCCTCCCCACAGGTGTTGATGTCAAAGTCAGTACTACTGGCCATGTGTCCCTTTGCCGTGGCCTGTGTACTCTGTGCTTTTGGAAACTTTTTCCTGCCCATTGAGACCAAGGGGCGTGCACTTCTGGTAAGACGTGTATTTTTCTCCCCTTACCTCAGCACAAAGTTTATTTTCTCCTTCGTTTGTGATGCATGATGGTTTTAATCTTTGATCCATTTCTTTTTGTTTTCAGCAAAACTCCTGATGTTGCCGTCGAGTCAAAATCTTGTTCGCGTTTTATAATAGATGTACAGATATTAAATTTGTTACTTTGATCGACTGTCTTCGTGCCTTAATTATTATTTTAAAGACCATTAAGTCATCTATGACTTTTCATCTATGACCTCTGTTAGCAAGGTGGCCTGAAATTGACACCGCATTTTCACAATTTTCACAAAAATGGGTTGAAGTTCCAGTGGGTGGGGAGTTATTGTTCCAAAGCAGTATGGGCCTGAAAGTGAGTGAAGCCAAAAATCTGTAATCTATGAAGTAATCACCGAGTCACTGGTATTGATCAACAACCATATCAACCCACATAGATATACTATGGCCATCTTGTGCTATGGGGTAGTTAAAAACCTTAGCTACTGCAATCTTGAATTAATGAATTAATTGAATTAATTAATTAAGTTAATAATTTAGTTTATTAACTAATAATTTAGTTAATAAACTGGACAGCATGGCAAAGATAACCAAGATTGTGCATTTAACCGTGCACTTAAAATTAAATAAAGAATAACTGTCACTCTTCAACACTAGATGGAGACATCCACTGGATCTTGTATCGGGAGTCACAATAAGTGGATTAATATGATCTTGACACCCTAAGAGCCCTGAGAGCCCTGGGAGGGAGGGAGGGAGCTTATGGGGATTATTTAAAATAACAGCAGATCTTCCCTTCCAGCCCATTCAATCCCATTTTTATACAGACGCACAGATGAGGGGTACCACTATGTAGTGTGTCTCAAGTAAGGCAGGGACTGGTAAATCTGTCTATTCTACCAGACACAGGTTAGTTTCCTGTCTCTTTTCACTCTAAAAAGGTGGCTGTTAAATTTTTGAATTTACCGGCTACAGTTAGTTTCCTGTTAGTGTAGTGATATTTCTACCCCTCGAGCTCACACTCCCAGAGAATGACCTCTTACTTCCTGATCCTTCTCTCTTTAAGCTTGTTAGGTCTTGTGAGATTAGTGTGTGTGTGTGTCTGTCTGTCTGCCTGGGTAAGATGCTTTGCGGGAGGAGTCTGTACTTGACGGTTCCCTCCCCTGACCTTGGTAGGGCAGTAATGTGTGTGTGTGTGTGTGTGTGTCTGTGTATATTTGGTCAACAGGGAGGGAGAGGGGGGCTTGCCTACTACATAATGCAGTGCCCACCGTTCTAGTGTGTGAGAAAGTCTAAGGAGGTGGGCTAAAGGCTGCAGTGCAGGCCTGTCGTGGTGTGGGGTATATTTGCTGTGGTTAAAAGGGGATTTAGACTTGTACCTGGCAACCTGCCGCAGAAGATGGATGCATCCCGGGGAGAGACGACAACTCAGTAAATGGTAAGTACAATGTGGAGCTGTGTGTCATTGAATTTCGGTTGATGGCTGAGAAACCTTTACACCTACAGTGTATATGTCATTAGTGATTGTAAAGAATGGAGGGTCAGTGGGAATTTCAGTAAATGTTGGTTGAGATGTGCAGCCTAAAAACTGAACGAAAACATCACAATGAAGTGAAATAGACAGAGAAAAAGATAAATATTGACATTTTTAACACCGCATTACCAAAAACTAAGGTGTTCCTTGTGTTTTAAGGCTGTTTAATGGTATTTATTATTGTATTTTTTTTTTTTACTTGACTGTGTTCGGATTACCACATTCTCAGTTCTATATCTGGATAACCACAGTGTTGTTAATTGTTCTGGGGGAGAGAGACGTGAGATAATGTCAGTATTGTTTAATGAAGCTTCATAACTCCGCTGACCGCGTGCGTATGTGCGAGCACCCATCCACTGTTTGTCTTGGTGCTTGGTGCGGATGGATCTGTAATGTGTGAGGGTCATTGTGCTCCATCTCAGTTGTATACAAACACACACACACACACACACACACACACACTTATTCACTCTTGCTCTATTGTTTTACCCCCCCACGCCCTGTCCCACTCACACATATAGTGTCACACAATTGAATGTGATCAAGCTACTATTTGGTAATGTGACTTGAAAATAACTATTCTTTGTTTGGGTTTCAATAGTATGAACAATATAAATCCCGATGGCCAAATGCTTCTCTTGCTTCACACCACATCAAAAGACAGACTTCTATCTTGGCATCACTTCTATAATCTGCCTTCCTCTTTCCAGTCGGCCTATCAGAGACGGCAGAAGCCGAGCTGGAGTCAGTAAGTGACATCATCAGCGGGAGACGCCCTGCCCGGGGTGCCCTGCCTCTGGGATTGCCATGGGAGATGAGGCCTACCCAGAATGCCAAGCCCAAGAACTGTTCGATGGCTTTGTCCAGGCTACTACCTGCAGGGCCACCCTGCGTGCCTTCAGCCAGCTGTGTGAACACCTGCAGCTCACCCAAACGCCCACCGTGCGGCCTCTATACCACACAATCAAAGAGCGCCTCAACTACTGGAAGGCCAATGGTGTGTGGGCCAAACTGGATAAGAGGGCTGCGCATCAAGAGTATATGAGAGGCCGTGCCTGTGCCGACACCACGGTAAGTCCCCCTCCCAAGCAGTTCAAACCAGCTTCTTTTAATAAAAAAGAGATGTTAAATAATACATAAACTAACAAAGTATGACTCAACAACAATTTAGGCCGGTTCTAGGGGGTGCACAAAAAAAGATACTTCTAGAGTAAAGAGAGTAATTGTAATTTGTTACCTGCATGCTTGCTGCAAACACATTGACGTGTGTAGCTTGGGACCTACCCTATCTTTCATCCCTCAGTGTGTGATCATCGGGGCCGGGCCCTGCGGTCTGAGGGCCGCGGTGGAGCTGGGCTTCATGGGAGCTCGGGTGGTGCTACTGGAGAAGAGGGATGGCTTCTCGAGGAACAACGTGCTCCACCTCTGGCCCTTCACCATACACGACCTCAGGGGCCTCGGGGCAAAGAAGTTCTATGGCAAATTCTGTGCCGGGTCCATCGATCATATCAGTGAGTGTGGCTGTTACCTTGCTGCCAACAGTTCCCATCTTCAGTTTCTCTCATCTCTCTTCAACAGTACTTCCACTTTCTGTCTCCTTCCACAACGTTGTTCTCTGTAGGTATCCGCCAGCTACAGTTGGTACTTTTGAAGGTGGCTCTGTTGTTAGGAGTGGAGGTTCACGTCAATGTGGAGTTTAGGGAGCTTGTGGAACCACCTGAAGACCAGGAGCGCCAGAGTAAGACTTGTTCATTGAATGAGAGCTGATGTTTGTATAAAGAAAAACAAACGACTAACAAACAAAAAAAACTACATCTGCGTATGTCTGCCTCTCTCAGAGGTGGGGTGGAGAATGGTGGTGCATCCCAAGTCCCATCCCATCAACCAGCTGGAGTTTGGTGTTATTATTGGAGCTGATGGACGACGGAACACACTACCCGGTACACTACCACAGCACCTCATGTATCTGGAGCCCTGACAAGGTTAAAATAGGCCTGTGGGTTAAAGGATTCTTTGGGGAAATAGGACCCATTGGTCAACTTAACCTTTATAGATTACTAAAAGATCTGTCTTCTTATGTTAGATAATGCTCGTTGCCTACGGGCACTGAACGTACTGTATGCTAACATGTGCACGGGACAGTCCTTTAAGTTGCAGATCACATATTCACACTGTTGTTGTTACTTTATGTTGTACCTTCTCTCCCTCCCAACTTTCCTATCAACTTCCACTTGGATAATATTCACTAAAGCAACAAATCAATATAATAAATATAAAATCTCTTAAGTTGTTGCTGTTCCTTGATGTTTGATGGGACAAATACGAAGCTTCCCTGATGTCTTCCCTGCTGTTTTTCCAATAAGGCTTCAAGCGCAAGGAGTTCAGAGGGAAGCTGGCCATTGCCATCACAGCTAACTTTAAAAACAGAAACACCACAGCTGATGCCAAGGTGGAGGAGATCAGCGGAGTGGCCTTCATCTTCAACCAGAGGTTTTTCCAAGACCTGCGCCAAGACACCGGTCAGAACTTTTGACTTATTCATGAAGTGATTGTTGTCCATGGGCATAGTTAGTCGAGTATAAAGTGTAATAAGTGTGAAAGTACTCTGTTCCTATCTCTGTCTCTCCCAGGCATTGACCTTGAGAATATAGTGTACTACAAGGATGACACTCACTACTTTGTAATGACAGCCAAGAAGCAGAGTCTGCTGGAAAAAGGAGTCATTCTACAGGTAACGGCAAAAACACTGGCACCGGGATGAAGAGCTGCACAGACTGACTGTGATTGTATCACCTTTATAATAATCTTGACTGTTGTGCGATACGTAACAGGGTGTCTGCAGGTCCTTTAGAAAGTATTAAAATGCTGTAAATTGAATTAGATTCAAGGCCTTCAAGGGTCTTCCATACCTTCCATTGTTGCATTTGAGTCTTAAATATGGTTTTAGATGTAATTTTCTTGGTGTCCTTCTTACATTGTAAGAAAAAAGTCTTAAATTTTACTTACAGTAACCTTTAACCTATTTTTCATCGTATCCATCAGGATTATACAGACACAGAACTGCTTCTCTCGCGGGGGAACGTGGACCAGAATGCACTGCAGACGTACGCCCGTGAGGCAGCGGACTTCTCCACCAATCACCAGCTGCCGTCTCTGGAGTTTGCCATGAACCATTACGGGCAGCCAGATGTGGCCATGTTCGACTTCACCTGCATGTATGCTTCTGAGAACGCTGCCCTGGTTCGCCAGCGACAAGGATACCAGCTACTGGTCACGCTGGTGGGAGACAGCCTGCTGGAGGTATGGAGAGAAGAAAGAGAGAGGGAGCAGAAGAGGTTGTTGTTAGTATTCTCTGTAATGTACGTTCGTGTGTGTCGCTGCAGCCGTTTTGGCCTATGGGGACCGGTATAGCACGAGGCTTCTTGGCAGCTCTGGACTCAGCCTGGATGATTCGCAGCTGGGCACAAGGCAACGCCCTGCTGGATGTATTGGCCGAGAGGTGAACACACACACTAACATACACACTCACATATGCACACAAATTGTCCCTGACCCACCTGCCGGTCACACACAGGCCTCAAGGTCTGTAAATCACATTATCCATTCCTTAGTTCCCCACTTGGTAATCCCTCTCAGTCTCCTGCTACCACGTCTCCTCGACCTCCCTCTACCTCTTCGTTTCCTCTGTCTTCCAGGGAGAGTCTGTATCGCCTCCTTCCTCAAACCACTCCGGAGAACATTAATAAGAACATCTGTGTGTACACCGTGGATCCAGCGACACGCTACCCCAACATCAACCCTCTGCTCATCACTCCAGCTCAGGTTCATGCACATATATGCCACACACACAGCCCCCACTCAACACAAACTTAAAGGAATACACCAGGCTTTTGGGAGATCGACCTTTTGGTCAACTTGCCCGTTAATCGTTGAGAACATAGACACCAAAATCATCCACGTGGCCCCAGTAGATCGTCCGTTCCGGTGCTCCATGCTAACACTTTAGCATACACTATGTTGAGTGATAGTAGGCTCCATGCTAACACTTTAGCATACACTATGTTGAGTATAGCTGTATAGCTGATGTAGCCTGGTTTATTTTTGGAAAGATTTTAGGTTAGCAACCACTACAGACTGATTTTCAGTGGTACACTGTCTCCTATCGCCTACCACCTTCACTACCTATGGAAACAGGGACCATATAGTAAAAAAAAAAAAATGTTTTACTACTTAAAGGTCAATCTTCTTATACTTTGGATAATGCTAGTTGCCTACTATCACTCAACATAGTGTATGCTAAAGTGTTAGCAAGGAGCACCAGAGCAGATGATCTACTGGAGACACATGGATGATTAGCTTGACTGTGGTTGTTAACATGCTCTTGAGTGGACTGATGGATGGATGTTTCTTTAGGTGAGGCATCTGGTTGACAAAGGAGAGGAGACGGGGTTGGCTGTGGCCGTAGGAGCTGTCACCCGCTTGCCGTCACCCAGACTACTCAGGCAGGGTAAGTCCTGACCATGAAGCTTTTTCAAAAGTAATGTGCAGCTTCTCCACCCAGCGGCTGCTAGATTCAGGCCATGTCATCGTGACCGGCCTCACTAATGTGATTGGGCCGACTGATGTGATCGGTGTCTTGTTTTTGTCCTCTCCACCAGAGTCCTTCTCTCGCTCCAATAAGCTGCTGAACTGGTGCCAGGAGCAGACACAGGGCTACCGCGGCGTTGCCGTTAGGGACCTCACGTCCTCCTGGAAGAGTGGCCTCGCTCTGTGTGCCCTTATTCACCACCATCGGCCCGATCTCATGTAAAACACCTCAGAAATGTTCTTAGACCTTTTGATGAGGCAAATCGAGGTCATTTTCCCTGTAGGACTTGGACATGCTAAAGCTTTAGCAGTATGTTACGTAGGTAATCAGCATAATTCAATGTGTAAAGGATAGACCTATTCATCAACAAAAGTTGTTTTTTTATTCTATGGGCTGTAGATTCATAACTTCTGCTGTTTTGTTGACCAATGTTTAAGTGTTTTGGGGTGGGTTCTTCCTTTACGGTTAGGTAATGAATGTAGTCAATGGAAGGTCTTACTATTGTGCGTGATTATGCATCTCCCTCCAAAGTGACTTTGACTCCCTTGATGAGGCGGAGGTGGAGGAAAACACTCGGTTGGGGTTCGACGTGGCTGAGTGCGAATTTGGGATTTCCCCTTTAATGACCGTAGAGGAGATGTCCTCCGTGGTGGAACCAGACTCTCTCTCCATGGTCATGTACCTCAGCCAGTTCTACCAGCTCCTCAAGGACACTCTGCCCTCTAGTGGTGAGACGCCGAAGCATATGAGTAGTCCTTCAAGCGATCAGATAATGATAGTGATGACATGTATTTCCTCCTTTTCCTTCATCCAGGGTCTCTGTCTCAGACTGCGGAAGCGAGAGCTGCTCTGATTGCCCCCGCCTCCCTCCTCAGTAGGCTGGGCCACAGTCCATCCCGCAAACGTAACCCCAAGGTACTCACATTCGACTGTTCCCAGCATCTCTGCATGGATGTGTTTTCTGATTGATGTGATCAACTCTAACTAACTTCCCACCATAGGAGCAGAAAGATGCATTGGGTAAAAGGAGGAAGACTAGTCAACTGTGCCAAGATGAGCAGGAGGTGAGTGCAAGGGGTTTGGTTTGGAGCTAGAATTAGACTGATATGGGTTTTTGAAGGCCAATATTTGAAGGCCCGATATTTTTGAATTTAAGCTGCCAATAGTCGACATTTAGTTGCAACATTCATTGTTGTAACCTTACAAACACCAGACAGAAACAGTCAATTTGGCTTTCCAGCAAGACAATACCAGTGGAAACCAAGACGGCCAGGCCATTGAGGAGGGATTTGTGAGTGGGTCCGGTCGCTCCAGAGTGCGTCTGATGGCCAGTCAGCTGCAGGCAAAGTTAGAGGAGAGCGCCAGTTCCTGCCAAAGCCCCTCGTCTTCAGCTGCAGTAGCATTACGCAGACAGGTGAGATAAGTGTGACAGAATGCAAAGTGTTTCTGATGAGATCCTTTTGCGTTTCAGTAGTTCATGAGGGGTCATGTCCCAAAATTGGCACTAGGTGTGACTAGGTGAGTTAGAGACGCTTTTACTGGTTTACAATTGTCAACATTTAGAGTGGGAGAGAAGTCCAAATACCAATGTTGATTTTTCCTGACGTTGACTTTTCCTGTTGGTGAAAAAAAAAGTATATCCCTTTATTATTTTCACAATCATAGTTTATTATTGTCATTATTTTGAAGGGAGTGTGTAATATTAGCAGATGTATGGGACTCGATTTAAAATGTAATTTAATTCAAAACACTTTCACTGCTACAGCTCTGGGTCCTTCTCTGTACTTCCTCCAGTTGTGTACATGGTGGTTGCAGGGTGGTGGAAGAGGTCGTAACGTTAATGCCAGCTTAGCATTAGGACACATGCTCTGATTGGACACCGTGGTGGATAGGGTCAGTCTTTCATTCATTCATTTGGTTAGGTTAATATTAGGGTTAGCCACTGGTTTGGTTAGTTCAGGTGCTGTCATCTCTTGGGTACAAAGCTTTGCATAGTAAATGGCTTAAAGGTCCCACATTATAGGAATTCAAATGCTTCTCACATATGATCGTAGATGTTTAGAAAAGCAGTGTCTGATTGGCTCCACTCACTAACAAATTACTGAAATCTGTCCAATCAGGCCAGTTTTCAGCATTTGAACTGGAAATCTTCCACTCAGCAGAGGTGCGTTCAGCCCCGACAAAACATAGCAAAACATTTATTAAAATGGAAATGGTGGTGCAGCTGAGAAGGCCATTCTTTGCGTTCTTTTCGAAGAATTTTCAGAGCCTGATGAAATCGGTTTAAATTAGTGTTTAATACTACAAAATACTTACAACAAACATGTCTTCTTATGTCTTTTGTTGCTTACACCAAGCTGCAGTGGACGCATTTATAAAGAACTTAAGTTGGATCCATTGTGCGCACTGCCTTTTTAATACAGCAGGGTTTATATACACATTGCTGCTGATTGGGTAACACCTCTGACACCCCCCCAAACGAGAGAAAACGTACCTCAAAGCCCGTTGCACACCGTTTCACACCGTTTTGAGGAAACATGTCGTTCAACCCGGAAACCATAGCAAAGCAGTGCACACCGTTTTCAGATTGAACGTACCCCAGGTTTACCTCATTACATTACAGGAGCTGGAGCTGTCGGCCAATCAGGATCCAGTATTGCGACTTTTGTGCATGTCCGGACTTGGTCTTCAAATTAATTCAATTCAACTTTTAACTAAACTGCATTTATTTGCACAACAGCATGAAGAACATTACACATATCCGTGTATATTGAAACACTAAAACTGAATACTGTGGGACCTGATGAATCGGGCTCCTCTGTCTTCACTCCCTCTGTTGACCACCAGGGGGACTCGTTGACCAACCTTCCTATGCTCTCAGCATCTCCAGAGCCCCATGCCCAACCAGCTCCTGTGGCTCCCACCCAGGCCTCCTCATGGAGACCGGTAAACACTTGTAGCCTCCCTGTGGTAATGCTCAACAGACCATTAAAATAGCTGCACCTACCTTTGCTTCCACAAGGTGGCGTTTAGGTTATGTAGCAGTTAGTTCCCTCAAGGCTTCGACTGATATAGGTTTCAGAAAGCTGGTACCAATACTTTTGGATTGCCAGTGGTCAGAAATTCAGTATCTTTAAATAATAGTGTAAATATTCAGACCTCTCAGCCAATATATCGGTCTAGCCCTAGTTTCCTCAGTCAGTTTTTGCCCGCCGGAGCTACACAATACTCTCTCTGACCTTTCTCTGGGGACTTTTCCCTTTAGAAAAAGCGCACCCAGCAACAGGAGCAGATGAGTTTTCGTTTCAAAGAGAAGATCAAGTCTCACACTCTCCCCAGTAGAGGGGAGCAGGTATGCCAACCCACAGTATGTGTAAATCAGTGGCAAGTGCTAGTAACTGTCCCATAGCCTCCCACAGCCCTTCTAGATACTGTATGTCCTCTCTCATATACAAGCCCTTGTAGATGAATGACGTGTGTTGGGAATCTCAGGTAAAAAAAAATTCCTGGTGTCCAATGGAAAGAATAATCAATGGGAATCCATAGGATCTCGAAGAACCACGATCTAAATGATGGAGTTTGAATTAAGTGTTCAGTCGGCTGGCCTGTGGTCAGGCCCTATAGCAGTATACTTGTTTATCAGCAAGAGTTGTGCTGGGAGTCACAGAGGACGCGGCTGGTGCTTCTGGAATATTTCTGTAACTCTGCAGGGCATGCGGCATGTGAAAACGCGGCAGCTGAAAATCTCCCTTTTACAATAAATAATCGCAACCGTCAGATAGCCGATGAATAGTTTCTATTCACAGTTGGTATTTCTGTGTACTGTATTGTCTATTATTATGTATGTATAGTGTTTGATGAGTTTGAACCCCGGGCCTGTACAAACAGCAGCCGTTGTGCAGTTGACTCTGTGGCTTTTTTATTTTGTATGTCAGCTGCATTTGTGCACACGTGTACTTGCGTGCGTGTGTGCGTGTGCGCGCGTGCGTGCGTGCGTGCGTGCGTGCGTGAGTGCGTGCGTGTTATAGAACTGTGTATATCTTTGCAAAACGTTTGTGTGGCATGTCTTTACCTCCTGTCTGTCTGTCACTGTGTCTGTCTGTCTTCTCCATCTCCCTCGGCCCCTTTTGATAGAAGTACGTTCAGATGTACAGTGGGGGAGTAAGCACATTGGCTGAGCAGATAGCCAATCAGCTTCAAAGTCAGGAGGATGCTAAGCCTCCTGGCAAGAGGGAATCGGTAAGGGTCTGCTGCATTCACCCATCCCTTCCTAATATTGTGTGCCCCCACCCCCTTACGACACTCTCCATAATTCTTGTCTTATATGGGTTATTGTTTGTATGAAGTATAGCAGGAGATTAATGATTAACCTGATTAAAACACATCATGACTGCAACTCCACATGATTTCTCATTTTAAATGTTTCTCCCCACCCCACTCACTTGTTTTCCTGTCTTCCCTTCCCTCTCCCTCTGGCCCAGGTCACGCGCTCTGTGTTTGCAGGGCCCGTCTGTGCTAGCGACGTGTGTTTCTTCTGCAGTAGGCGCGTGTACGTGATGGAGAGGCTGAGTGCCGAGGGCCTGTTCTTCCACCGCGGCTGTTTCCAGTGCGACTACTGCAGCAGCACCCTCCGCCTGGCCTCCTACGCCTACGACGGGCCGACCGGTGAGACGCGTAGATGGGCCGATTGTATGCTTTTCACACTACACTTAACCCCGGGCTAACGTCTTTTTTAACCCTGGGTTAAGGACGCATTTAACCCCAGGCTAAGCAGCGTTTCACACTTGCATTTTTCAAAGAGGGTTAACACCACTTTAAACCCTGGGTTAACAAACCCTCCTACGAAGCAGGGTTTTTGTGGTGCTATCCCTGAAATGCGGTGCTAAGAACAATAGTGTGAAACGTTGTGGGGTTAGAATGTAACAGGGGTTAGAATCTAACAGGGTTAGAATGTAACAGAGGTTAGAATGTAACAGAGGTTAGAATGTAACAGGGGTTAGAATGTAACAGAGGTTAGAATGTAACAGGAGTTAGAATGTAACAGGTTAGAATGTAACAGGGTTAGAATGTAACAGGGGTTAGAATGTAACAGGTTAGAATGTAACAGGGGTTAGAATGTAACAGGTTAGAATGTAACAGGGTTAGAATGTAACAAGACTTAGAATGTAACAGGGTTAGAATGTAACAGGGTTAGAATGTAACAGGAGTTAGAATGTAACAGGGGTTACAATGTAATGGGTTAGAATGTAACAGGGTTAGAATGTAACGGGTTAGAATGTAACGGGTTAGAATGTAACAGGGTTAGAATGTAACAGGGGTTAGAATGTAACGGGATAGAATGTAACAGGGTTAGAATGTAACAGGAGTTAGAATGTAACGGGTTAGAATGTAACAGGGTTAGAATGTAACAGGTTAGAATGTAACGGGTTACAATGTAACATGGGTTAGAATGTAACAGGTTAGAATGTAACAGGGGTTAGAATGTAATGGGTTAGAATGTAACGGGTTAGAATGTAACGGGTTAGAATGTAACGGGTTAGAATGTAACAGGAGTTAAACATTAGCATTAAAACGTTAACCCGGGGTCTACAAGCTTACAGTGTAAAATCCTGAACACTGAATATCCGGGGTCAATTGTTAGCCTAGGGTTAAAGAAAACTAGTGTGAAACGTGAGATAAGTTAACCCAGGGCTATTATAACCCAGGGTTAAAGTTAACAAATTCAAGTGTGAAAAGCCTATCGGAGTCTTAGCTCAACAAACTGAGGCGGAAATAATCGCATTTCCAATTATTTCTGCCCCCCGAGAAGTGCTTGTACGATTAAAACTCTAATCTGCCATCAAAGGGGGAAGGAAAGATTGAAGCAAGTAATCACTGCCTAGTTGGTTCACCCTCAGTTCACTCAACAAATGCAAAATGAAATTGCATTTTACATCGCATTCGTTGTCTTGTGCACAAACGGCATACAGCAACGTACATAAAACTAAATCATAATAGCATGAAAAAGCACCTTGTGCTTGCAGTACAGTAGTCAAGTGTGATTAGCGTCAATATTGTGACGAGACAGTAACAGATAACAAGATAACCTCAAAAAGAGGCCTGGTTTAAAAAGACTACATTCCCTGATCAGATAATGTTGCTATCACACCATCACACTGATTTCACACTGATCTGCTGGTAGCTGCCTGCAACCAAGCCACATGACCTCTCCCAATGCCTACTCGCTGTCATCTGACTAGTGTGTGTGTGTGTGTGTGTGCGTGTGCGTGTGCGTGCGCGTGGGCGTGCATGTGTATGTGTGATGTGTACATACAATCTCGTACTGAATGAGGCCTTAGTTAGCACAAAAACCGGCAACACTAAATCAGTCCCTTCACCATTAGTGCTCTGGGCCTCGCTGAGCAGGCTGGTATTTCTTTGTGGTTGTTTATCTCATGTTATCATTTTATTTGCAAGACACAAGACACAAGACACAACGGCTGTACTGTGTCTTCTAGGGATGCGCTACAAGCTGGTAGAGCTGAGGGCTCGAGGGGAAGCACTAGTAGAGTGTTTTTTTTGTACAGCAAATGTCTCTCCTGGATGATATTTTGTATGTTTTGTTCAAATTCAGCAGCCAATCAGGAGGGAGCTGTCACATGGTTAGGGTTTGAAGCTGAGGCGGGACATTACGTTTGCATGTTGGGTATATATGCTGTACACATGAGGTGTGTGGACTAGTTCTGTGCAGCCCAGGGATCAGGGACCACCCATTATGGATGCATCAGACTGTAAGCTGCATTAATCTTTTCTCACCCTCCTAGACTTCAGCTTTTATTGTCTTTGCTGAGGAAATCTGATACAACTCGGGTCGACTTGTCATTGCTTACTTTTCCTCTAGATATGGAGAAACGGCTGTGTGTGTATGTCAATGTTCTTTCTCGGGGAGGTGTGAGTTGATGCTGTCCGTTTGTGAGTGAGGCTCCATAGTGTCGGTGGTTGTTTGGTCTTTGCAGGGAGGTTCTACTGCTTGCAGCACTATGACCTGCGGCTGAGCGGTCCGACCCAGAGGAAGAGGCCCGCCCACAGCGTCTCGTCCGACCAAACCGTTTCTCATCGGACCTCCATAGTAAGAAACACAATTCCTTCAAAATAACCACAACTTGATGCAATAAGCTGAAACTGTATTGATCCTCGTGGGGAAATTGGGTCGTTGCAGAAAGCAGAAGTGATAGGATTCAGCAGGTAAAAGGAAATAGAATTGGAACTAGAATATAAAAATGAGATACAGAAAATATAAACACAGAAATAGAATAAAAAAGATTAGATGAAACTTTATTGATGCCCAGGGTGAAAATTGGGTCGTTGCAGAAAGCAAAAGTGATAGGATTCAGCAGGAAATAGAATTGGAACTAGAATATAAAAATACATTTAAAAAAAACATTACTGAATGCAATATTGCAGCTTTGGAAAATCATTTCTACACGGAGAATCTGAGATATAAATATAACTGTGTTTGATTTTGTCAAGGGGTCGCTGGGTTCAGCTTCCTCCAGGGGCCCCCAAACCTCAGGACCCTTACCAGCCCCAGCGGAGCTCCGGTCTTCAGGTGAGCCCGCCCACAGCGTCCCCCGGCTCGGCCCGATCAGTCGCACCGCTCGCCACACGCGTGCACAGTGGCATGATGCGTGCTTAAACGGGGAATCGATCTCGGCTTTAGTGTGTGTGTGCGCCTGTGTGTGCTTGTGTGCATGTGTGTATGTATGTTCCCAGTGGCTGTGCTGATGGAGAGGGAGTCAGGGGCTCGCCAAGAGGGCGCGGGGGACGCCGGAGCGCATCGAGCTGGAAAACTACCGCCTGAGTTCGGGGGACGGCGAGGCCGAGCCGACGGAGGGACCCGAGGAGATCCCGGAGGAGACGCTGGCCAACTACAACCTGAGCCTCCTGGAGAAAACCGCAGAGGGGTCCAGGTCTTGATCATCTTTTAGTCCCTCTGTCTTGCTTTTTCCTCCCCCTAATTCTCTCCTCTCTGTATGCTTCTTTCTTTCTTCCCCCCCCCCCCCCCCCAGCAACACTCTCTCTCTCTCTCTCTCTCTCTCTCTCGCTCTAACTCTGCAACAACACAGTAAATGCCACTGTCATTCTGCAGCTCAGAGTCGGAGATGGAGGAGGAGAAGGAGGGCCGGCGGCGCGTGACCTCGGACCAGGCCAACGCTTCGTGGAGGCTGGCGTTGGAGCGCCACGCTCGAGCGAGAGGAGAGGGGGAGGACGACGAGGAGGATGACGAGGAGGACGAGGAGGGAGACGATGGAAAAGTTGATGAAGAGGAGGGAGGGAATGACTTGGAGTCTAGCGACGGTAGGCCTAAGTGTGTGTATTTTTTGGCAACTCCCAAGAATGGACTGGAACCACAATAACGTGAGCATTAAGCATTACAAAGGAACATTGTGGTTGCAGTCCCTTCTCGGGAGTTGCCGTTTTCCTCGCGATGTGGGATTTCACGCAGACGTAGGATTGCTGTCTATGTATAGGCTTGTGTTTGTGCTCTCTCCATATCGGCGCATTTGCCTCCCTCGTCTTGTCCGTAGCGCAGCGTGCACTGTGGTGACGTGTGTGTGTGTGTGTGTTGTGTGTGTGTTGTGGTGTGTGTCTCTCTCTGTTGGTAGAAGGGGAGTACAGCCCCTGGGAGATGGAGCGCCATTCAGGCCTGTGGCTCCTGCTAGAGGAGGAGACAGGTAGCATCCGCAGCAGGGAGAAAACTAACCGTAGCCCACTACATGCACAGTAACACGTGATTTATAATTTCACTGCTTTTAACACTTTGCATGGTGTTCACTTTTTTTCTGTTGTCTTTGATAACCGTCCCAAGACTAGTATTATCAAGATGGTTTATTTAACGCTTCTTTTCCCTCATCCTGGTGGTTGATCCAACAGCGTACTACTTACAGTAATGGCTTGGTGTTTTGTGTTACTAGGCACTAACAATTATCTTTTCTTTCTTTTTTCTTTCTCACTAATCCCCTCGCCCCTCGTTTCCGCTCTTCCCTCCAGAAGAGGAGTTATCTCGTCCTCTTCTCACTGCTGAGAAAGACTCATCGGCCGGGAGAAGCGACGTCACACGCTCCTCAAACGCTAAAACACACACGCCCGACGAAGTGCAGGAACCCGACTCCACAACACCCGACGTGCCCGATCCCCAGGGGGGCGCTCGGGGTCCCCGATATTACCTTCGCTCCCGCTTTGTCTCCGGCCCACGCCAGCCCCTTCGCCTCCGCGGCCCCGACCACAGACGACTCCTCCGTCTTCTCCTCCTTCTCCACCACGTCCGGCGGCTCGCCCGGCCCCGAAGGTGGCCGCGAGGAGAAGGAGGCGAAGCTCGGGGAGGGAAAGGAGACGGGGAAAGAGAGGGGAGGGCGGGAGGAGGCCAGCAGCAGCAGCTCCGGCGTGGGTGTTAACAGCAGCTCGACCAACTCTGACTCCGCCGTGGCCACGCCTCCCGGCTCACCTCCAGCCAGACAGCTCAAGGGCGGGCAGGGGAAGCGTAGATAGCGGCGGTCCGGTCAGGGCTCCTCTGACCACGGAGCCTCCGCCCAGGTGGAGTAAAGGAGCTCCGGCCCCGGACCCGAGGAGACTCGCGGACAGCCTGCCCCCTCGCCTCCTCACCCCGCTGCAGGGCGGATCCCTCTTCCTCCAGCTGAAGGGCCTCAGGGACTCCCGGCCGCCTTGCCCGGCTGAGGGGGAGCAGGGCCGCGGGGAAGGAGGAGCCAGCGTCCTCTGGAAGGCCGTCTTCTCCGGGACCAAGAAGGAGAGGAAGACGAGGGGCGGGACTTCGCTATCGGGCAAGGCGGCGGGTACGATGCCCGCAGGGACGGAGAGGAAGGAAGCTCCCGCATCGAGAAGAGCCACAGGTATCAACAACTCCCCCTCCCCAACCCACCAGTACCACCACCACCACCACACTCACATACACATCGTGATCCTTCCTCCTTCTCTCGCTAGATTCCCAGTTCAGGGGACGTCAGAGTTGGACAGAAGACTCTGAGCTTTCCTGTTCCACCGTGCGGCAGAGATGCTCTCTCAACCCCAGAACCAACGTGAGACTCATTTCCTCCAATACATCATCAACAGTATTACATCCTAGCTGAAACAGAAAGTTGAGTGTTGAGTGTTACTGGGGTTAGACCGATATTATTATTACTATTTTTCTTATCTCTTATAATATATTTTTCATATCTTATCTTTTCATATATTTCAGTGTGAAATGTTCTATATTATTATTATTATTATTATTATTATTATTATTTTCTATTTATATATATATATTTTTTTAATTATTCTATGTTCATTGTTATGCACCAAAACACCAAGTCAAATTCCTTGTATGCGAAAACGTAAAACTGAAACTGATTCTGATATATTGATATTTAAAAAAGATCAGATATCAGCCAGTCAGTGTCATCCACCTCTGTTATGATGGATACGATGCAGTTTGATTGATTATATATTTAATGACATATTGATCAACACTACTCTGGTTGTCTATGGAAGCCCTTAACCTGAATTCAAATGCAAAGGAGAGTGTTTGTGTCCCATGATCTAAATGCCAGAAGATAAAATACTTGTTTGATTGTTTTAGCATGAAAATTGTCGAATTCAAAAAACCCATATCGGTCAAACCCCAGTGAGTACTTCTGGACAGAGCCTGAGGTTAATTGTCCCATTTTGGTGTTTGTAGCTGCGCTTGGATCTGTTTGACCTAGCCTCAGACATTCAGAGGGTAACTATAAAGGAGGAGGAGTCGGAGAACCAGCAGGAGGTATCATTAGTGGCAGATACAGTAAGCCCACTGTGGCCGTAGAGACACCATGCTGTTGTAAACTGATATGGGGTGATACTGATAATCTCTTTGATGGTGGTTTAGAATATCCGCGGGATAGAGACAGACAGTGAATGTCTCTCATCGGCTTTTTTTCAGCTGATCGTAGAACAGATTTTCCTTCTAGGCATAGCAGTCTTGTACTCTTGTTTGTATTCTTGGGAAAAAAACTTTTCAAATGTAGTATTTAGTATTCATTAAGACGTTTTATTTTCTACTGTGGTTTATTGAATCCTTTTCCTGTCTTTACTATTTAGTTTAATAATTTTCATTCTTCATTTTCCCAAGCCTGCTTACGTGCCTCATGCTCTGGCTTTTAAGCGAGCATATGCCATGAAGGTAGAGTTTACACACTGAACAACTGAAGTGAACAGAATAATACACGACTCTGTGCTGTGGTGAAATCCCAACGCCCCACAACGTGTTAACCGCCATCCTTGTCGCTCTGCTCCTGCAGAGGCGCTCTGTAAAGGAGATACCCCCCTCCAGGGATTCAGACGGGCAGTCTTCCTGTCCCACGGAGGTGGTGGGGGTCCTGGTTCGCGTGAAGGAGGCGTCCAGCCTGAGCACGACGGAGGCCATGTTCCACCGGGGCCGGGAGACCGAGGAGGAAGAGCTGGATGCCAGAATCACGCGGCGGGTGCAGAGAGCTGCACGCAAGCAGGCCAAGCAGGAACAACTCAAAAGACTGCACAAAGCCCAGGTAGGTGTTGCAGCACGTGTTGTCATGTGATGTGTATCGATGATATATACACCTCCCCATTTAACATGTGTCCTCCAGACAGTCAGTCACGCGTAAATAAAGTATAAACCATGCAAACAGGGTGGAGAGGTTCAGTGACTGTTCGACTAGACGGTAAAATGGGGCAAGACGCTGATTTCAGCCACTCTGACTGTCTGATTGCCCGGTCCAATGAATCCTGGTTTCTGTTTGAACACGCTGATGGCAGGGTCAGGTTTTACCGTGAAAAACATGATTCCATGGATCCATCTTTCCTTTTTACCACCAGTGGAGCGTAGTTTGAACACCACGGCGTACCTAAACATTGTTGCTGAAGAGGCCAGTTGAGCCTTTTTCAAATGAGAACTTCCAGAAGGGATGGTTCCGGGACCATAACAGCAGCCCACCTCCCCACCTCCTCTTACCCGATACTAGTGTACCTAGCTAAGTGGATACTGAGTGTGTGTGTGTGTGTGTGTGTGTGCAACAGATCATCCAGAGGCAGTTGGAGCAGGTGGAGGAGAAGCAGAGACAACTTGAAGAGAGGGGCGTGGCTGTGGAGAAAGCCCTGAGAGGGGAAGCAGGTACACATATATACACACACACACACACACACACACACACACACACACACACACACACACAGAGGAAAAAACTCATTAGTGACCTGTTTCTCCATCCATTCTTTTGAAGATTACTGGGGAGACTCTAATGACAGTGAGGAGCTGGATCTCCACCTGGGGGGTAAGTGCACCTCACAACCCGACAGTACTCATCCTGTCCCACAACAACAACATTACTCTGTCTGTTCTCCTCTGCATCACTCTTTCTATCTGTCTCTAGGGCTGGGTAGGCTGGATAACCCTGCCCTGATGCAGCAGTGGCTCCAACTGGTTCAGCAGAAGAACACTCTTGTGCGCTACGAATCGGAGCTCATGATATTGTGAGTATCTGATCCTCTGACTCTTCTGAAGCGCCGCCACGACAGTTCATTCGCATTCGTTTATATTAACGCTCTCGTTGTTGCTTGTCCCAACATCCCTTCAGTGCTCGAGAGCTGGAACTGGAAGATCGGCAGAGTCGCCTCCAGCAGGAGCTGAGAGAGAGGATGGCTGTGGACGGTATGCCGTGCACACTCGCCTTACATTCACATACCGCAATATGGAAACCAGTGTCTGAAATTAACCTTTCAAAATAATTCAAACCCATTTTTTTATAGAAATATCTCATCCTACCCATGTTTGGTGCCATTTCCTGTGTAGAATCAGCTAATTCATGTAATTCATGTTCATGTAATTCACCATGAACTGCAACAGAATTCTCACTGTTGACATTTTGATATTAATCCTCAAGCGGAAAAACAGGAAGAAAAGTTTTGACACTACCAAGTTGTGTACAGCTGAATAGCAAGGCAGCCAATCAGGAGCGTGTTTGATAGAGCCATTATTTTGTTTTGATTTGATTGGCTGCAGGTGACGTTTGACAGCAGGTAAGGACCAAAAAAAGTATATAACTGAGGCATTCAATTATCATCATCTCCAAAAGTACCGGCCACTGAGGCAGGCGCCGGTCATTGATTTATCTGACCAATTTGGTGGTAATGAAAACACGACTACGGTGACAGCTTGTTCTCTCTCTCTCTTTTAGACCACCTGAAGGGGGAGGCAGAGCTGGCAGAGGAGCGTCTGATCCTGGAGGAGATGTTGGAGGTGGTGGAGCAGCGGGACGCTCTGGTGTCCCTGCTGGAGGAGCAGCGTCTGCAGGAGCATCAGGAGGACCGAGACCTGGAGGCAGTCATGCTGTCCCGGGGCGTGGGCCTCCACTGGGCCTAACCCGACTCATCCTCTTAGCTGTAGTGTTGGTCACGGTATCAGACTTCAATACCAACTTTAATATCTAAACATGTGTTACCACACATTGGACAGCTTTGTAGCAACTTTTCCACAGAGGTGGTTCTCTCCTGGCACCAGTTTTATCGACCAGTTTAGGTGGACTGTTTGATTCCACTGTCAAGAGCCAGACTGCAGCTCTGTCTATTCCAATCCTTCTTCTTCTTCTTCTAACTATTCCAATCTGCAGGTTTACAGCCGCTGGAGGTACCACTGAAGATTGTATCCAAGTAGCATCAAGTTTTCAGTTGTCGTGACAACACCACTTAGCTGTACACTGCTTCTACCAAGCCTCACCACACTTTGCCTTACATCTACGTTTCATCTTCCACTTGCCATTCTGAGACTTGAACTCAGGACTGTGAATTCAAACCTGGTTGCCCCATTTAAAGACGCCACACTTCCGGCGTTTCCCCGACTCACTGCTCGCTGGGCCTTTGGAACCGACTTTATACTCATCCCTACTAATGTGAGTAGTAGGTGCATAACAATGCACTGATGTTTATTACTGTAACTCGATGTACTGTGTGTCAAAATGCCTTCTAATTGTATCTTTGACTTGGTATCTTATATAATAAATGATTTTTTTGGCTGGATAACCATATTCCTCAATGCGGTGTGTCACATTCAGAATATTGGATGCTGTCATTCCTACATCTGTAAATACAAATTGATAATAAGGTCTCACTATAAATGAGGCACTTCATTTCCATAATGCTGAGGATGCTAGTACTCCAGTGAAGGAGATGGATTTTAACCAGCGACCTCACACCCACAGATGTATTTAGGGTGTGACGTGCGAGTCAGACAACCAATCAAAAAGCAGGACTACTATGCGATCATCAGTAAAAGACAGATCTAGAAATGGCCTGAATGCCCTTCCAAATTGACAAATGTCTGGTCAAGGAAGATAACTGACCAAAATGAAGGTTTCTCTCCTGCTATGAAGAAAATAAACAAAAACACAGATTTAGCTCAATTTCTTATTTGAAATGTAAACAGATTTTGATGCTGAAAATCTGTTTACACTATTAAAAGATCACCTCTGTTGCATAGCCGTGTATTGTGATAATGGTGTTTTATCACGATAAAAATAATACACTCACAAAAGACACAACACTAAGCTTTCATCAGCGCACTACTGTGTGCTTCACCAGAAGGTTTTATTTCATTATAAAATCACGAGGTCCCTTCCTGCCCTGAGGTACATACTTTACACACACACACAAAATAATAGTCTGAAGAATCCCAAAAAAAAAAAATTCATGTCACCTTGCAAAGGAGAGAAAATTAGACTGTCAACTGATGGGAAATTATTTAAGTGCCTTTGATTGGTTTATGTTGCGTGTCTCGGGGGTTGTAATACTGGTTTCAGCGTGCTCCCTATGCAGTGAGGGAGTGTCTAGAAGCTGGTGCTCTTGCTACTATCCACCTTCAGGGCTTTGGCCACCAGGCTGGCCGTCACTGGGTGCAGCGCCCCCCGGTGGGCGAGGAACACCCGCACCGCCTCCTCGCTGTACTTGTCAAAGTTATACACCTCTCTGTGTAAAGAGAAAAGAGGGGCTCAATGAAGATAAGATGAAACTTCGATGACCTCTGCGGGAAAAAGTGAGTCATTGCAGCAATAAATCAGATTCGAAAAAAGAAAAATAGAATATAAATATTGCAACTAACAACAATTGCAATGTGTCAATAACATTTTATATAGACATTAATGACTTATTGACACAAGAACAATGAATAAAAATATGTAGGGTATAAAAATACTAAACATTTAAAAGGATGCAGCATGAAATAATTGAGAAATTCTAAAAATACTGATTATGAATGTTTTGCACATGAGAGACAATATGGGATTATGGACATGATGTGCAAAATGTGTATTAAAACGGGTGCCACACTTTTTCCGCTACGCAGCGGAAAAGCCGGTAAATACCTGAAGAGAGGTCGTGTGAATTTCATCCTCCCCTGTTCTGTTGCCATCTTCAGCGCCATGGCAACCGCATCCTCCCATTTGGACCTCACACACAACCGCAGCCACCTAGCGGGGAGGGGAAGCCAAAAACCATGACTTTCTATACTCAATTCGGAGCGCTTCCATGATCTGAAGATGTTACAGTTGTTCTTCTAAAAAGGGGTGAACAATCTGGAACAACACTGGTCGTCTTAGTGATCTTTGCATCCTTGCAAACTGTGCGTACGCTGAAAGTTAACTGCATCCATGGTCTGAAGATCAGCCACGCTCTTCTCTATATACACACTCGCCAATGAAATGTAGAAAACGTCTCGTGCACTCACCTGAAACGGATCTCGGCGTTCATACAGGCGTTGAGGTCGTACACCTCCTGCATCTTCCTCACGTGACTCAAGGGAAGCGGCTCCTGAGGGAATAAGCACCGGTCCGATTACAATTTATATGAATAGATCAATGTTTTTGGGAGAATGTCACCTGAATCAATCATTCGTAGATCATTCACTCTGGTCCTAAACGGCGACTATAAATTGCAACTTTCTATAAATTTAAACCAATGATGCATTTTACCTCCAGGAGAAGGAGAGACAGGAACTCGATGAGCTGGTGGGAGGAGAGAGTCTTCACGTCAGACTCCTTGAACTCCCCCAGATCTTCCTCTTTGGCCTGAAGGGGGAGAGAACAAGAGTGAGGACAGGAGGCAGACGGCGCAACTTGACATAAAAAAAATGTAGGTGACGGCGCAAGCGGCCTTACCTTCACCCATCTCTGGCACAGGGCGATGCAGGCGTCTGCCAAGGTGGTGTCGTACCTAGGACGGGAAATTGGGACAAAATCAGAAGTGGATCCAACCGTTAACGGGACACTAACAGGGGTAGAACATGTGGGATGTTGTGGTTCACTCACTGTGGCTTGACAGGGGGCATCCCAGGAGTGTGCATCCATGCATTCCAGTCTACTTTGTTGAGAATATCAACCTGAGTCAAAAAAACAAAAAAAACAACACTAGTTATGGGCTAGTTATGAGGGATCTCGTGAAATGCATTATCATGGGAAAATTTAATTTGTTCAAATCCTCAGTGTCCCAGATACAGTGGGATAAGATTTTACAATTCGTCACTGCAAAAATTGAAGTTTGTACCTAAAAGAAATGCATTCATCCTCAATCAATTTTCACTACTGCCTCGGTTTTTCGTGACGAGAGGAATGTTAGAAATCGCACTCTAAAAGAAGAGGAAAATATACATTGTACACCAAAAACAGTGCTGCTGACCTTGTCTTTGAAGTAGGTGAACAAGTAGTTCTTCCACTCCTCAGTGGTGACGCTGCTGTAGGCAAACATCTGGATGTAGGACTTGATGAAACCCATGAACACCTCTGGAGTGGAAAACCACGCAAGCTCATTACAAAACCAAAATGCATAAGTGAGAGTCAGAATGAGAGGTTTTGTGATGGGTACTTGGTGTTTCGGAGTGTGTGATCTCACCCGGGCCACCCATGAGCTCCTCCAGGTGGTAAAGCAAAGCGAAGCCCTTCTCGTAGGGCACCGAGGAGAAGGCATCATCTGGGTCCACCTCCTGCAGGCTGGGCACCAGGTTGGTCAGGGGATTGTTGGCCCCGAAGGTGTTAACCTGCTCGACAAGGGGACAGACGGGGGGCGGGTCAGGAGGCTGGCTACCACTGCTCAATCTAACTACCCAATTCTTCTTCTGTTTATTTCAAACAAACCGGAAACGCATCACTTCCTGTGCACCAGAGGATTTCTCCCAGGAAAGACCTACCTGACACCAGGTAGACTCATCCATTTAAAGTAATAGTCTAATCTTTTAGTCTGTCAGTCAAAAGCTTTTCCATTTGCTTAGAGCAGCAAATGGAAAAGCTTTTGATATGACTGACAGACTAAAAGATTAGACTATTACTTTAAATGGATGAGTTAAGATGAGCGAGTGTCTCACCGATTCCTGCAGGTCTTTCCAACCTCCCATGGCTTTAAACTGCCTGAATTGTTCACTCTCCATGCTTCTGCCGATCATCCTCTCCAAGTAGACGGTGTGACCCTCGTTCAACCTGTTGAATGGATCAAAAAATAAAAAATCCCCCCAAAAAATCAGAGCGATCCCTGTAACACTGCAAGAAACACACTGTCAACACAGTCCAAGGCTTACCAGAAGTGTTCCCAGGTCTTGTTGGTCACCAGGTTACCGGTCCAGCTGTGGGAGATCTCGTGGGCGATGACCTGCAGAGCGCACATCAACGTGGGTCAATACGGCCACACTGATAGACATGCACTAACGCCACGCCACAGTAACAACACAGGAAAGGTATTTACTTACGTTTGATAGGGACCTGTCTCCTGCCTGCAAGACGAGGACACAAAAGTTATTCCAATAAAAGTGATCATTCAGTAATTAACGTGATCGTAGCTCTCTGGCTCCCTAGTTGATCGGCTGCCTTCATCTCTTCTATGGAGAATACAGAAACGTTGGGCTACCTGGACTGCTAGTTAACGTTAGCAACTGAACCATTACCATTGTGCATGTGAATGTACTCGCCGATCTAAAAAGTAGCTGGTAAAAAATGCCAAAGCAACAGAAGGATGAAAGGCTGGCCTGTTCTGCGTGTGTTGGCGCTCCTCACCAGCAGGGTGGGGGTGGCGAAGGTGAGGCAGGGGTTCTCCATGCCCCCGTAGGGGAAGGAGGGGGGCAGCACCAGGATGTCGTACTGGCCCCATACGTACGGCCCTGCCAGGTCCTCTGCCGTCTTCAACATGGTCTCTGTCTGGGGAGGATATGCAGGATATGAGATGGTGCAGTTTGACTGATTGTGTAATTGATCAATACTACACTGGTTGTCTATGGGAAGACCTGAACCTGAACTGATACTAATGCAACATTTTCATCAGATTCCACACAAGTTTGCATGAATGTGTCATTATCATCATCCCATAATGCATGTCTGTCATTAGACAATAAAAAAAAAAAAACACGTCTCCAATAATAACCAGGCATTTTTGTGCATGATCAAATGCACGTCTGTGATTGGATGATATGCTCTTCCACAGTTCAGCTTTGTTCCCAAGCACATTTCTGCTAATCATCATCCAGCACGGTTATTTGTTTTATCACGTTTTCATCAATTATAGAAAGAAATTAAATTATTTCTAATATCGTCATGATGCAGAATTTGTTCTCATCATATTTTTCCTGTCTGATGAGTCGTTAGCTGAGAGCAGCTCACCTCAGAGAACTCAAAAGCCGCTTTGTCCACAAGCTCTTTCTCAGACCAGACGCGAGACCTCGGCCCGATCTCTCTTGCAAAGCAAACGGGGGCGAAAAAAAACAAAGCTTGTTAGCTATTTCAGCACAATGGAGTCAGCTGTGACTGTTGAGATCAATGAATAGAAGAGTGTGCATTGGTACCTGCTCTCCAGTGCTCCCACCACGATGGCAATAAGGTAAGAGGGCATGGGCACCTGGGGAGAGGTCAAAGGTCAGTGGGGTCACAGACAATAAACATTTTTTCTTTACACGCACACGCACACGCACACGCACACGCACACGCACACGCGCACACACACACACACACACACACACACACACACACACACACACACACACACACACACACACACACACACACACACACACACACTTTAATAACCTCATTACTGCTTCATCAGCAGGTTCTCTGCTGTACTTTGAACTCTGTGGGACAACAACTATGATTTTTTAAAGGTGATGATGGTGCTTGGCTATGGCTGCAAGGCTGTTACACGTGTAACGCAACTGCAAGGCCTCCAGGAGGGAGAGACTGACCGGCTGTCTGAAGCGGTAGACGATGCGGCTGCTGTCCTGGGGGTCCGGCTCCTGTCCGTCGCGAACCGCACTCATCACCGCCACCAGCTCCTTGGGAACAGACACCTGAAGCCACGCAGACAATACAATCACAGCACTGCAGGAAAATATCTGTTTCTGCATTTTTCATGAGGAGCATGGAGAAAGTCTGCATGAGCATGTGTGTGTGTGTGTGTCACCTGAGCGTAGTAGGTGTGCTTCACAGACGGGCTGTCCTGACAGGGGACCATGCTCCTGCAGTGGTTAGCCTGGATGGAGGTCACAGAGGGGGGTCAGTATCTTTTTGTTTGATTTTAGCCTTTATTTATCCAGGGAAGATCGGCTGCACTGAGCACTGGAGCAGTTTGGGGTTCAGTGCCTTGCTCAAGCGCACGTCAACAGTAGGTGTCAGGGGAGGGCAGAGCATTACTCCTTCACTTCCTTCACTTTGCCCACCGCTAATATAAAGCGATTACTGGCATAGAGGGCTATTGATAATAAAAACAGTGCAAAAGGAAAGCCAATAATCAAGGTCCTCTTGCAGACTTATCAGTCACGGCTGCACCTTTGCACGCTCTAATGCCATTAATGAGGAAGGTGGAAAGAAGAAAAACAGGATAAGAGGGATAGGAAAATTACAGTGGTGTAAGCAATGTGTCAAACTGAACCAAACTCAGCCAAGAAGTTCACTCCCATTATAACCACAAATGATGACAGAGTGGTGTTGCAAAAAACATCACGCAACGGTTGAACTTTCCAGCCAAACCAAATAAGGCCAGTTTTCTGCTCCAGTGTACCCATGAGGGCGTCTACACAAAATGCATGCATGCCTGTGTGTGTGTGTGTGTGTGTGTCACGGCCAGGTGAGGCTGAAAATACCTGGCACTGGCTGAAGAGGTATGGATGCTCCTTCCCAGCAGTTTGTTCAGGTGTGAGCCACTGCAGAGCGGACGCAGTCGGGGCGGTTTCGTAGCTCACCTCCACGATCACATGCTGCCCTCTGATAGGGTGAGGAAAGCAACACAACACATTCATTACATCCCTGTGCGACCCTGTCTGTGGTCAGGTTTTTATCCGTGGGTTAAAACACATGCATTAATATGTGAGTGACAGAGACAATTCAATCAATGGGAGGACAAGGGCACTAGGGGAGCTGAGACAGAGCTCCGATTTCATTGGCCGGACTGCGAGGGTTGATGAGGTCACCTGGAGAGGTCAAAGGGCAAGGTGATCTCCATAGGGGTCCCCATGAAGCTGTGTTTGGGTCCCATGGAAAACTTCGCCTCCTGCCCATTGGCAGTCACCTTGAAGATCTTGAGGTCTCTGGTGTCTAAGGTCTGCAGGAGGGGAAACGGAAGAGGAAGTCTAAGTTACAAACTGACTTTACACAAGAGGAGATTGCATACACTCGGGTGTTTGTTGCTGTATGGGACACATCTGCAGTAGGAAGTTGTAGGAAGCAACTGATCTAAAGTCCACACACCTGCCTTGCTACACCAGCTCTGCCTTGCAATCAAAGTCCGTTACGCTTTCTCTTGTAAGGAGAGAACGTCATGCCGAAGTCCATTCAAAAAATCTGGCAATTTAATGCTGCCTTGCTTATGGGCACACACATACACTTCGCAGAACACCACTTAAGACCTTTTTACGAATGGCTATGAGCCATTGGGGATTTCGGCATACAAATGAATGAACAAAACAGCACTTATTTTAAAATTCTCAACTCTTAGCATTGCTTCCTGTCGCTCGCTGCCGCTCAGCAGGGTGTATTTTGGAATATGGCAATAACAAGCGAACAAATTCTAAAAGCGGGAAACCTTATTGAAGTGCTACTTGATGTAGTTTATGTATGCCGAATTGATGCCTGTCTCCTAGCGAGTCCTAAGTGAGTCTGTATAAGTGAAAACAGCCTTACTTAAAACAGGTCATGCTGGAGGTGATGAATGGCCAAAATAGCAATGTCTAATAATATAATCGAGAGCTGTCTGACGAATAATAATTCAACTTTCCTTATTGTCATTTCGAGGAGCAGACACATTGTCAAAGCAGTTGTTCCGGCTTGTAAAGCAGAAGTGGTGGTGGTGGCGGCATTACATTCCTACCGTGGTGTGGCTATACAGAATCAATGAGCCTTAGCTCGCTGGCTAATAGAGCTCTAACTCTTACCAAAGACGAGAAATTATCCTCCAGGACTTCGATGGTGAGCGCGACCTTGGCTTTGAGAACATGTCTGTCAAAGTCCACATGGTAGTTGAGGTTCAGGTGCTTCGTCGCGCACTTGGTGAAGGAGGAGAAGGAGCAGGGGTCCGAAACTGAAGCCATGGTCGGTCCAGGGACAACAAGAGAGCAAATACCCAGTTTGCCAACGCCGGGGTTTATAAACTACAATCCACTTGCTTTAACTGATGTCAAGCCGGCGAGAATAAAAAAAAATAGGCGTTCCGGCCAAAATTTTCAAAATAATACTGGCATTGAAATACCATGCACCATAGTGCAATACAGTGTTATTTAAGTCTATTTTCAGTTATTGTTACTACATATATAATACAATAATTCCACTAAATGCTATAATATAATTGTTGGTGTTGTACACACCCCAGTACCAAAAGTGGAACATTTTGCGCGTTTTATTTTGAAAGCAAATTCATGGGCTAACTATGGCACACTTAACGCAGCTACGTCCTCATGACAGTGTGCTGAAGTGCATTGTGGGACTTGAAGTTTATAATGGACCCGGGTGAGTTTTAAAAAGACCGACCGGATGTTAACCGATTTTGCCTTCAAAATTAAAGCATTAATTTGACAGCACATTTGTATTAGATAGATAGATGCTCTATTGATTGGGGTGGGGGAGGGACTAGCCGCCAGTAAACCAGTGGGCGGTCTTTGGTTAACTTCCGCCTCGGCTCCCTGCTGTGTTTGGTTGTATGGCGATTTGGCATAACTCGGCTTTAAACGCGGCTGCCCCGCTAGATGGCGCCAGAGGACGAGTATATCATCAGATGGGCTCGCAGAAACAGTTAATTTGATGGCCCAACGACAGAACAACAATGAAGGAAACGGACTTCTGAGCCGCCGCGATGGACCCGTTTGACAGCTCCGTGTCTCACCGAAATGAGACGGAGGACGCGGCGGAGAGCGGAGACGGTCGGTCACCGTGGGCTCGGTTTTCATCGTGGCTGGAATGTGTGTGCGTCGTTACCTTCGACCTCGAACTCGGACAAGCCATAGAGGTACGGTAGCTAGCTAACTGGATAGCATCCCTCACTATCAGGTGCAGATGCTGATGAAGCATCCTCATATCAGCTATTTAATAGAACACGAATGTAGTAATGCATTCGCCCCAGTACGTGCCGTTCTCACTTGCACTGCAGAGAACGTCACGCCAATCTGACATTTCAATATCGCCTTTGCATAGCGGCAAACGTACACATCTTGTACAACATGGATTGACACCTTTTACGAATCGCCAGGGTCTACTGGTCAACTCGGCATGCATCCAATCCGCCAAGCGGCGCTTATCTCAATACAATTTAAACTTTTAGAATTGGTTCACACTAACGGTACGTGTTTCGGTGGGAGCAGGTTGTGGGAATAATAGTAAAAAAAAAAAAAAAAAAAAAGATATTTTATTGAAGTAAGAGCTGCCTGGGAGATTTTATGCACGCCGAAGCGAAGAGTGGAAACTGATGATTCGTGTTCTACGAGGTGTGTAGAACACGAGCCACATTAAACTGACAGATATTTAATGGAGTCTGGAGTTCTCACAAGAGATTGATTTGGTTTGCTTTTTGTGTGTTTTCAGCTGGTGTATCCCCATGATGTAAAACTTACTGAGAAGGAGGTAATTTCTGTTCATGTCGTTGCTGGTTTGATACTATGCTTTTTGAGTGATATCCAGCCCCAGGTATGTGTCTTCATTATTGTGATTCCTCTGATTTGTTCGCAGAAAACCAGCATCTGCTACTTATCCTTCCCTGACTCTTACTCAGGTAATTTTAGCTGTCTGATACCAGGAACATAACAGCAGCGGAAGAAGATCAGAAGTCACTGGGCCTGTGTGTGTGTGTGTGTGTGTGTGTGTGTGTGTGTGTGTGTGTGTGTGTGTGTGTGTGTGTGTGTGTGTGTGTGTGTGTGTGTGTGTGTGTGTGTGTGTGTGTGTGTGTGTGTGTGTGTGTGTGTGTGTGTGTGTGTTGTTTTTTTCCCCCAGGATGCCTCGGGGACACCCAGTTCAGCTTCAGGCTACGTCAGTCAGTCGGCCGGAGGGGCTCGTGGTTTGGGGAAGACTCCTACACCAGGGATGCTCCTGTTACACTACAGGTAAGGCCTCATTATAATGACTCTTAATAAGGCCGACGACCCAAATAATCATATTATAAAGCAATAATCTGTTAGGTCGTGTCCTTTTTAAGTAGTATCCATCACTGGGGTTTAACTGATATATCAGGCCAGTGTCAGGTTTACTTTCATTAATTGTCTTCATTGTTTTGTTTCACATCGCGGGTGTTTTTGAAGCCCTTTGAGACTGTAACAGTGATTAAGGGCTTTATAAATAGACTTGACCTCTGGTATGATGAGTTCCTCCTTGACCACAGATCATCATTATTATTATTATTATTATTATTATTATTATTATTATTATTTCAAGTGGCTGAAAGGCCAGAGAAATCATTCCAGTGTGGTGTGGGAGGATTTTCCTCAAGCGTTTCAGGGGTGTGAGTCTGTAAAACATACAGTGAAGCCTGCCTTAAGGAGCTGCTTAGCCTAAACAAATGAAAATGGTCAAGATATCCAATATTGGCTATTGGCAGCTTGAATCCAAAATGATCAGTATTGGCCTTCAAGAATTTATATCAGTCTAACCCTAGTCCTTACTCTAATCCTTTGATATTATTCTGCCTCCATGTTGGAAACCTCATTCTTCTCTCCCCCCTGCAGCGAGAACTGGCCCATTTCTATGGTTACGTGTATTTTAGACAAGTCAAGGACGTCTCCGTCAAAAGAGGCTATTTTCAGAAGGTGAGATTCAGAGCAATCATCCACGTTCATGCCATTCTTAAAGTGCAAAAGGATTTCTGCCAAACATTGATAACACTTTGTAGAAGATCGCTCATTAGAGCCGCAATCTATTTATTTGTCATCTCTTCTGTTCCCCTCCCTGCCACCCTGCCTCTGTAGTCTCTTGTCCTAGTGACCAGGCTACCGTACATCCACCTCTTCCACACCCTGCTGCAGATCATAGCCCCAGAGTATTTTGAGAAGTTGGAGCCTTGCCTTGAAGCAGGTGAGATGATATTTAACAGTGATCACAAATTGTTTTGAATAGTAATGGTTCATTTATTACTCAGTGTAAGAGCTTTGTATTTGTTCTAATTTTAGAAATGTCCATTTTGCTGCTCTCTCATCTCTCTCTCATCTCATCATTTTCCATACCTAGTTATTCCTGTTTGGGGCCACTGGATCTTGTGGATTACCAGTCTAAATATTGACTATGCTGAAGGGTTTTGTTTTTCCTCGTTTTTCGCCTGCAGTGTGTAACGAGATAGACCAATGGCCTTCGCCGGTGCCAGGGTTGACCCTCAACCTGCCTGTGATGGGAGTGGTTTTACAGGTAAGGAGAACGGGGTAATTTAAGTATTGTTGCAGAGATGGACATGGGGAGCAGATGAAAATGTTTATACAATAGACGGCATGCAGAAGAAGTATCCTTTTTTTTTTACTACTTCATGCAGAGACCTATCTTCCCTTTCCCAGGTCAGGATCCCATCGAAAACTGACAAACCAGGAGGAAGCCCAGTGAAACAGGCCCTAAAGGAGGTTTGTGTTGGATGCTGGTATCTGGTTGTGATTCAGTGATTCTGTTATAATAAGTTACATATATGTGTGTATATTTCCCCCCCCCCCAGAATCTCCTACCAGCCCCAACGATGCTGCCTACCATTCACGAGCTGGACTTGTTCAAGTAAATGATGAATCCTGCTTTCTGTCGGTGATGGTGTGGCGAGCGAGTGTGTCGTGTTGTCGATGGGTTGTGTTGTACACCCCGCGAAAGCAGGATCAATATAATGAAGTGACCCTTGACCTCTCCAGGTGTTTCCAGTCGGTGCTGATCCACTTGCAGATGCTCTGGGAGCTGATGTTGCTAGGGGAGCCCGTGGTCGTCATGGCGCCGTCTCCCACCGCGTCCTCCGAAACAGTGCTGGCTCTAGTCAGGTAACTGTCACATCAATGGAACTTATTTCCTCTCTGGCACGGGCCAAAGCCTGGAAAATGAGTTTGGGAAGTAGAGTCATTGATCCGTCACTGGTGATTAATCCTCACATGACTGGTCGATAGGGCTGTTGATCAATACCAGTGACGTCCTGAAGCCCCTCTGCTCTCTCTCTCTCTCTCCGTTATCTTCAGCTCCGTTGCACCACTCAAGTATTGCTGCGACTACCGGCCCTACTTCACCATCCACGACAGCGAGTTCAGGGAGTACACCACCAGGACTCAGGCACCGTGAGTAGCATAGAACACATTTACCTTGTTATACCTTGTTATAAGGTAAATATGGCTCTCCGACCTCGGCTCGCTCGATTCCTCTCCGCCTCCGTCACATACTCTCTCCCTTCTCAGGCCCAATGTGATCCTGGGGGTCACCAATCCCTTCTTCATCAAGACCTTCCAGTGCTGGCCCCACATTGTACGACTTGGAGAACTCAAGATGTCAGGTGAAAAATACTTTGTTGTGTGTTTTATTATTATTCTTGTCAGAGAATATCGGCCTGATAAATGGGCAAACCAATATATCGGTCTTACCTAGTATGCATGTATTTTCAGGTGATTTGCCCAAACAGGTAAAGGTGAAGAAACTGGCCAAACTGAAAACGCTGGACACTAAACCAGGTAAAAAGGGATGCCAAATAGCTACACTTTTAATTTCTTCCAAATTTCAGCATGTTAAATCTCGTTTTTCCCTCCCTAGGCATCTACACAGCATATAAGACTTTTCTCCACAAAGACAAGGCTCTCATCAAGAGGCTCCTAAAGGTAAGTTGTCCCCAGAATTGACCGGTACTTAACAGCTACCCCTGCACGGTCAGCCCATGTCTCATTTCGCTTGGCCGTAGGGCATCCAGAGGAAGAGACCGTCGGAGGTGCAGAGCGCCATCTTGAGGAGGCATCTGTTAGAGCTCACGCAGAGCTTCATCATCCCGCTGGTGAGACCTCGTTATCATGGGGGAAGACTAGAAACAGGAAGCAGTTTGATCAGAGGGCGGATGGGGAGGGCCGAGGGTTCAATTCCAAACTCCTGCCAAGAGGTTGTTGTTTTTTTTTTTATATCTGCTGTGTTGTTTCTTTCTGACAGGAGAGGTACCTGGCGAGCTTGATGCCCCTGCAGAGGTCTGTGACGCCGTGGAAGGTGGGTAACGCGAGGCTAAGCGGATGAAACCAAATGGGCGGGATGCGGACAGACCAGTTTGTGTGTGTTTGTCTTGCAGACCCCTCCTCAGATCCGTCCCTTCAGTCAGGAGGAGTTCATAGGAACCCTAGATCACGCCGGGCCTCAGCTCACCTCCGTGCTCAAAGGGGATTGGATGGGGCTGTACAGGTGAGCCCCGCCCCCTCCCCCCTCGCCTCCCACATACGTCTCATTCCAGGGTCTCCGCAGGTCCTTAAAGTCTTAAATTAAGTATCAAAATGAGGTTTATTTATATGAAAATGTCAGATTTTCATATTTTTTCACAATTTAATGATTTTTTAAGTGAGTTTCCTTACATGTGGTGATGTCTAGTTGAGGCAGACTTTTAAACTTTTAGTTTTAGAAATTTGATTAGCTATGTTCAATTGGCTTTACAAGATTTTTTACTTAATTTGGTTGTTATATTGATTTTAAATTCACCTCCTGGTTGGCATCACATTAAAAAGGTCTTTTACTTGGCTCTGAAACCTGCAGATACCAAGAATTTATACTTAACTGCCAGCACTTGATTGACACAATTTATCGATGCCGACCTCGTCCCATACAGGAGATTCTTCAGGTCCCCCAACTTCGATGGCTGGTACCGTCTCCGGCACAGGGAAATGACCCAGAAACTGGAATGCCTCCACCTGGAAGTCGTCTGCGATGCTGTAAGTTTTATTCCGGTCACACTCGTTACAAAGCAACCGCACTGATCTCCACATCACACTCTGGCTCCGGTCCCAGTAATGCTGTTGTACACAACTGCCCTTTACCAGGATTTGCTGGGTTGGACCAAAGACAAGTCAGAGGTGGAAATCGTCGACCTGATTCTGAAGCTGCGAGAAAAGCTAGTGAGTAATCCGACGAGCCTCTTAGACAGATCTTATTGGGGTTTTTTCTTCTTTGTGCAAGCTGTAATCTGAACACAGGACTAGAACCGGATCCGCTAAAGGTTTTCCCGTGTGCCTCCAGGTGAAGGCTCGCAGGCAGCAGCTCTCCGTGAAGGAGGGCGTTCTGGACAAGCTGGACCGATACATTCAGACCATCATCAGCTCTCTGCCAGAGGACCTGCAGGCTGTGCTACACAGACACTGACAGACCACACACACTATTTTTATTAGACTTTTGGAAACGCAAAACTGTTGCCCTCACCACAAACTACCTGCCACACTTAGGAGATTGACCCCCAGACTCTCCCTCTTACTACACTGGAGGCTAGTGAATGTATAACTGACACACTTGACCTTGCCTATTGCACTCCCTTTGGGTGTCTCCTACTGTAATGAAATGTATGATTTATTTGCCTTTTTGTTCCTTTTCTCTCCCAAATTGTTCCATGTAAATATTGTTCATGAGGCGTTGCATTGGCAGTAAAATCTATACCTGAGAAATGTTGTTGCCCCCGTTTGACTTTTCAGCTGTGTATATCATGTGGTCCAATACCGATATCGTGGTAAGTAACAAAAAAAGATCCTTTCTAACTTCATGAATTCTTCGACATCGAGAAACAAAAAAAGGCCAACTGAGCGGATGAACGAGGAAAAATAGTTTTATTTCAACAAGGGAATCAAAAATATACATATCAATGATATGGAGTACTGCATTAACAAAAGTTATTTTCCAAACCACCGCTTGAGAAGTTACCCACAGTGAAAGTCCACAGTGAAAGTCCATAGGATGAACCTGATCACTCAAATAGATAGATTTTTTCAGTAACTGTTTATGTGCATGAGGTGTTTTGTTTGTTTTTTTTTTACTCGTGGAATGAAAATTCAGATAATCAAACTCAAAACTACAATTTCCTCATATGCAAACATACATGGATGTTAAATGTCACCAATTTGAACGCTGAACACCGGTGCCATCAGTTTCAAAGTAAGTTGGGAAGCATAAGTCTAAAGAACATTAGGATCAATATCTAAATTTAATGCTGAAGTCGACTGCCCATGCACCACACCTAAATAAATAACTTGATTGAGGCAAACATGTTAGCTGTTTGAGTAGTGACACGAGTTATTTCTTTGTCAGGAAGAGGAACCAGACTTCTCTCTCTCTCTCTTCTTACCTCTTATCTCTTCCCTGCCTGCCACCATGTGGGAGCCTGCATTTTGAACACGGCCTGCTTCTCCTGGGGGCTGAAGTGTAAGATGGTCAGTATGGCGGTGAGAGTCTGCTGGCGCCCGCTGTTGTCCTGCAGGGTGAGGAACTTGTAAATGACGTTCTTGAGGTACTCGAGGTTGGCGCCCTCCCTGCCCTGGTCCCGCAGCAGTTTTTCCAGCTGGACTCGCAGCGCGGCCACCTCTTCGTCGTGATGCTCGCCGTTGGCGATGAGCTTCCCCTGCAGCTGATGCACGTCCTCGTCTAGGCGGTGCTTGTGCCGGCGGAGCGAGCCGATCTCCACCTCCTTCCTGGCCAGCTGCTCTGCGTACAGAAGCAGCGTGGGCTCGTTGGGCCCCGCCAGCCTCAGGGCCTGGGCGATGATGTCGCCCTCGTCCTGGGCGGCGTCTTCCACGTTGGCCTCGTCGCTGTTGCTGCTGCCCCCGTCCGCCATCGCTCTGGAGTCGCCCGCCCTGTCTCCTTCGTCGCTGCTGCTGTGGCCCCGGTGGCCCGACAGGCCGTAGCCTAAGGCGGTTGCGCGCAGCTTCTCCAGCTCTTGGTCCTTCTCCGCCAGCAGGGCCATGGTGCGGTCCCTCTGTTTGTGCAGTTCCCCCTCCAGCTTGAGCAGGCTCTCTCTGTGCTGGGCTTCGACGCGCTCCAGGTCCAGCTTGTGGCTCTGCTGCAGTGCCGCCAGACCCTGCTGACGCTCCTCTAGTTCGCGTGCGTGCTTGGTCTCGACCTCGTCGCTGTGGATGCGCAGATTGATGTATTTTTCCTTCAGCTCAGCTAGTTGGTCGCGGGCCTCCTCCAGCTCTTTAGCCTGGCAGCCATCCTTGGTGTTCTTGTTCTTCAGCACCACTTGCGCCCGCACTTTGTAGCGCTCAAACTCCTCCTTTAGCTGCCGCAGTTCCTGCTGGTAGTAGACTGCTGAGGCCTTCTCGCCGTCAAAGGACTGCTCCTTCTCCATCTCAGCCAGCTTCTGAATCTCCAGTGTCTGCTCAGGGTTCCTCTGAGAGGCCATCAGCAGGAGTCTTTTGACCTTCACCAGCTTTTCCTTCAGCGTGTTGACATCCAGGTTGGCCTCGTCCATGTTGAGGTCAGAGGAGACCCTGCTGGAGGCGGCAATGGCCAAGGTCTTGTTTTCTGTGTCCAGCTGTAAGATGCGCTCCCTCAGCCTGTGTGCGGTCTGCTGGTCCCTCTGCCTGGCTTTCTCACAGGCCCCCAGCAGCTCCGACAGCTCAGACGCTCGCTCCTCCAGGCTGGCCACTCGGCTTTCCTCTGCCTGGGCTTGGTCACGTGCACGCTCCTCTCCCTGAGACACCTACCAAAACACCAAACACAGTAGAGTCATGAGATAAACATGAAATTAACACCTAGCCCCTGTGGTCTCTTAATTTGGGGCAAAAAAGATTGATATCAAATGTGAGTGAATACCCATTTTATCATGATTTTAGTACGATCAATTATGAGATGATGGTGTTCATACCTTTCTGATCTCAAGCTGTAACTGCTGCTGGTAGTGGTTTTTGAGCTCTGCCAGCTCATGCTGCAGCTCCTCCACCCTGGGGTCTGGTTTCTTCTTCCCTGCCTCTGCTGCCTGCAGTCTCCTCCTCATCTCCTCTAGTTCCTCAGTCACCTCCTTCAGCCGTGCCTCGTACTCCATACTCCGGTCTACTGCCTGCGTGGTTTCCAGCAGAGCTGCCTTTACATCCTCTAGCCTGAGCTCTGCATCCTGCCTTAGATCTCTCTCCTCCTGGAGGAGCTTCTGGAGCTCACGGAGCATAAGGGCGTGGTTACCCTGCTCCTCCTCTCTCTCGTGCTGCTGGGTGATGACCCGGGCCTTGCTCTCTGCCAGCTGCTCCTGCAGGGCCTGCAGTACTGCCTCATGTTGACTCCTGCATCCCTCCAGCTTCTCCTGCAGCTCCTCAAGCTCCTGCTTCATATTCCTTTTGTCAGCCTGGAAGTTGGCCTCCATCCTCGACTTTTCCTGACTGATGGTCGCCAGGGAGCTGGTGAGGGTGGTCAGCTGGGTCTTCAGCTGGACAACTCTCCTGTCTGCCTCTGCAGTGGTGGTGCTGTGTGGGGGTGTTGGGTGCTGATGGTCTGGCCCTCCACTACTGCTGGAGCTGATGCCACTCTCTGAGCCACTTGCCTCAGGCTCGGACCTCTGGGCCAGTGAGGGACCCCCAGGACCAGACACCCCAGCTTCTCCAGGGGCCTCTGCATGCTCCTCCTCAGCCTGCTCACCTCTTGTGCTCCCACTGGTTATGCTGGTGCCCGTGTCCGCAGAGGCAGCCGTGTCTAGACTGTCCTCACTGTGCAGGGAGCAGTGGTCATCGGGGAGGTCACCGGTAACAGAGTCAGCCCCAGCCCCGCTGAGGGAAGTGTCATCACTGCACTGGTTGAGATCAACTTCCTGAGACACAGTCAGCACCTTCAGACTGGCTTCCAGAGCCTCTTTCTCCTTCATCAGGCTCTTATACGCCATGACCACATCCTTGAACCTGGTTTGGTACTGGATCAGTTGCTTCTTCTGGGATTCAATAGTGTCCAGAAGCTCCTTCTTGTTGGGGCCACCCCCAAAGGTCATCCCAAACTTATCCATGGCTGGGTTGGGAGTGTTAGCCAAATGGCAGTTCAGCTCAGCTTGGATCCATGCTTATGGGCTCAACTGCAAATCCACCATTTAAGGAAATATGACATCCGTGCTTAGCTGAGACAGCTCATTATGTATACATGAAGGTGAATACAGAGTCCTGCACTGATGAAAGTGGATGGACGAGTTCCTGTGGCAAGACATTCTCAGTCAGATAAGTATCAAGATGACACAAAGGAATAAACTCACACAATAAACAATAAACTGTTGCATTTTGAAAGTGACGAGATACTGAAAGAGCACCCACACCCATTAAGCTAACAGTGATCCATTTCATGTGAGATGTTTCTCAATTGTTAGATAGACAGAGTTTAGCTAACAAACATGAAAAAGCAGCTAGGTTTTAGTTTAAAAAGGAACTTTGGTCTTATTACCTACATTTTCACTGCTCTACAGAATAATTGTCTAGCACTTACTGGAATAAAAACCATTAGGGGTCATGTTGGACAGTAAAATGTCAGCTGCCGCTAACGTTAGCTAGTACTAATCACCAAGTAAGCAGGCAGGAGTTTTAGATTCTTACCTTTTGAAACATATGTCAGCCGTTTTGGTGTTAGCGGTGTCTTCAATTCCGTCAGGTAAGAGGTTCTTCCAAGCTGATACCAACAAGCAACGTCTTTCCGCAGGTTAGTAAAGTTAAAAGGGAAGCTAAAGATGAAACTCAAATTCTAGAGTTGGCACAAGTAGTGTATGGATGTTAGCAAACGGCGGCCATGTTGGTCTGTAGCGCAACTGGAGGCGGAGCGACAGAGATTGTAGTTCGGTACAGTCTCTTGGTGCCTTCAGGTGCTGGCGGAACAATCGTAATTACGAAGTGAGCGCACATGAAGGAGTCAACAAAGTGAACTCTGGGGAAGTGGGAATTTTCCAGGACACCCGAGTTGGGACGTTTAATGGTTGTAACGCACGGAAGGCGTATCAACAATTGATGGTAAAAGTAATGTATTTTATTTTTAAACGTTAACACTGTGTAAATAATTCTTAATGTTCAATTTCTGTTATGGTACAAAGTAGCTCTGCATTGTTTGATTTCTAAAATAAAACAGCCACCAAAAACACATTTTCTTAGAGGGTACAGCTTTGTCCAATTTCCTGTTTTACTATAGAATTGCATAATTCTAATTGATTTAACTGATGTTTTCTGTGGACATCGGTTGCTCCTGATCATCTTTTTCACATTAACACATTCACTTGGTGAGTTGTGCACCTGAGGTCAACAGGAAACCAAATATTGCAATGACAACCACAAACAAAACATCCAGCAAGTAGTTGTGTCTCAATGGTATTTTAAGTTGGGATCAAAAATTACTTGTGTGATGGAAATCGTTTATTTTGTTGGTTTTACTTGAATTTAATATTTAATTCCCTGCACTTCACTGAGTGTATTTCCTTGTTGGTGACGTCAGAATTATGTAAATTATATAAATCGGCGTCCACCTCCAAACCCCTACAAAGTTCCCAAGTAGTATTTACCACCTGAAAGCTGAGAACTGTACTTTCAAGTCGCTTACTCGTATCTATCTCCTTTACACCGGACGCGAATGCAGCATTGGTGCTGTTGGTTTAATAAAGTTGAGCGAAAGGGGTGACGTCAATCACTCCGCGACGTCAATTATTCCGCGTTGGCCTGGACGTGGCACCGAGGAGGAGCTATATAACCTCCTTGGGAGCTGCACCCACTCTGTTCGGCTCGGATTAGAAGATCATCTCTGCATTACGTTTAGATTTATCGATTGCGAATAGTAACTGTCACTTTTTAAATATTCATCACCGCTAAACCGGGACCTTTCACAACATGGGGCTAATGATATCGTCGCTATTCTCCAGGCTTTTTGGCAAGAAACAGATGAGGATACTTATGGGTGAGCATTAGAGCTATGCTAGCTACCTAACGGGCTAGCTTTATCAGTGGGACGGGGTTTGTCATAAAAACACACTCCACTTAGGTTTTTTTTTAGTGACAGAATTATTTTCTTAAGCTCTCTGTGATATGTTCACGCTCATTTAAGCAAACCTTATGAGGGACTGTTTAGTAAGCAAGGTAAGATGGCTAGATAGACCCCGTAGATGGCTAATGTTTGGCTACAGTAATTGGCTAACAACAGACCTTAAAATACGTAGCCTATAGTTAAATCAGCTTTGCTGTCATGGCCACTGTATTTTAACAGGTGTTTCTAAGACCTCGGTTCTATGTATGTCGGAAATGGCTAATCCATGCGGATGATATCATGTTCGACGTGCTATTTTAGGAGTACAACAACAAAGCTGACTTATGTAGTAGCTATGATCAAAGTGGGTTTCTAATTGTCTCTTTTTGTTCTTTTGCAGTTGGTTTGGATGCTGCTGGAAAGACCACTATCCTGTACAAACTTAAGCTTGGAGAAATTGTGACCACTATTCCAACCATTGGTAAATTAACCGTAAACTATTGTTTTAATTAAATTAACTCTAGTCTTACAGTACCATGCCAAGTGATGTGGTCATGTCATAATTGTGGATTGTGGACAGGGTTTTTTTTGTTGTTTTTTTAAAGTCATGGGGGAGGGATAGATGGAGGGAGGGAGGGAGAGCTGTTTGGGCTTGCAGGCCAGGTATCTCTTTTCATGGCAGATTGGCTGATAAGACAGACTCTAGCCAAAATAAGAATGTACAAGATACAAGTTGGATTTGAATAATCATTTCACTACAGCCATTCAGTGATGTAGAGTCTATTTCCACCACAGGTGCTGGCCGTGTATTAGTATATTTGCACTGGTAGTTGGCTGCCAAGTAACCTGTTTCTGTACATATCCGCTCTCTCTCGCTCTCTCTCTCTCTCGCTCTATCTTTCCCCCCCCTTCTTTATTGTGACTGGTCAGGTTTTAACGTGGAGACGGTGGAATACAAGAACATCTGCTTCACAGTGTGGGATGTGGGTGGTCAGGACAAGATCCGGCCTCTCTGGAGACACTACTTCCAGAACACACAGGTACAGTGACAAGACCCTTTGACCTTTGACCTCACCCACTGATATCAACGAAGGCTTTTTATTTTTTTATTATGTCTGCATGCTAGCTGTGTTCATGTTGTAATTATCCCCAGCCCCCTAAAATCCTTACTCCCTCCTGACTCTTTCAGTTGAGCCTCATAATATCCAGTTTTGCAACAATAAGTGTCTGATTGAAAGTCATTGAACACACTGAATATAATTATCTACAGATGACATTGTTGTGCATGCTTTATTACACTATTGCCAACAATTTCATATTAGTAAATATATGGACTATTAACTCATGGACATATCTGCTTTGAACCTGTGTTTTTCAGGGTCTTATCTTTGTTGTGGACAGCAACGACAGAGAGAGAGTAGCGGAGTCGACAGAGGAGTTGTCAAAAATGGTAAGTATTAGGAATGTGCTGTACAGTAGGCCCATCGTAATGCCGGTTCCTATATCCTTTGTGGCATATTGGCATTTTAGTTCTACAAACATTTCTCGGACGCAGAGTTGCTCTGGAGGCAGAAATAATCATATTTGCTGAGTTACACCTCACTGGGCGGAGCCAAACAACCTGTTTTCTTTGTAGTGCAACTTGACTAACTGGCAAACCCAACTGGCAAATAACAAACTCAGTAGGCTAGTTTACCTAGATAACGTTGTACGGTTAGACGGCTTTTCCCCCCCCCTCTTTTTTTCCACTCTTGCCTTTTTCACTGGGTTTCCATCTAACGTTACTTAGCCAGGAAAGCGGTGGTTATTTGGCCCCGCCCATCGAGGTTTAACACAACTAATGAGAGTATTTCTGCCTCCAATAAATGTTTTAATTGCCAACACCCCGATCTTCCCTTCTGCTGGTCTCGGAACAGTAATCCTTTTGTTACTATGAAAAAAGGACATTACATTTTGACCCTGGCTGGCATAAGTAAATAAACTAACACAATAGTGAATAATGAAGTTATTTATACAGGGACTTTTTAGCCTTTGTGACTGTCCTCATTCATCTACAATGTCACATGACCTCTGTGTGCTAGACTATGAGGTTTTGTCTTCCTGGAGGCCACATAGTCACTCTCCCTCTCTCTCTCTCTAGTTGCAAGAGGATGAGCTAAGGGAGGCGGTGTTGCTGGTGTTTGCTAACAAACAGGACTTGCCCAATGCAATGCCTGTGAGCGAACTCTCAGACAAGCTGGGCCTGCAGAATTTGCGCAGCAGAACTGTAAGTCAGTCAGTCACACACACACACACACACACACACACACACACACACACACACACAGTGGATGGACACAGATACACACTTGATCTGAAGAATGACATGGCTTCCTCCTCTCCTCAGTGGCACGTCCAGGCTACCTGTGCTACCCAAGGCACAGGATTATACGAGGGACTGGACTGGCTATCCAACGAGCTGTCGAAACGCTAGAGGGGGGAAGACAACGGAGCAGGACCAGAGTGAACGAGTGATTTTTGAACACGCGCAGAGGAAGATAGGAGGAAGCGAGTAGCGGAGGAGGTGCAGAATGGAGCATTTCAGGAGGAAAATGCAGACTTTGTTTTTTTTTGTTTTTTAAATTATAAGTGTGTCTGTCCGGTAGAACTTGCAGTCATGGACTTTGCGCTCAGTTCCTGTTCTGAAGCCTTTTTTTCAAATATTCTCCCATTTTATTCCCTGTGTTGTCTCTGCAGATGTTTCTTAGACTGTTTATATCTTTATTATTTTTCTTCATGCCTCCCAACTTCCTTGACAGTAAAATGTTTTAATTTGCATGTTTTAACAAAAAGAAAATCCTAAAAATGGAATCACGTGACGGTTGTGCTGATGTTGTTTGTTATGGAATGGGCAGTAGGGCCTCCAGGATTTTGGGATCGGGGATTGGGGTATGTAGAACGGGGCGGGGTTGTTGGCAAAACGGTCTCCAGGGGAGGGAGCGGCTGGCTTGTGGTTCCAAGTCCCCGCTGGCCTCTCCCTGGGTGGCTGACTGACTGACTCATTCCAGAAAGCCGAATCTGAAGGCCAGTTCCATTCCTTAACAATGTGAAGAGTGCAGGACCTGAAGTATTTTCAAGGGCCATTGATGCAATAAAAGTGTCTTCTTTTCTTTCTTTTTTTTTCCCTTCTCAGTTGTCTGCTGACATTTTTATGATCTGGGCTCGTGGGACGGATTATCGTTAGGTCTAACACAACATTGAAATAATTTGAGTGTTTGCGTGTTAGTTCACTGTGGGAAATGCTAGTTCCAAGATTGCATTCAAAGACTGGTCGCACCAAAGGAACATTTAATTTTCTACAGGAAATGCCAAAATTAGCAACAGAAGTCCCTTTCTTCCATAATAGTTCAAGCTAGCTGTGGAAATACAAATATAAATTAAGAACGGGGCCAGGCTGGCACATTGTCAGAAGAAGAGTTCAGAGGAATATGAAAGCTGGTGGAATAGAAGTCTAGTTACAATCAGTCACTCCAGGGGTCCAGGCATTGAAGTCCTGGACAAGTAACACTAGATTGTGAAAACCTTGAAATATCAGAAGTCACATATTAGACCAAAGTGAGATTGTGTCATGTCTGGATTCAATCTCACAACCTTTGGTGCCGATGGTAAGTGATGAATTCACTGAGCCAGCTGAGCAGGAGGACTAGTGCTTGTTTCACACTAGAGTGAATGTTTTAAACCATTATGGGCACATTTAGGACTTTCCTTCACTATAAGGGCAGAATTCAAAATAATCAAAAACATTTTAAAATTATAATTTAAATGGGCTGTATGAAAATCGAACATGTCCTAAGTAAAAAATCTGACGTTTACAGATGTCCCATTTTCCATTGACTGATTGTTTGCAAAAGTTTCATTGAGCTAAATTTTGAGTATATTTCATTCACAAATTGTCATTTTCATGGTTATTCATTTATTAAGTGAACATACAGTGACGTCTACAGTTTACGATCAGACATTTTCTTACACTGTGGGCTTAAAAAAAACCTGTGGATTATTAATTGGTGAGGGTCTGAAGAAGCTGTATAGTAAATTTGGTGTTATTTGAATGTTAAATGTTGGAGTAGTTTCAGTTTTGAATATAACCAAGAGTGACTGACTCCATAATTGACTAAATTGTGGAAAAGCAAAGAGTCTTCACATATTGACAGATGTATCGGGAATAGTAGAGCTCTGGGATTTATTGAAGTTTTTAGAAGTTTTTAGTTTTGTGTTTTTAGATTGATTGCTGTAGCACCACCATGAGGTCAATTGGCTCCATATTGTAGTGTGTGTTGTTGGCATGGGAGTGGACCTCTGTGCAAAGTTTTGTGAAGAATAAACAAATCCAAGAGGAAGCAGCAGTAGTGCGAGCTGCAAAGTGAGCTTGACCTTTGAGTTGAGAGATAAGTTGCACAGAGATAATTCTACATCAGGAAACGTTTCCCCATCAAGGATGTTTGAGTAGCTAACCCAAACTAATTGGCTGAAAAAGAGATCGGGGCTTTAAATCAAATTTTATTCAATCATACAAGAGGTTTAAATAGCCAGAAACAAAAGCACTTTTTAGAGTACTCAAAATACACTGTGTGGACAAAGCAATATAGGGGAAAGGAAATATACTAGTAAATTATTTAATACTTACAAGTTTAAGAGATAGTGACTACAGCAAACTCTTGACACTGGGTTAGAAAAGCCATCAGTTATCCTAAAAATATGATTTTCAGCAAGCTGAAGTGAATCAGCTGGACTGGCGGGAGAGCATGTGAGTAGCATCAGCACATCGCAGCCTCTCAGCTAGAAGCAGTGGCTGGATGGAGACTGATTTACTCTGCCGTCCACACACTGGCAGTCGAGTGTATGCCAGAAGCCATTCACCATCATAATCTCTGCTGTACACCATTGTTTGCCTTCCAAATGTCCTGGGCGAGACATCGTCTTCTGCCATGCAAAAGTCCCCGGTGCGTTTGTGGGTCACAGTTTGCTTCACGTTCCCCTTCTCTGGCAGTTAAACATTCACAGGCTCTCGCTGGTTGTTCTGACGCTTCACCACGAACACTTTCTGGCTGGATATTGTCACCATGTAGACAAAGTCTTCCAACATTACTGTGGAGGTAAAACATACGTTAGGTCAGAGAAGCTCAAGCTCAGGAGGAACAAGTAACGGCTGACAGTGACAGTTTACCTGCACACCAGTACCCTGATCTTGTCCAGAAAACAACTAGATCTATTTAGAGGTTTCAACAAGTTTTGCTTCTCTTTATCTAATTGATTTAACACTAGTGATTCAAACTCTAGCCAGTTGATGAAAGCTTTTCCCTTTGCTGTTCTAAACACCCGGTGTCAGGTGGGTCTTTCCCAGGAAAAATCCTCTGAGCACAGGAAAGTGATGTGTTTTACGTTTCCAGTGTGTTTGGAATAAACAGAAGAACAAATGGCAGTCCAAGCTGACAGACAAGGTACTGACCGCACTATTTGATTGACAGGTGATCTGCAGAGAAGTGTAGTGCAGAAACACCACAAAAAAAGTTTGGATTTGTCACTTCCTGTACTGGGAGAAAACTTTTCACCAGTGGACCTATCGACTCCACAACTTAAGTGTGGTGAATGGAGTGAATCTTGATTCTGAGGGGCTGACACCAAAACCTGACACTTACTGTAAAAAATATACAGCTCAACAACAAAATGCACTGGCTGTCTTTAACAGTGTGTTTTGGAGTGGATTTTTCCTTTAATGAACTTAATGAACACATAATCAGAATAAGGGAAATTACTATATTATCATGTACTTGTACACTTAGTCTCTCTGCGTGCGTGTGTGTGTGTGTGTGTGTGTGTGTGTCTGACCTGACATCCGTTTAAAGGGTGGCTCAGCAGAGCCATGTAACCGGAAGCGGCATGCTGTCCGGACCATTTGCATGATCACCCCAGCTGTGTGCTCATCATTCTCCAATTCCCCCGCAGACTGAGAGGGAGAGAGAGAAGTGAAAGGAAAGGAATGACGGACCACCTTCAGTTGTCACACTGGGGAGGGATGCAGAGGAAACCGTAACGGAGAAAACATCATGCCAAACGCCAATCAAAAAACTTAGGACATTTTTCTTAAGTCGTGTTCTACCCGATATGAACGTTTTTCGATAAACAAGGTTGCATTCAATTGCCAGATTTTTAAGCGGAGTTTTGTGTGCCGTTCTGCATACGAGAGAGAAAGGCAAGATATCGGGGCAGCTAACGTTTGCCAACTCTCCCTATACAGCCACTTCAGAGAGGAATAGACAGCCCCAAAAGGTCGAGCATCAGACTCAGGACACTCACCGCCAATACACCATCTTCACTGATCACCAGATAACCCAGCTGGTCGGGGATCCTCTCCAGTCCCTGAGTCAGAGCCGCTGTCGTCTGAAAAGAACGACAACATTTCAGAGACTATGCTAACTAGCAAGCTAGCTAGGGAAATGTCCGCTCCTTCTTTCTTACTATGACAGGTTCAACCTTTACACACATTACATACTACGTCTGGCGTCGACAACTTTTATCTGTGCAATTGTAATAAATGTCAAACATAGCGTATGAAACAGGTAGAAAGCCCACCATTCTCAGTTCTTTTGCTTTGTAAAGTTGGAGACGATCCGCATTTCCCTATTTCTTTTTCACGTGACTGGCTGCTGCTGCCTTCACGTGCTGTCGAAAATATCCTCACACTTCGAGCTGTGCATGAACTACTGAGGAAGACTACTGTACTGTACACCAAAAACTACCATTGATTTACAGTCACCAGCAACAGCAACATTTGTGAATAAATGTCTTCTTTTTTTAACTAATATCATGATTTGTATACAAACACGATACAACATTATATTGATACTGTTGTTGCGCCTGTAAAATAGCCACGGAATCCACAGATGACAGACTTCCGGTTGAGGTGTGGGGCGTTCAAAATAAAAGCTTGAGAGTTTAAATGTATAAAAGCCTAATTTCTTCTTTCTGCTGTTCGTGTTATATTTTCTGCCGCACAGCAGATGGCGCACTTCCAATTCTGAACGCTTTGTTAAAGCGGAAGTTCCAGTCAGCTGACTCCTTCACATGATTTAGACGACTAGTCATTAAAACTGTTTTGGTTATTTCGCCAAATCTACAAAATTGACCAGCGACAATGGCGGGTCGAGGTAAATTAATCGCCGTTATTGGCGACGAAGATACGTGTACGGGATTCCTCCTCGGCGGTATCGGCGAGTTGAACAAAAATCGTAAACCTAATTTCTTGGTGGTGGAAAAGGACACAAGTATCACAGAAATCGAGGAGACCTTCAAGTAAGTGCCACTAGCAAGTCACCGTGTGTTGGTTTGCAGGGTTGATGCGAGTATTTAACAGACAGGATGCTCAAGCGGGGCTGTTTTAACGGGTTAACGTTATTGCAGTTATATACAGTTTACAGCTGTTACATGTTACATGCTACATGAAGCTAGTATCGAGGCTGCGGCCCTAATGTTTTCATACGCCTCTAGCTCGAGCGACTGAGGACGCCGAACTACATTCAGTAATCCCACAATTTACAATAACACACTCTTTGGGAGGGCGGTAGCAAGCAGTGCGAACCAATTCTAAAAGTTGAGATTTGATGTGCCTTTTGGTGGATCAATCTTATGCCGAATATACAAGCAGCACCCAATGATTCATAAAAGCCATTAAGTCATGTTTAATGAGTTGTGTGCGTTTGCCCATAAGCAAGGCAGCATGGAGTGAATGAACTGAATGTTCTCCAGTGTGACTAAACTCTAAACTGGTAGTTTTGCCTGTCTCTGCCGCTCAGGAGCTTCTTGGCCCGTAATGACATCGGCATCATCCTGATCAACCAGTTTATTGCTGAAATGATCCGCCACGCCATCGACGCCCACATGCAGTCTATCCCGGCTGTGCTGGAGATCCCATCCAAGGAGCACCCCTACGACGCCTCCAAGGACTCCATTTTACGCAGGGCCAAGGGGATGTTTTCTGCTGAGGACTTCCGATAAATTGCACGGCCACCAGTCGCACACACACACTGTGGCCTGAGCAGGTGCAGAGATCCAGCGTGTGATAATATATAGATGTCTATAACTTGAAATGGCCCTGTGTTCTGTGTTTGCCATGCTGTACAGTACTGTTAGGTGACCCGGCTTCTTGTAAGATACTGATATGCAGTCTATCAGTAACTGAACCGATATTGATTTCCACACATGACCCCACTGTTGTCAGTTGTGTTCAGGGTCCATCTACCATTCCAGATTAAATGTTGTTAGTGGTGTGACCTTTTTCATTTCTGCCTTTTGAATTAAATGTGAAGAACACGTATTCATTATAAATTTGTGGTTGGATAAGGTTCCGGTGTTTCTTCTGTTTTCAAAGATTGAATATCTAGACCTAATTTTCAGCAAAGAGTTGTTGTTTTTTCAGGAAGTGCAAAATGTTCCAGTATGCATGTGACTCTGCCTCACCCTGGTCATTTTTAGGTAGGGCTGCCATTATGCTTTTGCAAAGCTGCATGGTAGTTTTCCTTCCTTGGCAGAATACATACGTCTCTATCGCATATGATGCAATGGAGAAAATGAATGCCTCATGGAAATCTAACTCCTTATTGCTTATACTGTCATATTTATGTGTGGTGCGCTGCAAAATGACTGCCTGTGAAACTGTTTTGTGATTGTTATTAACTTATATCTACAAAAAAAACTAGCAGGGTTGATGTTATATCAATTAATTAAATAAATTATATCTTGTCTGAGATTCGACTGCTTTTATTTATGGTTTGCTTCATATCGGTGCATCAGCAGACCCAAATATCACATATTGCATATACATCTTTAGAAATGGTTCATTTCTAAATGAACAGCTTACCTCTTTGCAGTGATGTTTTAAATGAGTGAATTGAGCTGAGGGGAAGTATGTCCTAACAATTCTCTGGACACCGACAAGGACAGATGACTCACCCGAAACCAACACATGAAAGAATAAAAAAAAAAACAGTAGGCCATCCCCCTGCGGCCATGGGTCAGTAAATATTTGGACAGCATTGCGGAGGCCTCATTAGTCTTCCCACTGGACGGGAGCGACCTTCCGTTCTCGTGTCCTTCAGTCGACCAAGGACAAACACCGATCGGGCTCAGCCCAGGCCCCCCCACCACCAAAACCACCATTTAATTCAGCACGACCTTACAGGAAACACTGAATCTAGATCTGCTGACAAATTTTGGGACGGGTAGTAGATACCAGCCCCTGGTGGCCTTGGCGAGTCGGTGAGGGACGCGGTGCAGATTATAAATGGTTCCCCTATAAGAGAGTGTTTCCGGTGACAGACCTCACAGTGATTTTCCGGGATCCAGAAAACAGCATGACACCTGCGTGGTCTCTCGGCGTGCTTCTCCTGGGCTTCGCCTTCGGGATTCCTGTCCCCTCAGTGAATGACACCAGGTAAGGCATCTACCAGATCTGAAGACAGTAGAAAATATAATCAAACTATGATGCCAAAGGAACTTATTTGCAAAGGTCTTCTTGCTCTCAGTGCTGAACTGACTGTGGATAGTTGTGGTGAGGCATGCTGTGTTTTCTTTATCCTGCCTGTAGACAACAAGATCAAACTATAGACAATCTTCTCCAGGGGGACAACAAAGTGGACAACTCCACAGGGTGAGTCTTTAGGAAAAAAATGAAGTATCTGATGATGGTAAAAGCAATGAAATGATCTGTTTTCTCTATCCTCTCTCTAGATACGAGAGCTCTGTGCAGGTCAATGGCACACTGGGCAATTTGACACAGTGAGTGTTGAGTACAATAGCTCCTAACAACAACAGTGAGAGCCCCAGGCGTCTATTTGATGTATCGAGGAATGTCTGCACCATCCATTGAAGCTTTGGGTTGGGAATGGAGCAACATAGAGTTCTTGTCTTGGGGGGGGGAACTGTATTATGTCCATATAAAGGAAAAAGCAATGCCCAACATGCAGTTATGAAACTAGAAATAAGTGTTATATATTATCATTATTCAATTATTTTAATTCTCAAATTTATCAAAATTACTTTATTTATTGTTATGAAATAAACCTGTAAATTCAATTAAATTAAAAGTAAGCCTTTAAGAATGCTTCAAATTGTTTCTACAGGTACTTCCAACCAAATGACACTAGGAATGACACTGGCAGTATTCCCTTCATGTAAGTAGAGTCATAAAGCCACTAGGAAATGATTTTCTCACTAGAGTAGATGTTTGAAATCAGGTTGAAACTCATTTCTATTTATCATTACAGGATTATCCTCCCCATGCCAAATTTGTAAGCGGTCTTTATATCTAAATGACAATGTTCAACTGCACACATACAGATACATTAATGTTGTGATTAAAATGAAATGAAATTAATTTTGAGTAAAACTGTTCTGTGTATTGCAGGGAAGACTCTTCCACAGAGTATGTATCACTGCATAATGTTCATACCTGTTCTATGTTTAACGCAGATCGGAGTTTTACTTGTACAGAGCTGCTCTAGAGGCAGAAATAATATGATTGGTTGAGTTAAACCTAATGTATTGCCTCCCTTCCTCAGACATATGCCTCAAGGTAAGGGTTGTTTTCTTGCCACCTGTATGACTGCACAGCTGAGCTCCTCCATGCAGGCTGGGGATGAGAAAGCAGGTGACTCCACCAGAGACCCCTTCGGCATGGGAAAATAAAAGACTCATGTAGTCTCAGTCCATGCAACTACTCGTGTTTAACAGGGTTCCCACGGTCATGGAAAACCTGGGAAAGTCATGAAATTCAAATATTGTGTTTTACAGGCCTGGAAATGTTATGGAAAATGGAATATGTGCACGTGGTTTTGAAAATGTAATGTAAATTTGTTGATAATCTTTTTTTCCAACCAGTCAAACGTTGAATGTTTCAGCTTGGCTGCTTGTTGATCCACTTCCCTTTTGAGGAATAAAAACCTAGACCTAGACCTAGTTGGAGCCAGAAGAAAGACCTGTGACATTCAGATCGCATATTCAACGGAAAAATGTGACAGCTTTCTGTGATTTCTTATTAATTAACTAGCATGTGTCATTGTGTCAAAGATCAACAATATTCCTCTTCTTGTTACATCATTAGTTAATTGGTGTTTGTATCTTGTGGAAGGGAACGCTGTCCAATAAACTTCAATAGAAACACGTGCTAATAAACCACCATGCATAAAACTGACTTGTGGAATTGATATACTCAGTGCCATGCAATAACCACAGATCTAGATCATAAATGTCATAAAAATGAATTAGAGATGTGTTTCATCTTTAACTGAATCTAAAATCTACTGTGATTTTGAATTCCAAAAGTAGACTCATTATTAGCAGTAACAGAGATCTTATTATTCTTGGGTGAAAAATAAGCACAGGCAATATCTGGTATAGTTGGAAGTCCTCTTCACTCTGTTTTGTATCCAGACAGGCTAAAAAGGATCAAGGCCCCGCCGAGGTCTCAGTATGAAGTGGGAAAAACAGGAATAATATGAACATTTATCACCTACACTGTTGCTCTTGTGCATGCAGGACGGAAGAGCCGCTGCGGGGCAGGAACGACACCGATGACAACTCAACAAACGGCTGGTGAGTTTTAGGTCGCAGAGCGGTGAAGAGGATTCGGTGATGGGAGTTGAAGCTCGCGTTCAATCGTTTATTCATTTTCCACACCCGTTTATTCCCATTCAGGATCCCAATGTTTGAAAATGGCAGAATGGATTTGACCAGGTAGGCACCCTTGACAGGTCGCACATGGACAGATTGACAGACAAGCACACTGACATTCACACCTACGGGCAGTTTAGAGTCTCTAAGTCACCAGTACTAACTAAAAAAAACTGATGGCTTACATGAATATAAAAAATGTGCAAAGAAAATAGAATTTCATTGCAGGTTTTATGCAGTTGTGGTCAGTGAGGAACCTCCATCATATCAGAGGTGGACAACATGACTGACCGATATCTGATATTTAGTAAAAGCAAATATTGATAGCCATGTATCAGTTTGAGCATTTTGTCTCTATGATCAAGATCTCTCTTGCATTCTTTTCCCAGGCACATAGTACATGACTCACTCTCAAGTTGCCAACTTAGTATCTGTGCCTTGATGAACCTCGGCCATAACATGCAGTTAGGGGGGGATGAGAAAGCAGGCAAGGCGACCACAGACCCCCTAGGGCACGGCAAGTGATGACAACAACGGAGAAGGATCTCAGCTGGAGGCGAACAGGAGCAGCACTGGAACCTGCTGCCCACTGTCTAATGGGCTGAACGCTCACAGATGATTATTTATCAAAACCTTGATTGATTTCACACTGTTAGAATTTGAACCAATAAATGATGCATTTGGAAAGAGTGTAGGTTTCTGTTCAATCATTCAGATCCAGCAGTCATGAATCCTGCACGGCAAAAAATGTCTCCTATTCAAAATCTGGAATAAAAACCTCTACTAAGGATTCAACTTGTTTCCAATGCTGGTGAATTTATTAAGTGTCAAAATCTTCCAGAAAGGCATCTCACTCCATTTGTGTCAAGAAAATGATACTTGATTCAAGATAACTTATCTCACCTGATAGGCACTTGTTTGAAAAGTTCAATGGACATTGTTGCAGGGCAGAATAGAATGTGACTGATGCTGTTGGCCATTATGACAGCATCACATTCCGTTGATATGTCACTGTCACAATAGATGTCTCGTAGTTCGCACTCTCAGTAAATACAATCCTTGGAGGTTGGAGGTGCACAAATTTGAACTTGTACACTCTGGAAAAGGAGCGTCAGACATGAGTCTTCAAAAGGAAAACTTTTGGAAAGAGGCTGTCTTGAAGGAAAACATGATGAGGTTGAGATGGTTTCAGGATAACCGGAGCAATAAAACTGAAAGCAAACCAGTCCGAAAGGTTTGTGAGGGGAGAAGGGTCAAGCTGCCCAACATCACTGCACATCAACCACAACTTGTTGCCAAAGTGTCCACAACGGCTGTCACCAAGGTGCCTCCAGGGAAGAAGATGGCGGAGGAGGCAGGTGGTTGTGAAGTGATGCGACCCCCATCAGGAAACACCCGTCAGGTCCAGGTCCAAGAAATATATCCTAGAACGACCAACTGGATGTACGGATGGGGTCTTGGTAAGAGTATCAGATTCCCACTCTGCTGATTATAGCTTGGGCTATCTATCAACTTTTAAAGATTGCATTTTCATGGTGGCTTCATCGCTTTTTGGCCTTTTGGATTTCAGCCTATTGATACAGATAAAGATTAAGCAAAGCAGTAGTTCTTAGTTAAGCTTAAAGAAAAGCTTAAAAAGTGACATCACGTTGTTAAAAAGTAAAAGTGCCCTTACATTACATATTACATAACGTAATATAAACTGTAATATAAACTGGATATGAAATAATTTATCCCCCTGTATGTGTTTTTAAGTTTTTTAATTTGTATTATTGTTATTATTATTACATTACATTACATTACAGTCATTTAGCAGATGCTATTATTATTATTATTATTATTATTATTACATTCTGGCCAGATTATTCAATTAAATAAGTAACTAACTAAATTAAGCACATACTAAATTAAATTAAATTAAATTAAATCTCAGATATCATGTTAACTCTTTGTGTTCCACTTCATACAGCGGACGTGAGAGAACTCTGCAGGCCCAAATATGGTCTCAAACCCATTATGATGGACAGCTTTTACCGCAACAACGGCGTCTTCTCCACCTCCCACAAGTCAGACATCGCTGGATAACTGACACATTATTACTATTATTATGGCTAGCACTGGTTTTGTCCTCTAGCCCTCTTTCCTGAAACCAAAATAAACTGCACAATGAAAGATTCAACCTTCATGATTTTGTTTAGTGAATGGGTAATGATGCTTCCTTGAATTATCCCCCTAGGGAAAGGTCAGAGGTCAGGGTCAGCTACAGAAAAACACCTGGACAGGTAGATGGCATTCATTTGGAATGGATGTCTTTTTGAACAATTCAAATCTATTTTGTTGGAAGAAATAGATTCTCATTTGCAGTGTAATTCGACTCACCTGTGACAGGTTGCAGGTGCCCACATGGTGTAAATGAACCAATTATCTATTTTAAAGTGAAGTTAAAGTCTGTTTGTCAGTCGATTTGTGCATGTTTTGAAACATACCGCTAAACATTCAGAAGTATGATGTGTTTTTTTTGCAATATGGCACTGCAAGTGAGAGAGACAAAGCTTCCTGTCGCCTCAATCCCATGCGTTGTGGCTTGAATAGCTACATTCCCTCAAATTTGTCTTCACAATACATATTTGGTTAGGATTGACGGGGGCGAGGGGGTTGATAGTGCTTGGTAGTGATCTCCTTCCTCCTCAAAGAGTGCATATAGTACTAGAACCATAAGAGGGAGCCAACAGTCCGTAGTTGGCTAGGAACCTCTCACAGCTATTGTATATTATGCCTAAACATACAGTCAAATCTGTGGTTTCCTTGAAATGCTGGTTATATTTTCTTTGGAAGGTAAATTGTTATTCAGATTACACCAGCATGTGTTGAGGAGGCAGGGGAAAACATGTTAAAATGGGTCACCTATGATCAAATGTCCTCTGGAACAGGAGACACATTCTTGCGCTGAGAGGTCAGGGGGTGCTGCACCATCGGGAGCCATTCAACCTCTTGTTAAATGACATAATGATATTTTTCATGGGAGTGGACTGTAAGGATCTCTCAAACAAATTGGATATTGCACATTTTCCTGGTTTCCACTTCTGCAGACTAAGAAATCTAGTCTAGCCTGCGATCGATGCCCCTATTACACACACACACACTTCAGTGCCACCATCTGATTATTCCAGCTCAGATGTCAGTACAGTGAGCCATTAGCAGTGTGACTTTTTGCCCCATATTGACCTCCGGTGTGGGGAGTTTAATAATAACTGCAAATGGGGGACATTAGTCAATCCAGAAATAGTGAATGTGATAAGCTGCGAAGAAACACTCGGAAAGAAGTTTGAAATCAGAGTGGAAATCAATTGTAGAAGCACACAAAGAGAGAGGGGGTATTAAAAACACACTTGGGCCTTTAAAAATATCTAGTACGATAAGCCATTAAGCCAGACAAAACCCAGTCCATGTGTTAGTAGTAGTAGTAGCTGAGATGTATTTTTCTAGCTCTATCTAAGAGATGACTTATCCAGCTCTACAACTCCATCTCAAATAGCCGGACACCTGATCAAGAGTTTCTTCCTTGTACCCAATCTGTCAGCACCGTGTCTTCACCCGTGATTGAGGAAAAGAGGAAAAGTTCTCAGACAAAGTTCTCAGACTCTGACCTCATTCATCCTCAGTGACTTGCTGCTAGCCCGTCAAAGCATTTGAAAGAAGACAAAGCAAAGTCTGCTTCCCCCACCAGCATGCGTGTCTTGGAATGAACAGGGTTTTGCCTTCATTATCTCTTTCACTAGCGCTGCTGCACCCCTGTGAATCTTTGCGACAGTCTAGCGGTGGGTCCTACAATGAACGACCATCTCCCACAAATCCTTTCACCCGTGGACAGATGCACATCAGCGTTTTTAGCTATACAGACAGGCAAAGGTGCTCTGGAGGCAGATATTATCTCATTGGTTGAGTTAACCCTTAATGGGTGGAGCCACAATTTTTCTGGCTAAGTAACGTTAGACAGACGCCCAGTGAAAAAGGTTGCATCAGGGGGTCCTCAGGATTGATAGCAGTCTTAGTCAGGAGGGCGGGTAACTTCAGGTTTAGGGTCTTTGGGGCACCAGGTTGCTTGAAGGGCAAGTAAGCAGGGGTGAGGTGGTGGTGGTCCTGCCTCTTGGTAGGTGCAACACATTTCCCCTGAGAGAAGAAAGACCATTTTTCACCACTAGAAGGCACTGGGTGATGGGTGTTAACTGGACTACCAAGCAACTTTGAACAGGCTACATCGGGATCACCTCCCCAGGGAAATCAATTTCATTTGTTAATACTGTAAATAATGAAGCACATTTCAAAGAGGAATTGTTGTATGGACATTGTCTGAAATAGAACTGGACCGCTGGACACATGGTCTTGATCTTGATCTTGAGCCATAAAAGTAAGCCCATATTTAAACTGAATGCATTCATCAGATGCTTGGCTTGAGGGTATGAGGCGTACTTCACAGTAAAATGTTCTTAATGGATGGATATGGGCCTTAGCAGCCTTTAGACACCTTTAATGACATATGCAGATGCAGATGCACATATGAATGGTTATGAAAGAGTGCTTAATATTCTGTCTGCTGAAACTCACCTTACACACTCTCTCTCTCTCTCTCACACACACACACACACACACACACACACACACTCTAACTGAGCTTTTGTCTTTGATTCTAGGCTAATTACATCCCTGAGGTTAAACCATGCACCTGCTTTGGTCACATTCCCCAATCTCCTGTGCGGTTGGTCATGCCTGGCTGGCCCGACCGTTCATCCCAGACCTCCCTCCTTATCCCTCCCACAGTCTCCATCTAGCGTTACATCATCCCCCCTGGTTTAGTGTATCCAGAGAAATTAGGTGTTTCTATGCACCGCCGAGCCTCATGAAAAGGTTACTTTGCACCGCTTAATCTCTACACCTCATCCACTTCCTACCGATCCATTTCGCTCTGCTGCTCATCCGGTTCAGTTTCTAAGCTCTCTCCTCTCTCATTTGTGTACTTCTTCCCCGCGCTCTTTGTCCCGCGAGGGGTACAAAGACGACTAAGTGAGAATACGGTGTTACGCGGTGTTATTAATGAAGAAATTACTCCTGCCTTTTCAACTGGAGATAAAAAAACAATCAAATAGGTTATCTGCTTTACTTCAGCAGCTCAATGTACCATGTCGACAAGTTACAGGGGGCAGAATAATAGCTCAGGTAGCATTGTTGATTGGCTGGCTGTTTTTCACAAGCCCTGCACAGAGGGATCTTTTCATGGCAACAGAAGGAAAAGGCCCCTGGACTCTGACCCATTTCATTGTTTACTATTGACAGCACAGTCGAGAAACAATCACAGTTTGCCCCAAGAGACAGCAGAATTCTTCTGTCACATCGCCTTCGGTGCACATCAGAGGCTGAAGGTTACCTGATTGGAAATGCAATCACACCCTGCTGACTGTCTGATTAGATGATTATCTCAAAAGGATGGGCCGCTCTTTGAGCAATCAAACATGGTGGAGGAGAGAGACAGGAGCAGGTGTGTGTCACGGCTCTTAGGGGATGTTGTCAATGCCGGGCAAAAAAAAAACCTGTCTGGAATGCTGAGGAAATGCTTGAGGGGAGGTGAGCCTTCAAAACAAAAGCCACGAGTTGCTCATATGAGGATACATACAACATACAATAATAAGTTCACAAGCATTCTGTTTTTGTTCCGTCAATGTTTTGTTTATTCCTGGCAGTCCGTTCATTCAGCCATGCAAGAGCACGAGTACATTCATGTTAAGCTGTCACCACTCAAACAGCAGTGACTGAAAGTGATTGGGGAGGGGGGGTAATTGAAAGGCCAAGCACTTCTTTATGGTTTTGTCAATGTTAAAACTGTTTAGAGTCGGGGCTAATGCAGTGAGGGGGCAGGTGGAGTCAGATCACCTTAATGGACAACGGTAGTAGACCCATTTATGACATGCACTTAGAGGTGATTCATTTTACTGTGCCTTTATATGAATCTATCTATCATATAGATGATACAGTCAGTCAATAGCACAGATGTTTTTTTTACAGACGTCACAGGTCATTTAGGGCGATCAGTGCTTAGATGACGAACACACCAACACACACACAGCAGTTTACAACACTGGGTGATGACGGGTGATTTAGGAAGGAAACACTACTCTCTCCACAGTCAGGTGTCACGGGGCTACAACTGCCTCTTCACAACGTCTTCTACAGATTTGCGGTAGAATTGTAATAAGGCACATTATTAATAAGATAAGATAAAACTTTAATGATCCCAGTGAGGAAATTGGATCGTTGAAACAGCAACGTTATCGGATCGGATACAGACAGGAGAAATAGAAAGTTAATAGAGCAAATCATTATTAAACACAATGCAACCAGGTTGGTAGAAATGAATGTATGAATGAAAAGTATACGCAAAATAGCAGAAATAGGACATACTGAGACAAAGTTTGAAATTGAAGAATTAATAACTAAGTATAAACTTAATAAAAAATAATAAAAACTTAAATAAAAAACTAAGAAATACAAAATGATGAACATTTCGAGACGTGCAATAAATGGGATATATAGGCAAATGACAGAGAATATGGGAATAAGACGAAAGCACATATGTGAATTTACAGCTTATATGTGCAAAATGTGCATTGTGTTGACATAACCCATCTACAGAAAGCCATACATATGTACAGAATGAGTGTATATAGTGAATAAGCTTATCATCTCACATCCACTGGTTGTAGCTGTTCATTTGATTTGAGCACAGCTACTGTACGCACCAATTGGGATCAGTGAAGGTTTAGTGAGTGTTAAGTAAGTGCACAGTGTTCTCTCTAACAGATGTGTAATCAGGGAGTATTTGTAAACAGAGTGTAAATGTAATTAATTCCTCTAGTATCAGATTGAGGCTTTAATGCCATTCCTATTTAATTAAAGCCCTGGGCCTGGACACTGGTGGCACTCGCCTTTTTTCTCTCGCTCTCTTTCTCCCTATGCTCATTTCTCTCTCTCCCTCCGGCAGCATTGTCTGCCTCTCCCACTCTTTTTTTTTTTTTTTTTGTACATCTGTTTTTGGGTAAGCTTCCATTTTCACCTGTCGAGCAGCTGTCTTTAAGTTCAGAGCTAATTGTGTTGCGAGAACAGACACTCTCACCTGCTGTGAGCAAAAACACATCTTTTTTAGATTTCCACAGGCCTATTTTTTTTTTTTAGAGGGATCCATTAATACACTGAATGAAATATCTTGCAATTAAAAACACTATATCTATGGTATGGTAAATGTGTACATTTCCCAGTTAGTGTGAGTCACAGTAGCGAGGCTCTCTCACTGACCTTGAGTGCCCTACTGGCTGGATTTCTGCAACACATTGTGCACCTGAGGGTCTTTTGATGGATTTACTCACATTAGGTTAATGTAAAAAATTGTCGTAGTAGAGGCTTTAACAGGGTTAGATTGTTGACCATGTGGTGTTATGTTACACTACATTCTTTAAAATCATCGTGGTACAAAAGTACACCACAAGACCCTCATTCCACAGGACACTAAATAACACAGGACAGGACACTACTGGGTTTGTCTCTACACCGCTACCATCAGGACAAACATGGTGAATACAGGGGATTTTGATTTTGATTCAAAAGGTGCACTGCACTGGCAAGACTTTCATTTAAAAAAACAAACAAAAAAAGGGAACGCTGGACCCTCCAAACGTTAGATCTTTCGCCTCTCTCATCCCTTTGGTATCCTCTGGTAGAAAGCGATTATAAACCGGCCAGGTGGGTAAACATGACTGTGCTGAGTGCAGTTTACTCACTTCTGATGTCATTTCTGGGTATTGAAGTCAAATAGTTCAAACATGCCTCCTGCTGCCGTTTGGGGCCACCAACATGTTGCCCAGTACTGCTTTAATACCAGCTTGCCTGCTACTCTAACAAGCAAAATGTACTGCGCCACTTTGTAATCATACTGTTTTCTGTGAAAGAAAAGACAAACTCTGCTAACTTTTCTGATTTAAAGATTTATGGGACCCCCCCTATGGGAACGCCTTCAATTCTCTATTTCTTCTTCATCACTAGAGTGAGAAAGAATTGAGGGGGGAAAGAGAAGAAGGACAGCCTGTCAGGCGTACCCCTCGCTGCGTCAATCATCTGAGACAGGGCAGCTAAACCCTACAAATAAATGATTAATAGGCACACACACGCACAAGCTGATTGACATATTTGCTGATCTATCCGTGTAAACATTCCCATTTTTATTGGATCTCCTCAAAATACAGCACACTGCTTACAGCTTTCACATCTGCTTGTAAAAGACCTTTAGACTGCTAATAAAATACCTTGCTTTTAAGGGCCGAGCACTCTTTCTACTTACTCCCCTTTTATGAGCAAACAGCACTAATGGTCGTTCTGTTTTAGCCTGGACCATTTCTTTCTGGACCATTTCTTCCCCCCACCCCCTCAATCGATCTGTCGGTTTCAAGATGATCAATCCAGTGCAGATCATGATTGATTTTTCTGTCACATGCCCGAGTATAACAACTACACGTTTTCTTGTTTCTTGTTGGGTTAAGAAGTTCATAGGGGGGAAGAAGCCTCATTAACCACACCGGCCACAGATTGTACACACATTTTTTTGACCTTTTTGACTGTATTGTGCACAGTTTGTTAGGCTTGTTTTCGTCTCTCTTGATGGGTTTCTTTTTGGTGAATCAAAGCAGAACGTCAATGTGGGGGAAAGTACGTGTTATCAGTCATACCAGTGACAAGCGACAGGAAGAAGGAGGGATTAGAGAGGGATTAAAGCCATTCTCCACCACTTAGCCCAGCAGGCATGAAGATTGGTGGGAAGGGGGGGGCGGGGGGGGCTCTCATGAGCAGGAGGGTAGAGAAGATGAGCTGGCACTTCAGGATGATCTCCAATGGTGCAGATGTGAAAAGGGGGGAGAGACAGAAAGAGAGACACGTTTCAGAAAGTTTAAATGGATTTTGATGGATGGAGGGGAGAAAGGGCTTGGAAAAGAACAGAGATGTGGAGGTGTAAGAACAAGTTAAAAAAGAGAGATGACAGCGTGAGTGATGATGTGCAGCTCAAGGAAAAGAAAGAGACCGAGAAATTGTGTAAAAGTCTACACTAAACCTTACATTGGAACAAGTTAGTTTGACGCTACAGCTAATTGTTTAGCTGAGACGTAAATGAATGGTATGGTTTGCAGAAAATGTAAATTGTCATTGTGTGAGGACATTTCTGTTGCTTTCTACTATTTACACCTGCCTGAGGAAGCAAACTCACTGCTGATGTAACCAAGTCCTGGGGATTCAGAGGACAACACTGGCAGTAAGCACACATCGTCATATGTATGACTAACCGTAAAAGAACAACACACACACACACACACACATAACAAAAAATGAATGCCTGCCTGCCTCCCTGCATGCATACAAACCAACCCACACTTTTATCGTCAAAAGGAAAACAATGACATATTGATTGAGAAGTGAGGGTGACTCTTAGTTACCCTGTCTCTTTTATAAGGACACAAAAAAAGCCATAAGTGATTTTAGTGCAGACAATGTCAGGGAGGGAGACATCCGGCTCAGTAATCCACTCGATGGCATGAGCAACAAAAGCGGGGCTCCTAACAGCCTCCTAAAATAGGCGGTAAAAGTGGCCACAGCGCCGCTCCATATAAAACACATCTTCAACTGATCCATGAAGGATTTATTGTCCTCTGCGGAAGCGCATTATGGAGGAGGTAGAGCAGTGTACACACAAACAAAGCTACATACACATGCGCCCACGCTTGCATTACAGGCAGCTGAGACGTCAAGGTTTCCTGTCACATTCAAGTCAAGCTGACTTTATTTATGCAGCCCTTTATCACAAAGGGCTTTACGGCCCTAACTGAGTCAGGCTGATAGACAATCGAATTATGGCACACAGAATGCATAATGCAGATCAATCGTTTAGGACAAATAAGATACAGGATGCAACCAGAACAATAGTGGCAGGTAGAAGAGGACTGAAATGACTTAACACAGAGGAGGACACAGCAAGGATACATAATCTGCCTAAGGTAGCCTAACCTGACCGGCACCATCAGTCTATGGCCTCTATGAAGACAAAAAAAAACGTACAGAAAAACCCTGTAGGAGAGCAAATGGAATAAACCTTGGGCGGGGCAATTCAAAGAGGCTCCTCCCACCAGGAGGGCTGGATGTGAAATAGATGACAAGAAAAATCTCGTACAGGCCATGTAGTTCTGTGTTTATAGTTCAATCGGACAGTTCAACATCCTTGTTCAGCCAGGGCCTCTATAGTTCAACGTATGAAGTGCAGATCCATATGTGTGTAGTGTGTGTGTATATAGTGTACACCACAACCACAGTCCATATCCACAAGGGTCCAGCACCCACATCTCAGATCCGCCTCCACGGGATGGTCAGTTTGCTGGAGGTACTTTGACCACACACACCAGCAGACACACTCAGCCATTTAGACATTCACTGAGACAAACAGGGAGACAATCAGTTGTGCTGATGTGGTCTAGAGGTCGCCCTAGGCTGGTATCCATCAGCCAAAACCTAGACTGAGCCTAAGCTAATGGAACGAGACTGTGTCGATTCCGAACCTGACAAAACTATGATTGTGAGAATACGTAAGTTTTGATTTTAGATTTGAAGATTTCCAGGGAATCAGCTTCCCCGGTTGAAAGGGGAGTTGGTTCCAGAGATAGGAAGCTTGATAGGAAAACACTCTGCTGCCTGCTGATTCACAGAATTCAACATCATCTGCAAACACAAAACCGTTAAACACTTCCATTTATGTCAATGTACAATGCCTACCCATATATATGTCTACAGTCAGACAGCACTCTCCATTTGTCCTATTATTCACAGCTAATAAGGCAATCAAGCTGTAATTGTCTGTGAAATATTCAGCGCAGAATGTATCGTAATGGTGAGACAAAAAGCTTTTACCAGAGCAGCTTTGAACAGCATCACCAGCCCTGACAATGGATCCAGATGACAAATGGAATCTGGAAAGTGCCCTTCCTCATTTTCTTGCTACAGTTTTAATGTATTAACTGCCTCCATAAGGCATTTAAAGACATCATATATTATGCCTGTGCTGTGAAGCTTAGGTTCACCAAAGCAGTAAGCCAAGATTCTCTTGTCAATGTCATCAAGAGAGCTGCTCCGGGATACTGGTGTTGGGGACTCTGCACTGCGGCATGTGCCAAGGGAGATTTTGCAAGTTTATGGAGACTTTTTTCCCCAGTTTGCATTACAACAAAATAAATCTCAAATGGATGCAAAAGCTAAAAACATACAATCATGTCCCTACATCATTTTACAACCCAGAATCAAGAGATCGTAATAGCCTGCAGCCTGTGCCACCAGCTGGTCATGTGTTTCTCATACAATGTTAGTGAATTTCTGTTTTGCATTTAAATTGAGTGCATGAAGCTGCCAACTACAATGACCATAATTCATTGCACCTATGACTGCACATCTGTGCTTCTTGGAGTCGCGGTGCATCTGTGCTGAAACAAACTGAATGGAGAGCCAGTTTGAACTAACAGTCAGATAATGTAGCAAAGCCATTAGCTTAAAGCAGATTGAGAGACTTTAGTGCCTGAAAAAATATGAATTACTGGGTTCTCTGAATGAAATGGCAATAACAAGTCATCAATAAGTAACCTGACGTCCTGTGGGAAACGCTGCGTTGGATTGTAAATTAGGGTGTAAACTCTACGCTAAATGTTAGCTTAAAATTAGCTAGCTTGACATTAGGGCTGAACCGGTGGACCGGTCACACTGGTGGTAAACCGTGCTGTATTTGCTATTCCCAGTCCACTGGTAAATTTTCCCATCTATGAAATCAATGCGCCACTCAAATGGTTATTTTTAAGACTACACCTAGTAGCGGGTAGGTGTAGGTGTTGGAACTTAACTTACAGAGAGTTGTTCATATCCACAACTATTAATTAAATTGTCTTATCTTTTAAGCTTTTTATTTCTTCATTTCTGCATCACCCAAATGCCAAGGTTGTTGATTTACACCTTCACTTTAACAGTGAAATATTACAGTAACCTCGCTCTGTTTAATACACGCCTTTTCTGTTTGCTCCCATTTAGTACTTCATCCACGTTGTCGTTCATGATAAAAAGGCCTGTTAGTATGCTGCAGGACCAAGTCTGTTTGCATTAGATATCCATTTCCCACCATAATTGCATTTTGAATTAGGCATCCATTTCCCTCTGTAATTGCATTTTCATCCATATACAAAGTTCCATATCAATCACTTTGGAAAGTTAAAACCAAGACATGAAGTGCTTGTTGATACATTTAGTCAAAAACATTGTGACTGCTAATTAGGCTGTAAGGAGAATGAATGGTAGTGTATGTAAACTGTATGGGATCAAATGACCTCCATTCTAGTGGGATTGAGACAGAGGTTTCATTGAGCTAAATTTGAAGAATCAAGTGGTCAAGATAGAGCAGTTTCATAGTTTCATACTAGTCAGAACAATGAGTTCGGACCAGTAAGAAATGAGGTCATACTTTGAATTGAGTGTAGCCCCAATTGCCTCTTGTATGAAGCAAACGCCATGCCAAACTACATTCAAAAAAGTACATACCTAGTAGTACAAGACTTCAGGCCTCTATAGGCCACTTTTAAATTTGGCATTCTGCTCACTACGGCCCTCTGTAGTGTTTTGTTTGGAAAAAGATTGTAGAAATAACAGTCCCCCCTGGCACCCGTTAACTCCGCACACGACTAGCGCTGTCCTAGTTGCTATCCTTAGTTCTAGTCAGTTTCATGTCTGCTCCTGGGTCCACTGGTTCAACCCTGTGATGCTTGGTGGATTATATGTAAGGTTGAATTGTGGAGTTGCCAAAGAGTCATAATTTATGGGGCATGTACCTTTACCGATAATCAAGGAACAAAACTGCTAGTTTAGATTATTAAATGGAGTTTAGCATGACATTCTGCCTACCCGTGTGATAGGGAAAGCTCCAATTGAATAAAAGTATTCACAGGGGTATAATAAGACGTAACCCTAACCCATAAATTGCCGAGGAGCAGAAAAGTTCCCCGAACAATGCAAAACTAAAGCAAGTGCTGATTAGGGGTGATAATTACCATAGATAAATAAGCATATCTGACTGAAGGAGGGTCAGCATCATTGACTAGCTGATGCAGGGGAAGTTGAACGATACACACAAACTCAAATTAGCTGACTGATGGAAGGTCAGCATCATCAACAAGCTATTTGGTGTGAAATAATAATAGGACGCCTAGAATCAGGTTCTATGGCTTTTAGCATTAACTTTATTGAAGCATTAGAAAACAAACTAGGATAAGCCTGTGTGGCAGACAGGGGTAGGGGAGGTGGGGCTTGAGGCGTTGGCTGGATGTGGGAGAAAATCAGACTGGTAGGCTGGTTGTGCTCAGCTTCATATACACAACACATGTTTTTCCATTTCCTAGATGTTTATGTTCCAAAGAATTATTTGCACCAACTATTTGACCTAGGTCTGCTTCATTTGACTCTAGGCGAAAAGCAGCAATAAATGTGCCTTTTGTTGAGACAATAATATGCAAATAGTGAGCCATTTTGTCAGCATGGGACGGAAAAAGAGTACAGTGCCTTCAGAATAATGATTGGATGCATGAATAAAGATATTTCCTGCTGCTGACTTAAAAGTAAAAATGAAAGTACCTAAGCATATCACATCTGTTTGAATCAAGTTATGGGGAAAGAACATTTTATTCTAATAATAATAATAATAATAATAATGATAATAACAAAACCTGACAGCAATAGTAATGATAGGAAACCTTATGTTCATGATTAGGTAGCAAGGATATATCTGGCAGTACATACTGCATAATTGCTTTCCTGTATGAAAGTCTAGCTGTGACCTTTTTCTAATCAGAAGAACATGAGAGTAGTGTGCTGAAGACAGCATTCAAGCTTAGCTATAATTGGGTCATTGTGAAAAGAGGGGGCAGTTCATCTGTGGTATTGTTGGAGATAGTTGCAGTGGGAGGTGTGAAGAGAAGAATGCATGTACTGCAATTATCCGTGATCATGTGTGGCCGTCCTTCCATTTACTGCCAACTGACAACAGTGGAACAAAGGAGAAATTTGCAGTTCCATTTTATTGGCGTTCGTACATGTGCTATATAATTTGAGCTGACCCAGAAAGCGAAGGAAAAAACTTGACATTTAACGCTGCAAAAACACACACGTCCTATCAGGCTAAATCAAAGTCGAGCGGCGTGTCCATCACCCCTAACTGTTGAGTGAATGATGCAACACATCTGACTGGCAATTCTTTCTATTTCAGGCAACTGCAGAGACATTAATGGCATCTTAATTGCACAGATTCTATATTCATATGACGGGCTAGTCTAATGGCTTGGAAAGTAGTGTTGCTACACTTCACGAGGAAACGTTCAGAGATACTAATGAAAACGCCAAAATACTTATCTCTAGCAACACATCAAGGCACTCACTATTTCATGTTGTGCAGACTTTATTGCTGAAATTGGCACACATTTCAGCATGCATTATGCACGCTGTCTCCAGAACATGCAGTCACCTGGTCACCAACCACTGCAACACAGTGGGGGAAAGAATGACAGCAAAAGCAAAGCAGAAGATACTTCCTCTTCAGCTCCAGGCCGATGGAGTGATGGCGAAGGAGAGACAGTCATAAGCAGGTGCTTGTAAAACTTTTCCGTCATATTAATTGATGTATGATTATGTGACTCCGCTAGCAGCTGGGGTAATGTCACTTTGCGGACGGTAACATCCTAAGTTTAACATTGGAGGAGAAAAAAGTTAACAACTAGCCTTCTGTCGTCGAGACGTGTTTTTTTGTCAGACAGTTTATTTGAGGTCAGACTGCGCCCTTGTCCGTCCAGCAGGCGATGTCTGTCTGTCTCACAGAGCGGATCAGGAAAACAAGGCGTGTGGTGCGGTGTGTTTACAAGCCGCAGCTGAGAGAGATTAGTCTCCGGTGTGACAGAGAACACAACGTGATGTGCACCTCTCAACGTCTATACGTTGAGTGCGTTTGGCATACCTGCGTGAAGAGACGTGAAGTGGTGGAGAGAGATCAGATCATCCTGTTGTGCACATCGGGGGCTGGAAGATGATGGGTAATGATGGGCCATGCTGAGGGTTCAGGCTTGGAGGGTGGGCTACTCTCTTAGATGTTCCCTTTGTTTAGCCAGGTGATGGACTGGCAGCCGGCCAGTGGCACAGCGCTTTCAGGATAACCTTGCACATCATCTGTCTGCCAAAGTAATTAGTAAATTAGGTAATTCTATCATCTGATATCACATTTTTCTGAAATACACATTTGTATATTATGACCAGTTCTGCAGTGGGAGGTGGAGGAATTTGGGTGGAGCAGGCCCAGCCTTCAGGGGTCATCAGGGCGAAGAGTGCTCGTCTTGGGCATCCCCACACCCGAAGAGAGAGTCTCTTCCCCACAATCCTTGCTTGCAGCTCGCTTATGTGCTTGGACGTCTTTGGAGTCTTTGCTACACACAGAATATCTTTTGGCATCTCAATGGTACAGCCTTTTGTGCCTGAAACAATACACATTGCAACTTTAATGTGGAGAAAACGGAAGTGCCGTTCATAAGTTCTAAGAGGAAAAGGCAGGCTCAGTCTCTGTTGCAAGTCAGTGCTGGGAATAGTGATAAACCAGGAGACTGAGAATAGGGTACTTGCAATGCACTGTTTAATTGGGTACGTCTGCTCTCAATCAGTGACAAATGTGCATTGCAATGTGATTCCGGCAGTGTGATAGGACAGCCCCACACACCTCCCATTGGGCGCATAGTTATCAGTTATCAGTCATGTATCAGAGAGAACTCACTCTCTCTCTCCCCCTCTCCCTCTCTCCCCCTCTCCCCCTCTCCCTCTCAGTGCTGGTGCTGTTAGCCTTGTTTGTCTATACACAAATAATAGATGTTGTGATGATAGGGGCACAGGAATCCAAACAAAAGAAAAATCCAAGCCTGCCTGCAGCAGCTCTGTATATAATTATACAATCTATGAACCACACCCACTTCCATTTTTATACAAACACAAATCGTGGCGTCTCCACACACCACTGTTTGTCCACACCTGATTGCATTTCTAAATACTTGCCCATCTCAACAGCATTCAATAAACATGGTTCATTTCTGTGCTGTGTCTGACTGGGGACTGATCATTTCATCACTGATATTGGGTTTTGATAATCAGCTTGTTAGCTAGCTACCCATAGTATCTGGTCAACTCATCTGAGTAGCACACTAGCTAACATAACTTGTGAAACCTTAGAAACTAGCTTCTACTAGCTAACGTAGCCAGTAGAAGCTAGTGTTAGTAGTTGTAGTTGCACATTAACATCAGTCACGTTGCTAAATTAGCCTGTTTGCTAGTTAGCTAGCTAACAGTTTGTTCAGGTTAACTCGTGTTTTGGAGTAGAAACTATGGCTAAAGACAAGGCTAAATTTGGGAACAATCTACCTCATCAGGTTATCAACATTACAACATGTATGTGTTGAAGGAACTGTCTCTTATTGAGGAGTATCTTTATGGAATAAGCTTCCTAAAGCTACTCGGTGCTCAAGATGTTTCTGTGGTCACTGGGTTTTATATTGTATTGAGTGTGTTTTTAATGTAGGATGAATAGGATAAACTGATACTAGGTGTATTTTCTATCCTATTCTGAGGAGAGACAGACTGGCTCCGAAGACAGATTTATCACACGCCTAACGAGGATCTAATACACCGCAACACAGAATGGCAGCAGCTGGTGGCCTAGCAGCCTTTCACATTTTGCCACCGTCTGAGCTTGTGCGCGTGATTTGCTCAGAACAGCTCATTACTGCCCTGATTGGGTTTAATGGTCTACATAATCAAGTGAGTAAAATGATTTCCTGTCCACCTTGTGTGGTCTCTCTCCTCCCCTTTCCCCACTTTTCCTTTTTTTCCCCCCATCCAAATACGGTTAAGAATATGTAAATGAACCTGGCCCATCACCTTCATCAATTTAAAAAGCACCAAAGCTACGCTGCAACAGTTGGATGCTCTTAGGCAAACACTGTTTAATCGAGGTTTGAGAGGTTGCTATAGTGACTTGCAATGGGCCAGTTATAATACATCCATTATTGACGCAGGTGTGTGGGTTCGATGGAAATTACACAGACGTCTACTACCTCTTAGGCCGAATCCCAATTCTCATTTTCACCCCTACAGCTTCGGCTTGGCCCTCGGAACCGAGTCACAAGGGGTAGTGGTAGAAATCTCTCCCTAAGAAATGGGACAACCCTTCAAGACCCTGATACGTCATCGATGACGTTTACATAAACAGACGGGATGAGTTTGTTATCGGAGATTACTATGGCAACAACGGTATTATCACAGTGACATTTGCCATTCATCTGATGGAGATAGAAAAGCATGGACGCTCACGATTCGTTCAAAATGTATACGTTTCACGCTACCAATCAATCAAACAAGTCATCAAATAAAAAAGACCACTGCTTCATTACCAGTCCACTTCATGACAGAATAGCGTTAGCGGTGCTCTGTAGTCTGCACTGATATTAGAGGAGCCGTAACAAGTGCAGCAACTTCGCTGCTGGACTTTAGTTATATTTCGGGCGTCATATGCTATCAAAGGGCGAAAATGCGACATGGAAATATGTCAAAATGCAGGACTGTTATGCACAAATCAGCCTAAAAACAATGTTGTAACGTAACTAACTAGCGAAGTAGAGACATCGGCATATTAGCGATTTTTTGTTATGCTTGTTATAAAGAAACGGTCTATAATACATTGAAACGACATTAAACTAAAATAATACCACGGTTAGAATATTTTTTAAATCTTTATTAACGAAGAAAATACTACATTTGTGGTTCACTTTGATGGTAGTGTAGTGGTCGCCATTATCAGCCTTACTCTCATGCGCTCACGCCTACCGCACAGTATACAAACACAAACACCCTAAATGTTCAGTTCTTTTCTAGGCGCAAGTTATTAAATGGTGCCAACACAGTAAACAGGAAACTGTTTATCCAGGTTGCTGGGCCCATATGAGTCACTGTGTCACAGCTAATGGACAAGTTCCTCAGCAGCATGAGTCTGAGCCAAGCATGAGCCAAGTAAAGCCCACGCTCTCAAGACGGAGGCCAAACACAAACTCCTACTGGGGAGGATGTGACTTGTTTTAAAAGACGCCACTATCTTGTTCACACAGAAACAGACCTATCCAAGGTATCAGCACAGGGGAGGATTTTCATTCTCTTGCTTGCAGCCATAAATCGGCGTTTATTAGGTCAGTGTCTCGAAACATGAAAATGGCAATGAGGCTTTAACCTTTAGCCTCCCCCCCCCCGGTCTGGACTGAATTGGATTACTGCTCTGTATGGCAATTCTGAACAAAAGCACATTTTTGCGATCAGCGAGAGGCGAAGGCGAAGCCTGGCCGGCCGGTTAATAGCCACGCGACGAGATAATGATGGTCATAATGTGTGCAGACTGACTCCCTCTCACCATCTTGCCTTCCACTTTTCCATTCAGTTTTGTTTGAGCTCGTCTTTTATGTCTGCCTGCCTTTTTCTTTGTGTCAGATCTGGACTAGAAATATTGAACCGTTTTTGAAACCTTTCCAAAATTGCTTAAGAACTCTCCCATATTAATATGCAGCATGTTTTCAAATATTTTGTAAAAAATGGGGTCAGTATTTAATATTCATGACCAGACGGACGACTCTGTTTGAGTTATCAGATTCTTAGCTCATAATATCTGCAGGAGATGTTTGAATTTGTTCAAACATGTTCATCCGCTTTGTGTCAACTTATCTCTCCATTTCATTCTGTCTCTCTTTCTTAAGCTCTCACTGTGCCTGGCGATGAGTACGTTTACATGCACACTAATAATTCTTAACCCGATTAAAGCAGCACCGGCATATAAACACCTTTATCTGATTATCTAAATTGGAGTATGGTGATTAATGCAAGTGCAACATGATTAAAGGAATAGTTCCCCCCCATTCTTTATCTACTCAGCCTCATTGAAGTTCTTGCGAGCACCAAACACACAGCGCCCCCATCCCTCCATCTCAGCCTTCTTCCGAATTATTGAAGCGAAAGGGGCTTTCTTGTTACAGCTCCGTAAAGCATGAAAATGTCCATCACATTTCTCCAAACTGCTCGTGCAGCATTTGCAGCCAAGAAAATTGGGTCCAAAAGATCCAATATTTACCTCGTTATCGCCAACATTTTCCGCACTGACCACACTCTGGTTACACGTTACACGATGAAGGATGAAGCTATTGAAAACTGCAGGAGGCTGCTTCTGCAACTTCAAATGAACAAAGAAATACAAAAAGAAAGATGGAAAAAAGTTTCTTACATGTTCGCATGCAGATAAAATTACTGGACGATCCATTCATAGACATCAAAGATGATTAATCCCAGTAATCTGAGTACTGGTGTGCATGTGTGTGAGTGTGATGGTTCCACTGGATCTCGAGAGAAAAAGCCTTGAGGCGCCGAGATTACTTTTATGTAATGCCTCAACTGTGTGTGTGTGTGTGTGTGTGTGTGTGTGTGTGTGTGTTCGGGGAGTTAGGGATTGAGTGAAGAGAAGGACGGATAGAAGTGAAGCACGATGGCCAGGATGAAAGTGAGGAGAGTTTGGAGGGGGAGAGGGAGAAATTTGCATCTGCTTGAAGGCCACGGTCACTCTGTGTTGCGGCAAGGGGAGTCGGGAGTGTGCGCTTAGAGTGGTAAATCGAAAACACTTTCATGGCCTTGACCCTCGTCGCATGGTCTAGGCAGTTTTTTTTAATTTCTTGTAGAGGGGGGAAAAGGCTGGTGGCGGAAAGGTCGAATTTGAGAAATGGCAGAGATTGTCAGGTGGCCCACGTCGCGAAAGCTGAGACGTGTGATAGCACAATATCACAGAAGAAGTGAGTGAGAATGGGGAGATAGACGGAGGTGCTGACAGAGAGGTAGAGAGAGAGAGACGGAGAAGAGAGACAGAGAGAGAGACAAGGAGGCAAGGGGTGAGAGGGGGGGGGGGGGTGAGAGATGAGGCACTTCTGTGATTGACGAAGGACCAAGGAGAAATAAAAGACTGCACTTCTCAGCTGTCAGTGTTGACATCTTGGGATGCTCGTGACGTCAAGCAAGGAAGGACATAAGTACATATGTATACCACCCCATGGCAGGGGAGGTGTGTGTGTGTGTGTGTGTGTGTGAAATTGTAGTGAAGGTCAGTGATTCGGCAGAGCAACGTCAAAAACAAAAACATTTTCTGTTGGTTAGACGTTGGCGTTCACATTGTCTCGTATGCAAAATTATGAATTCCACTAAATTATTAACTGAATAATTTCAAAAATAAAAAAGTAACATAATAAAATAAAGATTTGTGTCACTTCCTATGTACCCGCCCGATGAATTATGTATTGGACATACATTTGATACTTCCAACAACCCAAAGCAGCATCACTTAATTCGACCTCATGAATGAGGATAAAAGGCCATTTTTCCTGCTTACTCTCACAAATGCAAATGCCAGGCAGAGCAGCAGCACTCGGTGTGCAGTATTCATGGGCCTCTGGGTTTGGCCATTTGCATAGGCAGTATCTGGCTCTCACACATTCTCTCAATATCAATGAAGAACGGGGGAGACCCTCGCCAGCAAGAGCACTTCACGTAAAGCACAGCGAAACTTTCATAGTGAGGCTCTGCTATGAAACAATAGGTTATGTAAAGGAGGGCTTTGTGGGTAATCGCCCTCCGTGTCAAAATCATCATTCATTTTAAAATTAGTTAATTAATTTTTCGCACCTTCTGGTTGAAATTATATGAGTTGCTGATTTTTGCATGCAAAAGCCACGCCGACACACAAAAAACATGTCTCAAAGGTAGCAAGCAGAGAGGATGTCGCTTTTGTTCCTCCTTGTTCTTGTTCTCTTGTTCCTCCCCAGCGATATGCCTCCTGATCTCAAACAGACAAACAAGTGGAACTGGAGAGGAGGCTGCCAGCCGAGATCTGAAGGAGAAGGGGATGGGGAGTGAGACCCCATGCTGGTGGGGCGCTCTGATGTCAGATGTTTGAAAACACAATCCAACTAGAGCTAATGCGTAAAACATGCATGAGGAAGAGACAAAAATAAAAGCTTTGAAAGATGCCATGAGTTTGGGAGGTGCTGTGAGCTGAGCAGAGTTGCATCGCAAATCTCCTAGCAACCTGAAGCCCAGCGTGGAACTGCCAGAGCGCAAATAATGTCAGAATATAAAACAGCCAGGCTAGAAAAAAAGTGAAACGGGTGTTGTGGCTGTGTTGTGGGTGCAGTCACCAATCATAGGGGTCTTCTTGAACCGCTATTTGGAGGTGGTCTGGACTCGACCCAGTGGGAAGAGACCCTGCGGTGGACCCAGGACATGCCGGGGGGGACTACATCTCGCAGCTGGCCAGGGAGTGCTTGGGGATGCCCCGGGAGGAGCTGGAGGAAAGTTGCTGGGGGCGTCTGGGCTGCTCTACTTGCCCTGTTGCCTCTGCGACCCCGACCTGGATAAGCAGCTAGAAAATGGATGGATGGATGGAATATCAGTCAGTATTGCCAACAAATGCTGACATTTTTGACGTTATGCTGTTTGTGTGACAATGGAAGTTATGACTTCAACATATTCAACCCAAGACAAGTATAGTTGTAGAAATATCAGTGTTCTAATTTCTATTTATTTATTTTATTATTATTTATTCATTCTATTTTTTGCAGGTTAAAATGTTTATTTTTGTGGAAACCTGATACTAGGTGCTGATCGAGGAATCTAGGACACCAACTATTCTACTAGCAGCCAAATATTACACGTCAATCCAACCACCATCTATAACACAAACACTTGACATAAACAGCAAAAAGGTAACATTCTTGTGTGTGTGTGTGTGTGTGTGTGTGTGTGTGTGTGCATGCATGTGTCATAACTACTACATGAGCACTCATTATGTTGAGCCCACACAAGCCTTTTGATGTGCATGTTTGATGCAAGTTAATTACAATAGGGAGCAGAAGTTAACGTCACTCCTGCCCACCCACCTACTGCCTATTCTAACACATTACAGATTACTTGATATACACTGTTGCCCATAAAGTTGGAATAATTTTGTTTTTAGACACATTCCTCTTTTTATTCCTATTTATACACATTTATACACATCAGTAATCACCTTTGACCAGGTGCAATGATTACATACTGAGGCCCAGTTACCCAGGTGAAACAAATTCATGCTTAACAATTGTTTGGCGCGATTTCATTTTTCATGAGAAGAGGTAAAAAATATTTTATTCCAACTTTTTGGGCAACAGTGTATTATACATATATATAAGGAAAATAGTAATTGTGTGGGTCCAATTCTGAAATATGTTGTAGAATGAGGTGATATTTATTCATTGACTACCTTATAAGTACAATTTTCTGCATGCAATTTGTTTTACATTACAATTACATAAATGTGTATATCTTATGATTGCTTATATAACATAAAGTGCTGCCAGGTGACTTTCAACTAAATCTATTGCTTTGTTTGACTAATATAAGATGTGTCTGTGGAAAATCGTAGTATAGTAAACCAATGGGCAGTTTTATAACAGTCCCTATAACATAAATCTAAATGTTTTTGTCCTTTTTCTCTCCCACTGATTTCTAGTGTTCTGTGTAGCATTCCCCACTACCTAAGTGCATTAGCTAAAATCTGTCTGCTGTAAGAATAAGAAAAAACCTAATCCATACACCAGCACGGCCCAGTAATCAGCTCATGTTTCAGATATCGCCAAGCTTCTTGGTGACTGCATGTGCCAGTATGTGAGCTCCAGAATAAACGAACAAACCTGAAGAGCACATTATACCAAATACTCATCAGACAATACAACTGCCAAGTTTGATAAATGTGACAAAGGCTGGAAGATGTAAATCAACGTTGATGTGAGGCCATCTGACATCTGATCATTCATTACCCAAGGACTGTGTGCAATCCCTTCAAATAGCCGCTGAGCCGGCGCCCATCTGACCACGGCGGCGAGCCAATTTAATAGTGAGGGGGGAGCAAATCAGGTGAATAATGATGCCACACACGCTCACACAAGCGAGCACCTGGATGCATATAAACACACACAGACACACACAGGCATAGGGGACTGGCATTTGCATGCACACACACACACACACACACACACAGGATCTAGGATTGTGGTAGCACTGACAAACACATACACACAGACAAACACATAGGTTTTTGTCTGTGCATGCACATGCACTCACACACGTACCATCTACTACATGGTCTGCTGTTGGAGATAATAAAATGGACCAATAAGGTTTAGAGGTTCATCCTGTGCCCCGGATCAGGCAGCTCAAATCTGGCCATGGCGCACAAATAACAGTCAAAACACATTAATACTGCAGACAGTGGCGATACAACAGCATCCATACAATCCCTAATACATCATATTTGAGCCTAGGGTTTCAGTGATGTCCAGTTTCATATTTTATTGTTTTTTAAGACACAGTAAGGATAGTGTCTGGCTCCTCCTTACTGACTGCTAGTAGGCACAATGGGGACAACTTGGTAACAGTGGGGGGAAAATAATACAGACAGGGATGGAAAAAAGACATATTTAGCATGGGATGCGACGCAATGTATGAAAGTAGAAAGCTAGAGACGGGGGAGAAGAGACAGAAGGCAAAACACGATGGATCACCGTGGAAACGGCCTAAGTGGAGAGATAAAAGAGGTGAGGAGATGGAGGAGTGTAGGGGGCTCAGCCATTCAGAGTCTCAGCACTCTGAATGGCTGAGAGATTCTCTATTAATTTCAATGGGAGGGGAGGGGGTGGAGGTAAAGGGCACTGTTTTCAATTTGTGTCGAATCTGCCCTCCCTCCTTCCGCCTCCACATTTAACATGTGGAGCTTTAAAGCAACCTATTTTCCAGTCAGTGGCACTCTATGCATATATATATATATAATAACTATGAAGAAACCAAAAATACCACTAGCCTATTTTTGAATTCACAACTAATGGCAAAAGTATGGCGGGAATGGTTTGTGCATCCTGGACCGAGAAAAGCACCCATATCGGTACCAATGAGACCCAGAAAGCATGTAATGGGCGGCGATTTGCAGGTGTGGTTTCAAAAAGATATTTAGGTCCTAGTTTCATAAAATGATAGCAGCTACGGACGTCATCTCTACTTTTATTTTGCCGCTGTAGTTAAGGGTTTTCAATGTTGGTACAGGCCGTCTTAACATCTATTCAACATCAAAATGTTTGCTGTTAGTGGGGTGAGCGCTGTTATTGATACTGTTGTTATGTTTAATCAATTTGATTACATAGTGTGGGTCAAGCCCCGGGTTTCTGCAATTCATGTGATCAGTGTGTGGTGTGAAAGCACAGGAGGACGAGCTGTGTGGAGGTGGATCCATACGAACCCCGTCCATCTGGAGCGTAGGGGCTGTGAATGAGAACGAGCCCTGTTTGACTAATTAAAACTCATGCGTTTCCATCCATGTGACATGACAACACAACTCTGCCCCCCCCCAGCCCTGCGCTGCCGTGATGGAGGATGCCTGCAGCCGCTGCTTATCTCTCAACGTGTTTACCTCGTTTCAAACCAAAGGGGAGAATCTGGGTGCCATCTGAAGTGTAATCTGAGCAACTGTCCCTGGCGCTTGGCCAACCCAAGCTAACCTGCCTCAGAGGTACTTGGGACAGCCATCGCATTCAAATGCTGCCTCTAAACCAACATCACTCACTGAAGAGGTCAGAGACAGTTGACGTAGAGCAGAACAAAGTCATAAGTTAGGGATAATGTACACCAAGCCAGTCATTACCAAAGACACTACTACCAAGATGCAAAATATTGATTTAGTGATTTCATTACAAGCTGTTTAATTCAAAGTTATATTTAGTATAAACTTCAGCAAAACTGTAACCATAGAAACGTCTGTATCAGAATTGAGTATTCTACAGAACTGTGTAATAATACCTATTATTATACAACCCACATTGTCATTTCGTGCATGCATGCATGCATACTGCACGGTAGATTGGGGTCTAATCACCTTAGCAGCTTGTTGCAATTCCAAGTAGAATTGATCAGGATCACGAGCCAGACAGAAACTGAAGTGAACGACCATCTATCACCGTGCCGTGACAGCAGAGCAGGTCAGCCCTTGGTGTCACGAGTGGCATTTCAGGTGAAACTGAAGTGCCCTTTTCTCAGATCTCTTTTTTTCCCAATAAAGTCTGTCTATCATGGCTGTACCTTGCTGCCGCGAAGGCTCAGCTTGGCTGTCCTGTAAGGCTCATTGTGGAATTAGCTTGATGTGATCCAGAGACCCCGTTCATCCATCAGGATGAGGCATGGCAGCAGGAAAAGGTCAGACCATTTTTAATGGATTTGTTGGGGTTTCTTAGGTATGGTGCTCTTCTCTCCAAGCAGTGGCCTTGGTGTGGAGCTTCTGCCCAGTCTGTGGATTTTAGGTTCAGTTCCAGAAACATTTGTCAGAGGCAGAAATAATCTGAAATGTTGAGTTAAACCTCAATGTGCAGAATCAAACAACCATTTTTTCCTGGGGTAAGAGAGAAGCCTATCACTCTTGTACTAATTGAGAAATATCTTGCCATATTTAGTTATCTAGGTTAGCTAGTTAACCTAGCTGACGTTCCAAGTTCAAACTAGCCATACTAGCCTACAGCTACCTAGGTTAGCTAGTAGTTAGCTAACTTCCAGTTTGCAAAATTTACTATAAAGAGCAGTAATGTAAAACACTAATGCAGAAAACAAAAAATAAACATATCATACACGTAACTAAAACTCCAGTAGTGTGGGACTTCCACAGAGCAAGGCGGCTACTGCGCCTCTGATAGGATCAGACACCTGTAACAGGGAGTGTGGGGGGACTCTGATGTTGACCTGTTTCCCAGGTCCATTTCACGCAGCCTGGCTGTGTCATGAGATAAGGTTACAGCCACCACCGCTGCACCAAATACACAAACTGGTCGTGCTTACATAAAACAGCGCGCACACACATTCGCTCTTGCTTGTTCTTCAATCACCCCCACCCACCCTGTGACCTCTCTGGCCAACACAAACGTTCACCCATGCATTCATCTCATACTCATTATATGTGCCATATGAAATGAAAGCACCACATATTGCCCTTGAACCGAGTAAATGTACGTATGTGTGTCCGGAGTCCTGCTGGGTTTCTCTCCTACCAGGGAGTTAACTGCCTTCACTTGGCCTCCCAGGTCTGAATCAGTCCCAGAGGTCCATATTTGAGGACCACTGCCCTACACTATCCCTGACGTCAAGTAATTCTGATTTCGGTTGAGATAACCTTCCCAAGGAGGGAATATAAAAGCTTTCACTAGTGTACTTGAAATAGATGGTAGCTACAAATAGCCGGGCCACTGCACTGAAGTTGCTCCTCTGGACATGAGCACTTAATTTACGAGGGCTAAGGTTCTGGTCAAAGTACGATCATCCTTTTATGGTTCACGTCACCAAATGGAAAACACTCAGATGTGGAGACGGAGAGAGATGTCTGGAGGCAGGAAATGAACAAAAAAAAAAAGTAATGTGGCTGATAGCCCATGATATAGCACATTGGTGTAGAGCCGCTTCTTAGTTGAAATAGTCATTTGAAGTGGATCCTTTTCAAGGAGCAGATGCACTAAGTGGTCTAATTTAGTGAGCATGTGGTTTCTTCAGAAAATGTTTTAACGCGATCCAAATGGAGTCACTGAGGATCTAACCACCTTTCATCCACACTTTTCCTGTCTTTTTTTATATAAATCATAACTAGAAAAATGATAGTTTGTAATACTTCTGTTTACTTGTTTCTTTATAATCATTTTAATCAGTTCTGACACCTTGAACTTACAGTAGCTTAGCCTACAGGTTAGGGAATACAGGAAATACAAGTCTCGTTTTCCACCCTCTCGTCTGCAGGTGGGGCTTCAGCGCAACGTTGCTGAAATAGCGACAATGTGACTCGCCAACTAACATTCCCCCCCGTGCAAGTGTACGATTTCAATGATATTACATGAATCAAATGCGCACGAGTTCATACGAATGCATCTCTCCTGCCTTTGCGCAACGGGCCTCGCGGTTTTCAAAGCTGCAGGTCTGCGTCCCTGTCTTGCCACAGCGGTCTAGCAAAGTCTTTTGTTCACGACGACCAAATCTGAACCTTGTGGCTAAATTATTTCCCCCAACATTTTTATTGATGCACACATCATCCATTCACCCATTCATTACACTCCCAGGTTTGTGTAGCGCTTTATCATTCAAATACCCCATCTGCCATGAACGCGTTGATTTATTTTCCATCAGCTATGACCGTGACAGCAATGAAAGACAGGCACACACCTTGCCAGCTGATTTTACCAGTAGGTGACACTGAGATTTCAGGAGAGGCTTTAAAGATAATATACGAGAATTGAAAAAGACTAATAATGAAAGTCCAGAGAGTGGCGTCTTGTGTGAGAGGGAGATGAGGAGAGTCAGCCTTGACAGAGAGGCTGTGATAGTGCAGCCGAGACTGGGCTTTAGAGGAGGGCTTCCACATCAGCATCCTGACTGTCAACCAATCACGCAGACTTACAATAAAGCTACTGAGGGAAAGAGCGAGAGAGAGCGACAGGGTATGTGAGGAGGAGGGGGGGTGGGGTGTGGGGAGTGGGGAGAGGGAGGAGGTGTGAAAGGGCTAGCGAGTCAGAGAAAGAGAGAGAGCGAGAGATCGGAGAGGAGTTTGTGATCAGCGGTGTGGATGTGGATAATGTTCGTCTTGGTGTAGATGTGAAGGCAAGGCAAAAAGTTCCTCTCACACTTCTGGATGGGAGCTCCAGGTAGTTGGCTGGGAAGCGTGTAGGAGATAGGAGCTACAGGTACAAAAAGGAGGGAAAACTGCTGCTGATGGACACTGCCGCCCTAGGACACTTGAGGAAGGAGATGCTGTGAATGGGAATGGGACTGAGTGACCAGGGCAAGGCGGCTGAGCGGCTCTGGGGGCCGAAGCTTTCGTCTCCTAAAAAAGTGAGTGATTATCTTTCACTTCTGCACATTTTTCCCGTGCAGAAATAAAAGTGTTGTGTGTGTGTGTGTGTGTGTGTGTACGTTTCCATACAGTATCTTGAAGCAACAGAAGTGTTTTAGTGTCCAAAGCGACGTGGTTTGAGTGATATGTCACAGGTTCAAACAGGGAGGAGATCTCTGACAGGATCTTCTGACAGGGGGTTTACTGGGAATGAATGAGGGTTAATCTTTAAGACGTAAATCTCTTATTTGCAATTCTAGGGCTATTTCGGCATCGTGGCTGCTTGACCAAGATAATTTATTTTTAATCCAAACAGTCATGATTTTCCCTCCCGACTTTTAAGCATGACTGTAATATCATCTAATCCCCTAAATGTAATACCCGACTGACTTTTAGAATAAACATTACCTTGTCTCAGCAACTTGGCATTGAAAACCATGCTGCATGCAAGTGTTGTGTCTGATTTGGTCTAAAAAGGGCAACGTGAGTAAGAACTTTCTCTGTGTAGTAGGCATAAATTTAGCATAAGTATAGCGCCGGAGGGGGAGGGGGGACCAGACAGCTCTGACCTCTTCCAGCCAGTCAGAGGCTGGTGGGGTTGGGGGTGTCCTGTCAGGTTGCGTCTATAAGATTAGATCCACCAGGGTGGCCGCGAGGAGCTTTTAGTACACAAATAAAAAAACACATGCTGCCCTGGAGTCTTTGAACAGCTGATGTAATCACAAGAATTGTTGATATTGTCCAGGAAAATCTCAACCAGTGTTGATGAATTACAGAGCATCATCTGCTCCAGGTCTAACATTTTGGAGGTTTCTCCCTGCTGAACCTGCCCCAGTTGGCGCCTGGTGCACAGGGCTATGCCGTCACCGTGACCTCCTGCTGATGCCCGCCCCCCCCCCTCTCAGGTCCAGACCTGCCACTCTCCTGAGCAGCTGTTGGCACAAGTGCATCTTAATTTGTCCCAGTCCCAGCTCCTCCCTCAGCCTCCGCCCTGCACTGCCCAGCTCCGTCCGATGACACTCTGGATGTGGTTCGACACGGCTGTAATGAGCTGGTCAACCACGAGCCGACCCCACAGATGAGCACCTGCGTACTGGAATACGGAGCGATAATGTGGGACGCGCGCTCAGCATAAACAGGGCAAATGAAAACAGAGCAGCTAGCCTAGATAGCTCACTTTAGTCCTCCTTGGACAAAAGAAAACAATTACAATTCATTAAAAATGAATAATAACTTCAGATCTCATCAAAAAAAACATACTTTAGTACTGGTGATGCTCTTAGATGCGTGTGTGGGGGGGGGGGATGCACTTACGATTTCTGGTGACTAGTACTTCTCTTGCCTACCTGCGTCGAATGCACTTATTGTAAGTCACTTTGGATAAAAGCATCTGCTAAATGACTGTAATGTAAATGTAACAACAAATTCCAACATCTACAGCAGTGCCACCTGAGTGCCGACTATGGCTTTCACAGCTCAATGCAGCTTCCCCTGTGATGTTCAGCTTCCTATAGCATGACCAGATTTATTCTACCCTCTGCCATGCTCCCGCCTAATGTAGTCCTACAAGTGTGGCATGCTCTGATTAACTCCTGTAAATCCATATGGAATAACGTCTACAGGTCAGTTGCTAAGGTTGCTGAGCACATAGAGATGTTTAAAACTCAGTTTGCTGTGCAGCATCTGGGTACATACTGGACACCCATGCGTACGCTGTATGTACATACACAAACATCTGGGTTTCATCTGACTGACATGGCATGGCATGTCGGAAAACATGACACGTAACTGCCCCAACGCCTGTATGAAAACTGTCTCAGATGCCTTCCTTCCATCTGTGAGCCTGGACATCCAGAGGCCACTCACCTCTCTTCTCATTACAGTATTTCCTGGGTGCCAGTTGTCTGCGGTCTGGCTAATTGACAGTTAAAATGAGTGTGACGAGTGGAAAAGCAGGCCCTAATGGGAGCTGTTAGCAAATCCCAGCAGACTCAGAGGGACCAGTCATTTTTACTGTGTAAATGCTTTGATGAAATTACACATTGCTACACCAGCACCTGTTCAAATTTCATTCCACTATTCGCCGCCGTGCACCTCAAGTAGCTCGCACCCAGCATATGGCAACAGATGTCAGCTTGGCAAATGTTACACCGCTGCTACACCACTATTCCACTGATTGAAGTTTCAGTTCAAACACTTCTCAGAGGCAGAGCTGCTCTGGAGAAGGAACTCTGGTCAAAATAGAAATTATGTCATGGCCTTCATGGTCTTGGAAGGTCAGCAAGCTAGCTACTAACTTAACTAGATAGCTGTAGGCTAGTATGGCTAGTTTGAACTTGGAAGGTCAGCTAGGCTAACTAGCTAACCTAGATAACAGTGTGACCAAAATGCATTTTTTCTGTCAGCAGCAAATGCACTAGGCTTTCACTGCGCTTCAGTCTAATGTTACTTGGCAAGAAAAACTGTGGATCTTTGGCTCCACCCCTTGAGGTTTAACTCAACCAATGAGATTCTGCCTCTGAGAAAAGTTTGCCCTTGTTCTTACTCTCTCTGTAGAGAGTAGTTGACGCTAGTTGATGATAGAGGCAGTGAAGAGGTCTCTGGATCCATGGGGTATTTAAGTGACTTACACAGCGTGAACAGAAGAAAGTGGCTTGGCTGCAATTACTTTGACTGACAGATGGAAATACTGTAGTAGCACAACAAGAGGACACCTACAGATGCCTGCTTTTATGTCGAAGCAAATGAAAACCTGGACTTAGAGCAATCCGTGTTTATTTTCAAACACCTAACTCTGCTTTATTAGAGCCTCGGTCATATAGTTAAAACACCACATTTCCACATGGACTACACACACACACACACACACACACACACACCTATCATGTCATTTGTTTTTTGTTTTTCTCCCTCTTGACAGCTCACCCCGTCTGCTGTTGTTGCCTCTAATGCACCCCAGCATGCGTTCTACCCACTGATGGCTCCTGTGAAGGGAAACATAATAAATCTCATGACACAAAAGGGAAAATGTCACCGGCATCGGCTCATGCCTGCTCTCCTCCTCACGTGTCCCACGTAAAGACACCTGTTTATTGAAAATGACTAGTTTGGCAGGGATCCTTGTGGTAATTGCAGTAATTACTTGTTTTCTCTCCAGTATCTTGAGATATTTCTGCCTGACTGCCTGCATCACATATTTGGTTGGTTTTATGAGTTGTTACTTATACCCACATTTCCTTTCCCAACCAGCTTTCCCCTCTGAGTTACAGAAATACCCACAAGCTTGATTTGTATTTGTCTGGCGCGCTTGTTTCATCAGCGAATGAATCATACACCAGACACTATTGTTATTTTCTGTCTTTTGCCCAAGGTCATTTTCACTCTCTGGCCCTTTCACCTTTTACTAGCTCCGTTTAAGACCACTATCTCTTGACTAACACAGAAGAACATACTTGTCCTCTGACAGTTGATGCACATTTGACAAACTATTTCAGAGCATCTGAGTCAAATGAGCACTTAGTGGAAGGATCGATACAGTTTACAGTACTGTTTTTTTCCCCCTCTCCTAATTCATAGAGATTTTAGCACTGAGGACTTTTGGAAAGAATTGAGTGAAGGTTTGCAAGATAATTTTTGGGGAGAAGAAATGTAAACCAATCAGAGTAAGATGTCATAAAATCTGTCCTTGTCATCCCCAGCAAAAAAGGGACGCTCACATACCTCAGCTGGTACATTTTCTCATTTCTTACCATCCAAAAAATGGTCTAAGCCAGTGGTTCTCAATCCAGAGGCTTGACGTTTTCATGATACCTTAATTGGTTCAGGTCACTGGTCTAAGCACCTTTACAATATGACTGATATGGGTTTAGGGTTTATGCCATCCAAAATGCCTAAACAAAAAAGGTACTGTATTGCAGTGATATTGCATTGCTTTGGTTGATATATTGCTTGAACTGGAATGTGCACAAGTAAATATGTTGTTAAAGGGAAGTGGAAAAGGGGGGGGGGGGGGGGGGGGATGCTGTTTTGCTAGATAAAATACTGCACTGTTCCACAGCTCCTTGGGGAAATTATCAATTCATGAAGGACAAACATGAAGGAATACTTTATCTACAGTTCAAACAACGAGAGCCCATTTCTGACCACAAATCCTAACTTCAGTCCTGCAATAAACAAGTGCTGGTTTGTTTTTTTTTCTCTACTGACAACATAAGCTACTGGGCACGTATCCCAACCGTGGAATTCAATATCATTACGTGGACATTTCGCAGCACATACTAATTCCCCGGTAAGCCGAAATGAAAAAATATTGATAAATGTGATCGGCCGCCTTGATGTCAAAGCTTGTGAGTCAGACCTCTAGTGTTTACCCCCCCCACACCCACACCCCCACTCATGCCCACCTCAAATCTTTGGTGTCAATTTGTCTGACCTTTCTATTTGATCCGTTACACCTCAGCACCTCCAGCTTCTCTCCCTTGTCTCGCTACGCCTTGTCTCGTGTTAACGTGAAAACAACCTGCAGTGGGAAGATAGCAGCGGGCAAACGAGTCCTGTGACATGTGTTCGTGTAACATGTAATTACAGTGTGTCATGTACATTTCCAGCAAAACAGCGGCATATGTGTGTTCTATCTTCGGTGTCATGGCAACTCCACCTGCTGTGGAGTGGTATCGTAGGAAGAGAGAGGCCCTGTGATCTGATGCTCTCTGAGAGGAGACCCTTCACCAAACAATACCAGTGACATTCAGAACAACACTTGTGTTTGTTATGTAACGGCCAACTCAGCAAATAAATTGACGAATAACTGTTATTATTAGGAAAGCAGACAAATTTCACTACATGTATGTGTATGTGACAAATAAACTTCTTGAATCTTGAATCTTGAATCAAAGGATGATCATATGAACTGCAGATTGGAGTTTTAGTTCCATTTTAGTTCCTTTGGATGACAGTAACCTGAAAAGGCAAAGGGTTTATAGAGGAGATAGCTAATATTATGAAGCCTAGTTCTCTTGCTACTAACTAAAATAAATACAATCCAGCCACGTTATCTAGGTTAGCTAGTTAGCCTAGCCGACCATCCAAGTTCCAGCTAGCCATACTAGCCTATAGCTATCTAGGTAAACTAGTTAGTTAGCCTGCTAATCTTCCAAGATCATGAATGCCATGGTCATGAATGAATGAACGAGTATGCTAGTGCTTTTTAGTGGCATAGAGCGCCACCTAGCGTCTCAGTGGGGCTAATTCTGTGGGTAAATCCTCACAGACTCTACCAGTCCAGAGCAACTACAAAATAAGTCATTGCCATTTGTATTTTTATTTATATTTTGACCAGAGTTCATTCTTTAGCATTGAAGTTTGCCAGTTAGCTAACTTGGGCTCCAAAAAACTGTGGTTGTTTGGCCCCGCCCACTGAGGTTTAACTCAAGCAATCAGAATATTTCTGCCTCCAGAGCAGCTCTGCCTTCGAGAAAAGTTTGCAAAAGTAAAACGTCCATCTGCAAAATAGCACTTTACAAAAATGTCCATTTGGCTTCCATTAGTGTAGGTGGGGAACAGCAGAAGGCGCTTCCAAGGCCAGATTGTGATTACTTTGTGATTCCTTTCCTCCTGTTCTTTGGCAGGCATAATATTCACAGTTGCCATACAGGAGGCCACAGGAGACCGATGTACGAGTCGGCTACTCTCAACATGGCCACATTGGGTGTTGCTGAGGGGGCACAGTTGGCTGATGCACACACACTCCGCCGTCAAACTGAGCTTGACGCACCCAGCAAACTCAACCAGTACAAATGCCTTGTATCGGCAAGGTGAGACCAATGCACATGCACATGCACTCACACACACTAGGATTACACCGTCAAATCAGTTTTAATATATTATGCTGATATTGGTCTTTTATTAAAATTAAAAATCACTCAGTGTCTGATATGATGCAGTTTGTTTGATTTTGTATTTATTGTATAATTGATCAATACAATGGTTCTAATGACACATTTTGATTGGATTCCACTGTATGAATATTTGCATTATTATTATTTTTATCCCATTCAATGAAGATTTATTTTGTCCCATGGTCTAAATGCTGTTTCCACCCTGCCAGAATACTTTAATAACTAATTTGTGGCAAGAACATGCTTATATTTAAAGATATTGGGTATCAAATATCAATCAGCTACTGGCAGCTTCAGTCTAAATATTTAATAATCAGTACCGGCTTTCTAAAACCCATAATAGTCAAATCGTAACACAAACATCACACTAAAGGCTATTCTGTCTTCTCACCAGATGTTAAGTGTAGCCCAGCAGTACCGTTTGGGGCCTCCATCATGGACAATGTGACGCCTGGCACCCCTCCCGATGGGCTGGAGCAGAAGGGTTACAACTACCTGGCACTGGTCCTGGGCGTGCCCTTAATTCTGATCATCATCCTGGGCAATGTCCTCGTGTGTCTGAGTGTACTCACTGAGCGCTCGCTGAAAACGGCCACTAACTACTTCATTATCAGCCTGGCCGTCGCAGACCTGCTGCTTGCAGTGCTGGTGCTGCCCCTCTATGTCTACTCTGAGGTGAGGAGGGGGTCTGTGCATGTGTGTAGGTGACACATTTGTTATTCATCACCGCTTATCTCTCTTTTTTTTTTGTATTTTTATATTTGTGCGCTAGTTCCTGGGTGGCATCTGGACCTTGAGCACGTACATTTGTGATGCTCTGATGACCATGGACGTCATGCTGTGTACGGCCTCCATCCTCAACCTGTGTGCCATCAGTGTTGACAGGTGAATCCAGGTCTTTCACAGTGCACGTTAAGCGTTAAACTTGGATAGAAATCTGCCAAGTGAAATACTCGAAGTCCGTGATTTGTAAATTAATTCGCTATTAACAGATGAGAAAAAAACACCATAAAAAGATTTCTCAAAAAAATCAAATTGGAATGTGCTGTCCCCTCAAAAATGGTATTCTTGGTGCATGAATAATGACCTATGCTCTGCAGCCGGCAAAGCTAATTAAAATCTGAAAATTACACTACTTCAAGTAAGTATCACAATAATTGTGATAACTCGTTTTTAGAATAAAGCCTATTACTCATGAACAATTGCCTGTTGAAAAAAAGAAAAGAAAGAAGGCCATTCTGTCCAGTGCCACTCCATAGCTAGCACTTTGTTAGTGGCATGACAGATAATTCAAACCATTACAGATGACAGCTTGGGCTGTAAGAGGCTAATGGAACTGAGAGAGTGTCGAGAAAATCAAGACCTCTAATGAAACTGAGTGAGAGGCACCAAGGGGATTCTACACCAAACATCTAGGAAGACCTGCATGAAAGGGTTTCTGTGGTTGAGGGAGAACAAATCAGACCAATTGAGTTGAGAAACAATTTAAAGCGTCCCCTGCGCATCCAGTAATTTGGAGCCATGTTTTAGTGTGCACATAAGACAGGCAGTGGAACCTGACTGATAGACATTTCAGAGAACAGCATGGGAGGCTAGTGGCTCAAGTATTCTGTTCAAACCCTTATTACAAAGGTCTTTAAAAGAATAGCTTTGAAACGGAGAACATTTTCAGAACTCTGTGGTGGCTTGTTCTGTGCTTCTTTAGGTACATTGCCGTGGTGGTCCCGCTGAAGTACAACAGGAACCAGTTCAGTGTGCGCCAGCTGGCCCTCATCACCGCCACCTGGGTCCTCTCCCTGGGCGTGGCGAGCCCCGTCATCTTCGGCCTCAACCAGGTGCCCGGCCGCGACCCGAACGTATGCAAGCTGGAGGACGACCGCTTCGTGGTGTACTCCTCAGTCTGCTCCTTCTTCGTGCCTTGCCCCGTCATGCTCTTCTTGTACTACTGGATGTTCCGCGGCCTGCGGCGCTGGAGCACCGGCCGGAGCCGGTCCAAGGTGGCGCGCGGCAGCCGGCGCAGCCTCTCTTTACGCCTCAGCTCCGCCTTGCGCAAGGAAAAGGCCATGACGACAGGGAGTCGGGAGGAAGTGGTGTACGTCATGCCCACGGGGCTGAGTCCTATGTCTCCGTCCACCATTTCCATGGCATCGCCCACAGCGACCCCAGTGGCGGAGGAGCAGCAGGACGGGGCAGAGATTGTGGCGGAGAATGACCCCATGACGACGCAGATGGACAGCGTCTCGGATGGTGATCCCAATGAGAAGCCGCCCAGGGAGGGGGGGAGCACCCGGGAGAACGGCCTGGCAAAGCCACACGGAGCAAAGAGAGGAAGGCGCAACAGCAAGAGCAGCAGAGTGAGCGGGAGAGAGCGCAAAGCTATGAAGGTCCTGCCGGTTGTAGTGGGTGAGTAGGTGATGATACCCAAATATGTGCCTCGTGAAAATCAACATGGGGTTACATGGCATGAGTTGAAGCTGCACTAGCCAAGATTTACTAAAAATACACCAGTCTACATCACAATTTAGAGCTGCAACAGAGAAGAGCGTCCCATCCCCAGTAACTGAGACCCCATGGAGGCCAATGACAACATTTCAGGTGGATCAGGTCGTCTGAATCCATGGTTGGTGTTGAAACTTTTTTAAGGGCCGAAAAGTAAGAAATCTCATCACCCAGCCAAGTAATCATTGGTCATTGGTATTGATCACCAACCCTATCAACTCCCCACTGATATATTATGGTCGTTTTGTGCTACCACATTGTAACCGGTTCTACCCTCCACCTCCCGCAGGTGTGTTCCTGGCTTGTTGGACGCCCTTCTTCGTGGTCCACGTCACCAAGGTGTTGTGCGAATCCTGCGACATCGGCCCCACACTCATCTCCGTCGTCACGTGGCTCGGCTACGTCAACAGCGCCATCAACCCCATCATCTACACCGCGTTCAATGTGGAGTTTCGGAATGTCTTTCACAAACTGCTCTGCTGTAGGACATGAGCGCCGAATCTCGAGAAGAGATCGCGTCCGGTCCGGTGGCTCCGTCAAGCCTCCGATGCGCGTGACGGTTGTTGGGATTCTCCTCTCGGGTTCGAGGACCGGCCCTCCAGGAATGTTCTTCAAAAACATGGCACAAAAACTCTCCGCGTTTAAATTATTCATTCCGCTTTTCTTTTTTCTCCAGTTCTGGCCACATGAAGCCAGACTAACAAGAAAAAGATGCTATTTGACCAATGCCTTAGTTCACAGCTGGACTGGAAGACAATGACTGTATCATATTTTTACAATCAAGTCAATACCTTGTGAAGGTTTCTCCTCTTGTAAAGTACACAAGTATCAGTGAATACAGTAGTCATTAATACTGTTGCGCTTACAGCCCAGAGGCATAAAATATGTGACAATGTGCAGAATTTAAAGTTATGTACAGTATGTACTTTGAGTATTTTCATCCGGGACATGTTGATGTTGTATTATTCTGTTGTCATTTCAAAATGTGCCGGTGTGAAAAGAAGATCCGCGGTGTTTTTTTATTTTTGTTCCTTTCCAGAAAAAAAAAATGTTCATGGAATATTTTTTGTGGGTCAAAAAAAGTGGCTGAAACTGCAAACATGGCATTTGTTGAAACAAAGAGGACAAGTCAAAAAAAAAAAAAAAAACTATTAGGAATGTTTACACAGGAGCCTTTGTCTCGGAGGCGGAAGAGTTGCTGGAAGCTACAAAAGAGGATATCGTTTCTAACATTGTTATCTGTGAAGTGCTACGAAAGTGCCGTGAAGAGGTGAATGTGACAATGTAGCTTAAACAACAATCTTTGTCATTGATGGAAAAATAAAGTGATTCCCAAAAAAAACCCTGACTCTTTCTGTGGCAAAATAGTGACAGTACCAGAAGAGGAGTGGGTGATGTTAATTTATCATGGCCTAATAACGGGTGCAAATTAAATTTTGTGTGTTACTCTCCCAGCAGTGGCAGGTTCCACAACGTCACCCCGACGCCCGTGGAGAGACGGTGTCTTGATCATCACGGAAAAATTACCCTCATCTCCGAAACACGCGTTGACAGGCGTACCTTGTTATTTACAAAAAAAACGCCATCGTGAAATTTCAGCTGAGGATGCCGGGCTTAATGAGATGTCTCGGAAGCAGCAGAACCACCTGAAGGGCTCGCCTATGTAGCGTCTCGAGCCTGGGGAGCAGTAGTGACCAGCCTTCCCCCACCCCAATCATCAGCCAATCATTCATCAGCGTGAACAGAACTTCCCATAGCTCGCAGATAAATCACAGTTTGACGTTTTAATCTCTTCCATCACAAATAATTGAGCGCTGTGGGAAAAGGTGCTTGAGGCAGGTGGTGGGCGGGCGGGGGGTTAAGAAGACAATCTGAACCCCTGATGTTGCAGTACCAAACAAAAGAATCATGAGGTAATCACAGTAACGGCACGTGTCACAGGTCCATCAGGAGCATGGGGGCAAAGACAATATGTTAAGCCTCCGCAGTAAACACAGTGTAAACGTCTGTAGCAATAAAAAAAAAGGGATGTGGACCACTGGAATGTGATATGGATGTGTTTAAGTCAAGGATGAGGTATTTTCCTGATTGTTGAAGGCATAACTTGCCCATTTAGGGAACCTCAATGCAAGGTACAATATGGATATTTACATATTAGTCCATAAGTCAGCTGCCTTTTGATTAAGCTGCTTGCTGTTATGTTAAGCTTGTATATTTTTACGGCCGACACTCCTAATACATCATTTTCCTGATTGAAACTCCCATGTGTCCATAGACCGAATTCCATTGCGTAAGTATACTTTCATTCGGGTCCCTGTAATTGACAGGTTTGCTTACCGATGAAGTCAGCAGCCAATATAAAACAAAAGGATGCCTGTTCTCCCTTGGGACTTGACTGTAAGATCAAGATGTACACAAGCAATCTTCTCTGAGATTTATAGCGCTGTTACACCTCCTGCAATATGCTCCAGTCCCACACGTGCCGTCGTCATTTCATACCTGGAATGTCATTCAAGGACTTGACACCTAGCCCAGGAGTGTCGTCAGTGTAAACTGTGTGCGGCTATCAATTCCAACGTGAATTACAGTACGCCGTTTCCCCAATGGTAGCATCGATTCGAATCCTATTCATCTGTGAACTCGCCGCCGGTTGTCAAAGTTATTGCCTCATAAGAACGAGGAAGATTACCCTCAACAAAGTGGACGCCGTTAAATTCCCAGATGATAGATGCAGCTTCAGCTTGAACGGAGAGCATGTTTGACAAGAAGATGTATGGAGTTATAAGCGAGTTTATAATGGAATGGAAAAGAGAGAGAATGGGAATTTGAATTACTGTACATATCTCATGACATGCTGTACGCGCTTACAGGAAAAAGCCACACTCACATCCTCTGACACTGTTATGTATCATCAATCTGGTGTTCAGTTAATTCCAGTTATTTCATGATGAAGTGTTGTAATTTACTTTTTCGGGGTGTTCCCACTCTCCCACTCTCCCTCAACCCGCCTCGTCTTCTCCTCCTCCACGTTGGAGCTAAAGGCGAGTGTATATGCCCTTCCTCCACACTGACAAATAAGAAAATGCAAAGTACATCGCCAGTAGCTGTTTTTGAAGTGTATTAGGCTGGGTGTTTCCTTTACCGACAGTCTAGGCAGATATGAAGTAGCAAAGAGATGGGTGAGGAACAAAAAAACAAACTCTATAATATGGGAAGCATACTCAAGGGGTCGGAATGGGGAATGGAGTTCAAAGCGATGTTCTGCACTGTGAACCAGAGCGCAAAAACGTATATGAATTTCTGTGAATGAATACAAAATACACTTCATATGAGTCCCCATCCTTCAAGTCTACGGAGATCTGATCATGAAGGCTGTCTTCTTATTTTAAATACATTAATTACACCTCTTTGTTCAGACCGCGTGGAGGGCGGGACTATCATGGGATGTCGTTTCAGCCTGGGTACTCAAATGAGAAAACAGGTATGGCAATCTATTCTGGTTCCTCATCCTCAGTCTCCCTTCGGAGGCAATCTCCCGGCGACTATTCTTCTTTATCCAATCCTATTTGTATGGCATTTTGGGTGCGTGGGGATTGTGGGCTTTAGCTTTGCAATCCTTTTTTGTATTAAGGTCCCTATAGATTCCCAACAAAAACAGCACAAAATAAACCCTAAATGTTTGGCGATAACCCAAAACTGCCCACTGCAAAAATAACCTTATCCCCGTGGTCAAGCATGGTGGGAGTGTCATGGTCTGGGGCTGTTTTTCTCCCCCTGGACCTGGATGACTCAAAGGGAAGCATGAATTCTGAGGGAAATCAGACAATTCATGAACAGAACATCAGACCGTCAGTCTGAGAGCTGAAGCTGGGCCAAAAGTGGCTGTTCGACAAGATGATGATCCTAAGCATTCAAGCAAATCTACCAAAGAATGGCCCAGGAAGAAGAGGTTTAGTGTTTTGGATTGGCCAAAGTCAAAGTCCTGACCTGAATCCAGCTGAGATGCTGTCAGGACCTGAAGCGTCTGTTCATGTGAGACCTCAAACCTCACGGAGTCGGTTGAGTTCTGTAAGGATGAGTGGGAGAAAATCCCTCCAGGAAGATGAGGAGACTGATCAGTGATCAGTGGCTATAAAAGACGGCTACTCCAAGTCATCACTGATAAAAGAGGAGCCACAAGTTATTGATTGAAGGAGTTGAGGATTTTTGCACAGAGGAATATCTGAGTTTTTGATAAATAAACCAGTTTTGTTATATATCCAATGAAATAATATATTTATTGTGCATGTTCATTAAGATTTGAGGTTTAGGTAAGGCTTTAATAAGGTTATTCTGTTATGATATATGATACAATCACCACAGAGTTCACAAACTTTGGTGGTAATGGTAATTGGTGCAGCTCTACCTCCAATATGAAAAACCTCTCATCTATTTGTTAAAGGTTAACAAGGTTACTGACTGGGGAATTCAGTTCTATTTATTTTCACTCGCCATACCAAACTTGTACCAATGGCAGATACAAATAGCAGAAGCAAAAACAAGAGCAAGGCAAAAATGCAGGGCTCAACGTACCAACTCAGAGATCGAAGCCCATTGAAGACAAATACGGTGCAGCAGATTTGATTTTGGCAGCCATCATTACTCAAGTCAGCCCCCCCGAATACACACACCGATCCACTCACAGACACACAAACTAAAAGTAAAACTAACTAAAGAATAAAAAGAATGACCTTCCAGCGAGGATCAATTAATTTATTAGCTTATAAAGCCAGTGAGGACTAAACAAAATGAGTGGAATGAAGAGTCAAACTAATGACCGTGACACAATTTTGCCATTTATTTTTTGTAATTTAAAAGATAGTAAAACAGGAAAACTTGACAACAGCCAGTCGGCCATCTTGCCGCAGCTGAAGGTCATTACCAATCAGCCCAGATGTAACGAGTGGCTTCAACAGCCCCAAGAGGAAGACAAGCCCGAGAGCAGCCATGGAGGCAGTTGAAGAGCCTTGAAAAGAAGTTGATTTCCAGGCCAAGTTGTGTTTCAGGTTATAATTGAAAGTGCCATTTTGGTTGAATCCGGCCTGCTGTGTGATCTGTGCCGGAAATCTGCCCTGAGATTGGATTTGTGACACCTGGGTTTTTCCCCTCACACACCATGAGGAAATGTCTACGGCAGTGGTGTCCAATCATGTGCCATGGAGGAGTATGCAGGTTTTCACTCCAACCAAAGACTACAGCAGGTGATTTCACTGATTAACACACCTTCAACCATAGAGGAGTGACTAATCAGGGAAATCACCTGCTGTAGTCTTTGGTTGGAGTGAAAACCTGCATACTCTCAGCCGTCCATGGCACATGGTTGGACACCACTGGTCTACGGGATGGGATTATTGGAACAGCAAAGCTAGGAGCCCTGACAGGTTAAAGGACAATACTTCTGGTTATGTTTTTCCCAGTCATTACCGATGAACATGAACCAGGATTATAGATGCTCAAATGAGTTATTAAGAAACTAACTTTGAAGTTTGTCTGAACTTTTTCATCCTAAATCTTTATTTATTTATAAATTTTTTCCATTTCAAAATGTACACTCCTCACAGTCAATCCTCACATCGGTGACCTTTTCCATCTTTTTGATTAACTCTCTAATCACTGAATTAATTTGATTCATTCTCTATGTTGTTGTGTCAGTGTAAACTCCTGTGGGGCTGGAACAAACTCTTCTATTGTTTTTGCTTTTAGGCAGGCACTGTGTGACCGTCTGTCCATTTGTATGCACCACGCTAGTGCATTTAGTTTAAATGACAGCAACATACCCAGGTGGGCAAAAGATTTTAAATTAACTCAATATGATGGAATTAAGATGAAAGGTTTGAGGCTTGACTGAATCTATTAATACCACCGCGACAAGCTAGAGTTTTTTTTTTTTTTTTAATTGATTTTATTTTTTCAACCAAATTAATCAGCGGCCTTGAAGTTGAGGCCAATACGGTCTACTCAAGAGTTTCCCACAATAAACGAAAAGTTAAATTTTTAGATTAATCATGAGGTGTTTGCCAGAATATGAATCCTGGGTGGGGAAAATGTCAAAAAAAAACAAATTAGTTAATCTAATTAAATATCTGCTAAAAATGCCTTGACCTTTTCACTTGTGTATCCATCTCCTTTCCCATCCTGGCCCTTTCATATAAGTGCTGCAAAGTTTATCTTTCCGTCCCCAGGTCATGTGAGGTCGGAGGTCCGCAGACTTTTTTATTTTTTTTATTTAGCAGACGGTCTGTTAAAGGGCAGCTTGCTCAGCCCAGCACCAAGGTTTACCCTGCTTCATTTTTCTCTTGTGTTCCCCCACAGAAACTAATAACTGCTGAGTTCAGAGGAAGATATGCAGCGGGCTTCTCATCGATCCCCTGTCTACATTCTCCCCGGCTTTGTGCGAAAGGCAATCCATATTCTCCCAAACACATGCTCCTTCATCTTGGTCCTGAAATACACTGAAGGTTGTGATGAAGGTTGGAGCTTTGCCCTAATCTCACTGATTTTGTGGAGTCATGTCATACCTCTTGTATTCCAATGCAGTAAAATCAACGAAAATATAATCAATCAAAATTACCACATTCATTTTCAGAAATTAGTATAATGGGGTTTATGGGAAATGTGGTCTTAATTTGGAGACACTAGCACTAACAATACTGCTAGTGAGATAGAGGTGTGTGTGTGTGTGTGTGTGTGTGTGTGTGTGTGTGTGTGTGCGCGTGTGCTTCTGAAAAGTCCAGAAGAACAAATGCGTTACGACCAACGTATTAATTATATCCCCTATCAATCTAACTTTCATTACTTAAAACAAACCAAGACACTGATGGCAAAAGATCAACATGTGAGCTCAATTAAAACTGCATCTCCATCATTAAGTCTCTCACAAACAGCAGACTAAAGTCAAATCAGCGTCCTGAGGAAGTTGCCATTGAAATAATGGCCAGTCTCACCTTCCATGCAACTAAAAAACAGTCTGTGGGGCATTGTGGATAGGTGGTGTTTTAAACTGAGTGACAAACCTGTTGCCTTGATGAGGAAACTAAATGCACTCCAGAAGTCTGCTGTATTTATTATTCATCACATGCCACAACGGAGATGAAAGTTGTTGAAACTTTGTTGCTAGAGTAAAGCAAATCTGACAGACAAGAATTAGATTGGGGGGGGGGAAAGGGTATATAAAACTGAATTACTTTATAACTAGAAAAGATGACCGCAACAAGATTGTATCAGAGGTGCCTCTTTGTTGATGAAATTATCAAAATCTGTCTTTCAACTGACAAACAAGTAAAGTACGTCGTCCTCCATGAATGATGTTGAACGAGGTTTTGTTAAAATCGAACCACTGATGCAGCAGGTATCGCATTCTAAGTTTGAATTTTTTAGACCTTCCTCTCCAGTCAGGCCTTTGGACCCAGCTGCTGAATTGTGGCCCTTTGTTTGTCTTGTCTTCCTACCTTTTAGCCTAGTTATTTTTCTCACCTTATCTACTTCTCTTTTCTATTAAGTGCCTTGGGTACCATGAAAGGCGCTCTTAAATGAAAGCTATTATTATTACTGGTAACCTATGCTAACAGCTATGCTAACCCTGCAGCTATGAAGTCTGCTAGCCTAGCTATCATGCTTAGTTCAGAATACTAGCGGGTCTGCAGAGACTGTAGAGCAGGGTAATGCTGTGAAAATCAGTGGCTAGTTGTCCCATTGACCCTTTTAATGGGACTTTAATTGACGCTAGCAGCGCGCCACAGTTGACTAATCTGGCTAATTTTTCTCAACACTTCAAAACCCACCCCCACTGAGAAACTCACATTATCACACAGAAACACTTGTGACCTTTTGTTTGGCCACATTTCATGTCATCTCCACTGTAATTGATGCAGAACGTCTGCTATTTCTTTCATTGCAGTTTTTTTTCTTGTCCTTTTGCTGCCAGCGCCAAGATAAGTTGGCACTGTGGGAAAGTGGCAGCGTCTCTCAAAATACTTTCATCTCTCTACAGAAAATGTAGATGTGATCTGATAGCACATGATGCACTTTACTCTTACTTGAATCAACTGTTATCTCACGTCTAGTTTGGAGTATTTTCGGAGGCCGTGGTATTTTTCACTTTCCGTTTTAAAAATCAACCGCCTGGGATATTGAGAAAAATAGCACATTTTCATAATGTCTAGATGTTTTCCTTTGCGAACCACAGCAGGAGGAAAAAAAAGACTTGCGATGCCATTAGGTAGAAAGTCTGCAGCTGCTTCATAGATTATTAATAGGAGACTCATTTTGTCAGCACTGTTTGAGTCTTTAAGTGGTTCAAGCTCTGCAGCAGATACTCTGCAACAACTCCAAACTTCATAATGTCACCAGTTTGAGTTTTATTTCTCCAGAGACAGTCATTCAGGAATATTGATTGGACTGTGCTAAGACTAGAGGAATCACATTGGATTGATTAGGTCTGTTGGATTGCATATTTATTGTAGAACTGAGTAAATGAGTAAGTAAAGTTTATTGTATCATTCACACCCCAAAGTTTTAATATACAGCAGTAACTGCCTTTGCTCTGAAAGAGTTCAGTATTTTGATGGCAACCCCCTGCAGGTCCAAGCTGTTGGATGCGGTTGGTTTTAGTTTATTCTTCTCTTACGTTTTATCAGCAGCCATTTCTGTCATCACTGCTCTCTGTCTGCTCTGACGCCACGTCTGTCCCCTCCGTCCCAGGTGGGAGTGTCGTCTTTTATTCTGGTGGCTGTGATATTGACACAAACACACAAAGAATCCACAGTGCCGTTGCTTTGGTAATATATAGAACAGGTGTGTGAGTGTGAGTGTATGAGAGAGATAATGGAAGAAAAAATACAATCCCAAATACATTTATTTGGGATTGTTCTGAGTTCTATGCAGAGTTAAAAAGATCAGGCCACATCAGTACATGGCATAAGTGGTTTTCCTATGTATGTCTTATCTTGGGAGTAGTATCTATGGAGTACTTTGCATCAAACACAGGAACATTAGACCTTGAAGTCCAGACAACAGACGTATGATTCATGCCTGTTCTCTGCGCAGGAACAACTTAGACAAAAGGTAGGCAGGAAAGAGCATAATTTATAACGTCTGAGCAGCACGATGTTCAAAGGGAAGCCTGCATAACAAATCCGAGCGCGAGGGCAGGAAACGCTCGCAGCTCGTCGTTCTGCAGTAATAAGGACATCAGAGTTCAGACCAGCAGCTACCAAAGGATGCCATCGGGATTTAAAAGCGCTGAGCGCGGGGAAACCACACCGTCTGACACTCCGCTTACAGAAAGCCGAACACTGAAAACTGAACTCCCATCGGAGGTTGGACAAGCTGCCGCTCTGTGACTGATTACGGGAAGGAAACATTGCTTCCGTTTGACAAAATCTTTTGCTTGTCGACCACCAACTCGGAGCGCGGCTATAAATGACAGACTCAAACACAAGACCAGCACATCCATCACACACTGGAGAGAGAAGTTGTAGGGATGAGGACTCTTGTTGCCAGGTTACATTCACACCGGGAGCCCTGAGTGAGTGCAGAGGATGACGTAGGATCCCGCGGCACAATCCTAATTTGCAATGTTGCCGCTTTTTTTTTAATTTATTATTATTTATATATTTTTTTAAGCAGCAAGACGAGCTCGTGGAGTGCTATTTTTGAAGTGCTAATGATGTTGCCTGGCTGTGTGCTGAGAAGCCGAAAGGTGCAAATCCGTCAGACACTAGGTGGTAAAATTGGAGGAAAGGGAGCGGGGCTGGGGAGTGTCAGCATGGATGTGTGGGGAGGACAAAAAAATAGGCGAGTAAACTTTGGGCAACTTTGGTGACGTCAAAAACTTCAGTGTCCTGGGCCTAACTCAGCGAAACGGTGCAGCCTGCAATACTAGTCTTGTGGGCTAGTGCATCACTCTTTTAACATCTGGATTGGGCTCCTGTGTGAACGCCCACCCTGGATTATCGCACAAAGGGTGGCAACATCAAATCTCAATGCCGATTCCCATCCCAGTTTCCTTCTCACGTCCTCACGTTCACGGCGGCGACCTGCCTTCTTGCGGGTACGACGTTTTTTTTGCGTCCTTCAAGCAGGCTCGCACGTCCGCGGGGGTAATTTGCACCTCCGACCCCGCGGCGAGGAACACGGAGTGCTCGGTATAACAAAAGGAAGCGTCAACAAAGGGCAATAACGCCGTGGCTTTTACGTAATGGGCTCCGGTGATAATTTAAGCGCCGGCTGAGATTCATTACAAACAAAATATTCCAGTCTCCTGCCCCACAAGCCCTGTTTAATTGTAGTGGCGTATCCCCGAGAAAGGTCAGTGGATGAGAACAATGGCAGAACGGTCACCAGGCGCAGATCAGGTGAAGTGGAGAAATTGGCCTTTGAAAAAAATGGGAGGGAGCGTGAAGATGGAAAAAAAAAAGATGAGGAACATGTATAAGAGAATCACGTGGACAACAACTGGCATAGCTGGAGATATGGATGGAGAGACTGGTTTAAATGGAGGGGGGGCGGGGGGCGGATATGAAATTTGGAAGATGCATATGGACAGAGAGGGAAGGAGGGAGAGACTGACTAGAGAGGTGGTAAAGAGGCAGACAGACAGGATTCACACCTCAGTGGTGTGCAGGAGATATGGTTACCGCCCTGCTGGTGGTTTGTTCCACCCGGCCAACCTCTTTACAAGCATGAGTGAGGAAAACACACACACACCGCTGCAGACAGAAATAGACAATGTAAAAGGCATGAAGGTGGGAGGTAAATGGGTGGGTAGGTGGGTGGGCGAGGGCAGTTTTGTAATTAGACCCTGGTAATGGACTCTTCTCACCTCTCGTGATCACTCGGCCTCAAGTCTGGCTCTCAAGTCATCTCCCTTTTTTCCACGTCTCTTTCGTCCACCGTTAATTATTAATTACTGTATTTTAAATTCACCCACGTCACCAAAACCATTTTCTTTGACTCAAAAAAAAAATTTTTTTTAAAAATGAATGCACAGTGGCAATGAAAACTCAAAGCCTGCAGCCCCCGCCTGCAGCCCCCGCCTGCAGCGCCAGACTGAGGAACTATCTATTCATTTGGAAAAGGAAGCGGCCTGTTGCCTCTCGATTACTAGAGACTTACACTGAAAAGCACCAAGCAACGCGAGGATAAGTGGCTGCGCCGTATAGTCGAAAGGAGAGAGAAAGATCTGAGGACAAAAGAGTGTATCATTGTCTGCACACCGTCTGCCAGCGTGCCGTATTTTTTCTTTCCGTGGAAGTGTGAATGAAACGGGTTCACTGCCAGCGCGATTCCCAGATTTAGCTCCAGTGTTGCTGCTTGAAAAGAGAACCTGCACACTTGGCAGACAGAGAACCTCCTATATGCACGATGGGTGTTCTTCGCCCATGTTCAAACTATTCCTACTACTAGTACTTATTTCAGCGGGGAGGTGCCACTGCCACGGAGCAAATTTAGGGCCGTCGCTCCCGTGGCAAAAGAGCTTAGTGGAACGAGAGAACTGTGGGAGCCGTTAATAACCAACAGCGTCGGCATGCGCGTTCAACCCGCACACGGGGGAGGGCTGGGGGGAGGAGGGGGTGACAGCTTCACCAGCACTGCCATCCACCGGTAAGACACAAGGCGTCTGACACCTTTTCTGAGGAAGCAACTCAAAGTGCAAAGATCTCAAAGCTGCTTGCTCTACTGACGAAATGGAGCGTAAATTGGGCGCCGCGCTGGTATCACGAGACCTTTTTTAAAATCCCACTTAGCTCAGGCGTGAGGAAAGAGGAAATCAACAACATTGCACAGGTGAAAGGGGGGTTAGTTCAGCTTGCTACAGGAAGATAAAACAACAGCATATTCACTTGTATGTTCTTTTACGTGAACAAGATAGTACAGCAGCATGACTTATAAATAGATCAGGTGTGGGAGGATAGGGGGGTGTAAGGCATTGTAAAACTGCATTAGTCAAGTATGGACTAAACTATATTGTTTTGTCGGTAAATTACTTTCTATAATGAAAAAAGTCTGTGACAGAAGAGGAAAAGAAAAGAAGGCCACAACTCCCCTGCATGCCAAATGAGGAAGGAGAGGAAGAAAATGTATTGTGAGATGATTGGTAGTGATTGGTTTCTTTAACAAACCTAGCCCTGTATTCATTCTGCTTTGGATTGGATCATAATCCTAAATAACTATGTGCACAACAAAAGAAAGTAATTTGCCCTAAATTCAACCAGCAGAGAAGTGATTAAAGCAGCAAAACAGACCCAATAACCTCCAACAAGCATGCAACCACGGGAAAGAAAGATCAGAGTGCCGCTAAAGCCCAAGTGTGTGTTGCGTGGCAACTGGTCGTACGCTGTTTGGCGAGGTTGAAGCTCGTAATTTTGCAACGAGGGACGACAATGGCACCTTTGTTAGGGACCATGAATCATACATAAGACGGAAATATTTGTCAAAAGCGATTGGAGCCAATGAAAGGTGCTGAACCGAGTGAACGAGATTGTTCTGCGTTGAAACTCGGTTAGAAGTTGTCATCAAAGGCAAATCTTAAAGCGGTTTGCACAACAGAAACAATGCTTCAATGTGTGTGTTGAACACACACACACACACACACACACACACACACGTCAGGCTATTGTAGGATGACCTGCTCTGACCTGCAGATGATTACACCATAATGACCACTGGGGATCTAAGAGAGATGGGGGGGGGGGGCAGGGGTGAACAAAGCATGGGGGGCCGACCAAAGTGGGGGATGACACTGGCAAAGGTAAAGCAATTATGTGTTGGCAGATTACAGGTAAGGGCACATAAAAAAATCGCTATATATGGCAATTTTACAGGCTAGCGGTAAGCTTACAGCAGCCGTTCTCAAATTGAACGGCGGCCGTGAGGGAAAACATAACCCGGGGTTCAGAGAACACGTCCGCAGAAGGCAATTAACATTATGAAACGATCCTGAGCACATCCCCGAGGCCTTCGTACGCCGGCTGCCATCGGGCTTGTACACTTCACAGCACATGAGTGATTTGGGAAATTAAGCTTTTTCAGCATTCGGGAGTGCGAGAGGGCGCGCTCAGGTCAAAGCTCACGGGACTGCCCCGTATTGCGGTTTTTGCACGGAGCGCGCAGGGCTGCAGATGAGCAGTGAGGGGCGGAGCCAACTGCAAGGTGCCTGATCCACAATAGCTCTTAATCCCAAGCGCCAGAACTCTGAGCCAATTACCTGTCGCAACCTAGCAGACACTGCACTGAACTTAATAAGAAAAAAGACTGAGGTGGGGGCTTGTACATTCAATCTTGCTCGAAGGATAGCGGGGGTCTATTAAGACAATGGAGAGGGAAAAGGGATGATGATAGAGTGTGAGGGTGCCAGGCAGTTTAATCCCTTGTCAGGGGTAATTAAAGATCAGTATTGTGTGAGCGAGCCTCAGGCGTTTGAAAGCAGAGAGAGAGGCAAAGAAAGACAGAGGCAAGGAGAGGCTACAGCTCACAACACCCCATCGAGCAGCTTATGAGTTTTATTGAGGCGGGTGGGGGTCTAAATCTACATCTATAACAGCGTACGTCTGCCTCATTAAATCAATCCTGAATCATTCTGGCTGCAAATCACACGCCCGCTGCGATCTGCTTCGGCAGTTATCAAATCTGGGGATCGAACAGCGTGGAGCCAGTCGCCCCCCGACAGAGCCTCGGCGGCTGGAGGAAAACCCGAGGCCTCCGTCCGTCTGCATGGAGATGCAACATTTTGGGCTTGAGCTAACCATACATCACACAGACCGAGTGGGCTTGGGGGGGGGGTCAAGACACAGTGAAAGTGATAGGGAGGCTTGGTGAGGGCTCAGCGCACTGCCAGGCAGGTTCAGCAAGTAAGCATTAACCGGCGTTCTCGGTTTAACCTCCCTCTCGGCTACTGGCCTAGTTATCCTATCCCGTAAATGCCCTCTAAGCGCTTGTGCAGGAGCTCTTAATGCTCTCACAACCCCACAACACACACACACACACACACACACACACACACACACACACACACACAGGTCTTTCAGTCGTTCTCCCTCGCTGTGGGGGAAGCAGAGCGATAAATGCCATCTCTGCCAATCTGACAGGAGCTCCGGGGAGGGAAATATGTGGCGGAGACTCAGGGGCCTGAGCAGAGAGGGAGTGAGGGGGAGTCCATGAGCGCAACGGAGAAAACAATCCATCGGTAGTGCAACGGCCAGGAGAGAGAGGGGTGAGTGGCAGGCTGGTGTAGCTGCTGAGGAGTGTGTGTCGAAGTCTTTGCTTGTGTGATTTCTGCAGGTTATTAACGGATTTTCAGCTATACATATATTTCTCTGAGGCAGAGCTGCTCCGGAGGCAGAAATACGATTAGAATAAGTCCAAAACGGAGTAGAGGGCGGAAATTGAATTTAGAAAGCCGACACCGCTCAGCACCTGGCAAAGTAATCGTTGAGTCTTTGTTATTGATCAACAATTCTATCAAACTCCACCGATATATTGTTATTTTGTGCTATGGGACAAATCTTACTTGATTGCACCTTTAAACCTCAAGGGGCGGAGCCAAAGAACCACCGTTTTCCGGAGTACGAGTTAGCTAACTGGCAAACCTGAATGGCAAAGAAGAAACTCTGGTCGAAATATAAATAGAAAATAAAAATGGCATTCATTCATGATCATGGTATTCATGATCTTAGGCTAGCTAACTAGCTTACCTAGACAACATGTATGATAACTAGTATGGCTAGATTGCTTTTTTCCCCCTAGTTAGTAGAGAGAGCGCTAACCTTAAAAACCGCGGTTCAACCAGCAAAACAGCTTCTTTGGCTCCGCCCATTGAGGTTTAACTCAACCAATGAGATGATTTCTGCGTCCAGAGCAGCTCTGCCTCCGGGGAAACAGAGTTGCAGAGCTAAAACTCCAATCTGTGTTTATTTGGCACATAATGAGATAGTGCTGCTGGAGCCTAAGCACTAACATTAGGGCAGAGCAGCATGCAGAGCAATTTTCTTCTTGTGATATGACTTGGATTGACAGGTGGGTCGATATGAGACGCAACCTCCATTATCGCCCTCTAAATAGTTGACTGGCCAGACCTCTCAGGGGCCGCCGTTAGCATACCAATTACTTTTATAATGAATAAACTAAATTAAAGTACTACTTAACATTTATTATGCTAAGACTGTGCTTTTAGTTAGTCAAAACAAACAACTGCACACGGGCTGTGTTGGACAGTGAACGGGATACCGCTCACACTCTTTCTAATTCTTCTGTGCCATCTGCTCATTTAATTGCTTTGGAGAGTCATTGTTTAAACGTAGGGGGCCCTCATTGCTCAGTAATTGCTTCGTCCATTTATCAAACGTGCGGTAATGAGTCTATTTAACTGTGATGTCCAGAGAATGGGGGGGGAGGGGGGTCAGCAGAGTAGTAAACCCTGTCCTGTTTGGAGAGACGTGTGAAGGGATCCATGAAAGATTTCAGATAACATTCCTTCCTGCGAGTAAGACCGATAGACTTGTGTGGGATCAACATAATGAGTGCTCATATGGTAGTTATGACACACACACACACACACACACATGAAGCAGACATCTGTTGGTAGCAGGTGTGTCAGTGGGCGCGGATGTTGAACAATATTCAGCTATAGGCCAATCCTTTTCTAAGCTCCCCGTGTTATAGAGACCTACTTCCTATTGTGTATTATTTCATACTAATTGATGCCGTCATCCAGAGACTGGCCCGGTCTCAGAGACTGGCCCGGTCTAAATTCCACTGTGATGCATGAGTTGTCAACCTTTTTGTGCAGGCCGTCATATCAACATCTACTCAACGTCTAAATGTTTGCCGGGTAGGAAAAGGCCACCATGCCGACACTGGAAGGAAGGGAAATCTATATTTTGAAAAGATGTCATGAAATTGTGGCGTAACCTATGCAGTACTGCCAGAGGTTTTGTGTGAAAAACATGGACAGCATCACTGAATTGCGCATTTCCTTTATTCTGGCCCCTTTTACAGGCTGTGAGTGAAGACGATGAGAGTTTAAGACGGTCTAATGAAACCTCGCAAACAAACAGGTGGAACGACAGAAACCCCCGAGGGCTGAATTAGTAAGGTTATTATTATTAGGTTCCAGCTACGCAAAACGTGGCTGAACCTAATGTGACGAAAGAGACACGGCTTACAGGGGTTTTCTGAATCAATGGATGAGTCATGAGCCATGACTACGCAGAGTCTGCTGTTTGTTTTTGGTGTGCGACAAAAGTCTAGGGGAGAGAGAGGACAAAGGCTGGGTTGGCTCTCGGATAGGACCGGGTTCAAGGGCACGGTGTATAATATCAGAAAAGCCATTTTCACTTGGTGTCATCTCTGTTCTGCTATTTCAGCAAAGATGACCTTCGTTAGCGAAACCAATGTTGGTAGAGCATTGAGCCGGAGTTAAAAAACCGGTGCTGAAATTGCTTTTCTTCTTCTCTGGTTGCCAGGCAGGGCTGGGACACTGGAGGTGGTGGAGGACAGGGGAAGATGATGAGCCCGTGGAGGCTGCTCGTCTGGCAACTGGCAGTCAAATTATCCTACCATGTTGTTACAGGTAGGTTGGAAATGAAACTAAAGACAGTTATACAATTCAATGCTAAATCGTTGACGACAAAATCTGGGGGTCCGTGTGTCTATTTGGGGATCCGGGATCTGAAAATGTTTGAGAACCCTTGGGATGAAGCACATACGACATACTGGACATGCAGCATTGTGGGTTTGAGTTTGAGACACTCTCCACTGCCTGGTATGTGTTTAATAAGTCAGATGTCGTAGGGGGCGGCCCGCTGGCTCAGTTGTTTGTGGTGCTTTTTTTCATTTCGTCATCAAAACTGTTCAAATTCCACCTTAGCAAATGACGAAATCCATATTTCACACCCCTATTCATTTTCATGTCTGACAGGGATTCGGGTACTGAAATCTCCCATTTGGGCAGGTGTGACTGGTCTATATCTGTTAATGTCTTGGTCCGTTCCCCAGCCAGCTTGTGCCTGGGTGGGTCGGACATCTTTGCGACGATCAGAGAGAACAGCCCGATGGGACAGTTCATAGCAAACCTCAGCATCGCCGGGGACCCAAGGGCCAACAGCATTCGCCTGTGCCTCAGTGGAGAGAACGTCGACTGGTTCTTCTTAGAGGGCCGAACCATCCGGCTCAACGCCTCCTCTTCAAAAACTCTGGATCGGGAGGTACAAGCTCTCCAATTGTTCCTCTCAAACTGGCAGAAATACACTGAACATTTCATTCAAAAAAACAATCTACTTCTGTCCCAAAGGTTCAGGGATCTATTCTTTTGGCAGAACTGACATGTTATGAAGATGACATAATACAGGTATGACGTAAACTACTAAAGTATGTTTCTAACCAGTACATCAGAGTACTATTGACAACAAAAGGGAACACTATTGACAAAATGATGGGTTATTTCTTTCCTCAGAGTCAGTACAGGATCATGGTTGAGATTCTGAATGAAAATGACAACAAACCACACTTTCTGGAGAAGACAATCCAGCCATTTTACATCAGTGAGGTAAACAATGTGTACAGATGCTATATTAAGGCTGCTTACTGTCGATTTGTTGTTATTAACAAATGGGAAATTAGCGGCACAAATCCACTCATCTTGCTTTCAAATAATGAATGGAAAGAACATGTTTTTCATCTCTCTCCAGCTCGCGCCTGTGAACTCTGTAGTCTTCACTGTCCGGGCAGTCGATGCGGATGGAGACATTATTAGCTACATCATCGACAGGACGTTGGTATGACGTACCTTACTAGCACAAAATAAAATGAATTAAACCAACACCCTTTAAGACCTCTAAAAACCATGTCGCTTCAATTTCCTGCCTTTGCTGATCCTATAAAGCATGCCACTGATCTACTTACCATAGCTCAGTGAGTAAACCCTGCACCATTACTAAGCATGCATGTTATTCTCCCCCCCCCTCCCCTTCTCAGCCCGATGCCAGCTACTTCAGGATAGATTTGCCAAACAGCGGGAATGTGGTCCTGGACAAGCCGTTGGACTACGAGACCAAAGCCCAACTGCAGCTGGTCATCTATGCCATGGTAATACACGTTAATCCCATTTTCATTAATCAACAGGAAGGCTTTGAGGCCAGAGGACAATAATTAAAGCCAAAGGGTTTTACTGTGCCACTGCCTGCCTCGTCATCTAATAGCATTAAATCTGTTGCCAAGATGGGTAGACTACCGCGTACCTTGACGAAGGCTAGGCTAGTCAGTTTTAACTTTTCATATTGCCGATGTGAAATAAAGGCTTTTAACTTTTGCCGTCACAACAGAGTACCTTGGATCCTTTTGTAACACCCATTCAAGAGCACCTGTTGATTGCTTTCTGTCATGGACATTTCCGTCACCAAGCAGCACTCCTGAATCTTTGGTCTCATCTGTTGTTTGACATCTATGATACAGGAAACCAACACCAAGGAGAAGTACAACACGACTGCCTACCCTGATTGTGAACGTCGAGGACGGGGACGACCAGTATCCACAGTTCCTTCCCTGCACATCGGCCTCTCCGGACGTGAATCTTCCCGTCTGCACCAACCCCGTCTACACGGCCAACATCACAGAGAAAGACCAGGTTGACATGGCATTTTCTTAAAAGGAAAAATCAAGTTAGCGGCTGTGCCTCTGGGGGTTGTCGAAAGCCATTCTGGGAAACACAGGAAATCACTAACTGAAGTAGATGAGGAAAGTCGAGGGAAAGTGGGTACACCAAAAAGTAAATTACACTCGGAATACATTGACTATCACAGATTGATTATATCGAACAGTGTAAGAATATCCAATGGTGGATTTTTCCTTTAATCATGGCACAATCTTAGGTTTAATAGTTTGGGAACCATTGGTTTATAATGAGACACAGCAACTCCCTTTTCAGGACGTGATTCTGGATTTTTCTCCTGGTCCGATACATGCAGAGGACGGCGACAGAAGCCTCGATACTCCTCTGACCTACACAGTTCTTTCAGGTGAGGACTGAACTCTGCTAGCGCATTTCATTTTGGTGGACAGTGGATTGGACTGCAACTGGAAATCCTGATAAGAGAATCTGTGTTATGTTAAAAATGTTTATGTTACAGTCATGAGGATATGTTTTCACTCCTGTTAGTTAGTTAGTTTGTTTGTTTGTCAGTAGAATAGCTCAAAAACTTATGAATGGATTTCCATGAAATTTGGCAGACAGATTTAATTAGATTTTGGTGGTGATCTGGATTTGGCATTTCCACCCTTAGCTGATTATCCGTTTTAGACTACATTTCCCATAAAACCCATTGCTTCCTGACACAAAGAGGATGTTGCTATTTTTTCTTCCCCCTCCCTGGCGTCACTGGGTGTTTGTTTGTTTGCTCTTTCACATTACCGAAGACGGCAAACATGTTTGAAGTGATATTTCCATCTGCCTTTCACTCATCCCACCATTGTGAGAAACTCTGAAAGCTTTATCTCCATTTGCATTGGTATAACAGCGCCCTCTTCCTGTTAGAGGCTGTCAATGTTCTCGGTGATGGTCTTGCTTGTTCATGGTAATTGTCTTAAAATGAATGGTGTCATGATTTATTAATGTTAAAATGCTACACGTAGCAACTTTAATATGAATGGTATTTAAGTGTCTACCAATGTACGCACCACAAGTATGTATGTTTGACCCAGCAGGTGCTGACCACGACCAATTTGTGATTGACAACCTGACAGGAGAGATCACATTAACCAGACCTGTGGACAACAGACAACAGACGCCCACGTTCACACTGCGCATCATGGTAAGGTTTATGTCTCACGGATGCTTCGCTAATGTCAACAAATAGATCCAAGCAATATTGCGTCTGCCACACTGCCCACCACCTACAGGCATCTCAGCTGAATGATCCAATGAAGTACAGTGTGGCGACAGCGCTGGTACGAGTGCTGGCAAAGAACAGCTTCCCCCCTTCCTTCAACGGAACCACCTACAAGGGCTTTGTCGTCCAGAGCTCCAGCCCCGCCACCATCATCTCCACCTATGGGAACCAAGTGCTGCTCATCCAGGCCACAGACAAGGACTTTGAAGATGTAAGAATAGATACGTAGAGCTCTTTCTCTCTCTTTATGAATGGAAAAAACATTCACTATATAGAATACTAGAGGAATGCCTCCTGTTTCATTACATCGCCTCCTTGTTTTTAGGAGGTAAATCCACATATCCACTACTCCCTCCATCCCCTGTCGGCCAGTGAAGAACTGTACCAAATCACACAGGAGGGCGTTCTGATTGCTAGGACCGACCGCCTACGAGCCTTTGACAGGCACATCCTTGAGGTACTACTACTACTACTACTACTACTACTGCTACTACTGCTACCATTGCCTACTAGGAATCTCACTTCATGCTTATAAATTTGTGGTTTTGTGGGAGTTTTTTCACATGTTGGGCAATGTGAAGCCCATTGAGACTCTAACGGTGATTAAGGGCTCTACAAATAAATGTGCTTTGATTTGATAAATAGTGATACAATCACAGTAATTACTGCCTTCATGGGTATTATGGCTTTTATACAACAGTTACTGACGTGTCTATTGTTCAAAGTAGTGTAGCCTACGTGCATAATAGTAAAAACAGGAGAATGTATGAAAGAACACTAATTGGCTCGCTGATGAAGTGTTGGCATGGCAACTAAAAAAGCACTGATTGTCATGCTTTATGGCTATTAGTATATGCATTTTTGAAAAATCTGTTTGCTTGGCTGGAAGTACCTGTTGCATGAAGGAAAAATCATTCTACGTAATCATGACAAAGACAGGGAATAAGAGCCATAACAAAGCTGTGGCTCTAATCCTCTGGCCACCTGAATTTCGTGGCTGTCTTAGGCAACTTAGTTGTGTGGCACGATCTCAGCATCATGGTCTTACTGTGGGATTACAACTAAAAGCATTACAGCTTGAATCCACATCCTTAAAGTCACTGACTCTTTGCTATCTATTAGGAGTTTCCTGCTCTTATAGGAGCTCAGTCTTTGAATGCTAAAAGGTGGACGGGATCATTTGAAACTTCTGACGATTTAATTAATTGAATATATCAAATGAAAGTCCTGTTTATGAATGTGTCATGGTCCTGCAGGTGGTTGCCAGGGATGAGGAATCGGGCGAGGTGGCAACAGCTTCGGTGGACATTGAAGTGCTCCAGAAAGGGCAACCAGGTGAGCAGAAAGCATTACAGACAAGTGAGAATAAAGTAAAATCCCGAGGAAGAGTCATTTTCTGCACACACATGTAATGAAAGTCCTCAGACAGAAATGATAAAGGGAGCAGATTACAACAACTCAATCCCCTTTTGTTGTGGCAGCGCAGCGGCCCTGAATGTGATGGGGGGTGAGGACACTCAGGTCATCTGTACTCTGTACTTTGATTGTGACCACAAGATAATCTGTCCAATTGAAGGAACATTAATCTGACCCACCATAATGAGATAAGATCCATTATCTCCCACTCCATACCTCACTCAGAGCCAATCTCTCTAGCCAATGACAACACGCCTTATAAAGCAGGATGAGTGCCATTGATCAGTATTGAGGTGAACATCAAGCTATTCAAAACCAGACAGCTCGATCTTGAGAAACCTCGTGAGAAACCTCCGACCGTGTGCTGTCACGGTACAGTGGGTGAATGGATAGGTGACTGGGCGACTAATGGTGAAGACGACCAATGGAGAAGATGACTGACCTCTGCCATTAAAAAGGAAGGAAAAACACTTGAACACCGTTTAAAAACAGTTGGTGATGCGCCTTGTATTTCTGGGACCTTTTGTCACACAGATATTTCCAGCAATAGCAGGATGTTCAGCGATCTAAAACAATCGTAAACGTCAGGTTTTGGTGTCAGAATCAAAGAGCAAGGGCTTCTTTCTAGTCCGATGTTCAACAATCATACAGGGAGAAATCCATCAGAGAAGAGGAGAGAGACCAATTTCTCCAGCGACAGTAGCCAAGATAGACCAGAATGCAATGCAGCCACAGATTTTGGCATTTAGAGTAAAGGGCACGACTCTTGCTCCTCTATTGCTATCGAATGCAACAAGTTTAGCATCTTCTCTGAGGGTTGTTGAAAGTCATCAATCACTAATTGAAGCAGAAGAGGCAACAAGTTGAGGGAAAGTGGGTACACATAAAAAAGTAAATTACAATCACTTCATCAAAAAATTACTCATCTAATGTGTTGATCACAGCTTAATGATATATAACAGTGTAAGAGTATCTAAGGGGGGATTTTTCCTGTCCTCGTTTCTCTACCACTGCAGTTCCCCGGGGTCCGTTCACAGAGGAGCAGCTGTTTGGGGACATGGACACCAGGCTGGCTGGAGGGATCGCAGCCGGGATCCTGCTGCTGGTTGTGGTCGCATTGCTTCTGCTGCTTCGAACGGTCAGGAGAAGGAGAGGCAGACGGGAGGCGGACGACCAAGGGGCCGTTGCCCTGGGAAATCATCCCAATGTGGTAAGGGCTGTCAAACACATTCACATAGCGAATGCAAGCAGACATATTGGAGGTAAAGACAGGACAGGAAGCACACAACGACAGCGAGGGACAGGTTAAAACCCTCACGCATGACTTGAATAATATCCGTGGGATCAGGATGCTACAAGGCTTTATTACATCCTGTTGTGAGGAAACTGTAAAAAAGAAAGAAAATCAAATAGTTAATATCCTATCAGCAAAGGACCAAAAGACAAAGCGCAGTACTGGCGAAGGGCAGAATCATCACTTTTATACTCCACGACCTTTGAACCCACAAAGCGCTCCTATTGAAAAGAGCTTAGGGGTATAAGCTACTCTTTCCTTCGCTCCTCATCTTTACTCTCTCCATCCCTGCATGTTTCCTTCTACGAATGCTGCTAATGTAGAGCTTAAAGTGGTATAAAAATGGTGAGTTCTCCTCCACGCTTTTTTAAGACGTTGGCTTCAGTGACGTGGTGATGGTCGTGACAGTGTGGTGCTGCATTTTCATTGCATAACTGTCTCTCTTTGTCACAGTGCGGTGTTAGCTTTGCACAAGATGGAAATAACATAATTTATGGTGTAGTTATCCCAGTGTGTGGTGAGTAGCATAGATCCAGCTATGAGATCTTGAATCCACACAAGTGATGAGTGGCAAAAAGCAAACAAACCAAGCAACACAACATTGTAGCTCCAAATGCCCCCTAAACGCTCCTCTTTCCGTAATCGACAGGTGAATTCGAGTCGACCCGTGTACCTGATGGAGGAGGTGTCCTATGACAATGAAGCCTGTGAATACGAGCCCTCTCGTTTGAGAGCCCCCCTCGGCAGACAAGGCATCTACACCAGGAAGCAGTCGCTTCCTCCTCCTCCTTCACGCTTCCCCAGCAGCGATCAGCAACGCGATTTGCAGCGAGTCCCAGAGCCCTGGCCCAAAGACTTCACGTCACCCCTCCGGTCCAAAGGCCAAACGCCTGATGCAACCGGTGGCACAGGGTGCTGCAGCGAAGGACAAAAAGCTGGATAGGGTGAAAGAGGAGACAGAGATGGAGACAAAGTGCTACCCCACTGTTAAAGAGGGGCTACCTTCAGTGCAGGGACGGACAGAGGGTTTATCAACAGATGTCGGCGCACCGGTTCAAGGTGATGGCAGTGGGAGACGAACTATAGAGAAGCCTCTGGGGCGGCGGCGTGAAGACAACAGAACAAAAGCAAGAGAAAGACACAAAGCGGGATGCGGAGAACCCTTACTGGTCGATGCACGCCGTGATCTGCACCACTGATGACGAGGACACAAGCACAGAGGACAGTTAGCAGCCAGCCAGCGACGGAAAGAGATGGTTCCCGAGACAAAAAGCCTCTGTGAATTGCAATATCCAATCGGAGGCACTTCACAAGCCCATACCTCACAAAGTATTGAACAGGATTCCTCAGAAGTCTAACATTCTGCTCCCATCTTTTGTTCCCTTCAGATACAGAGAACCAAAAACCTAGTGTCATTTTTGGATGTTAACATTGTCTTGGAACTGAAATGTGTGTCCTCTATGGTTGGCCTTACAATACAAACTGAGCCAGTGCTAGAAGAATTCCTCTGATTTATAAAAGATGTACAGATCAAAAAGGTAAACTGGAGAAGAATGCATTCTTTTTCTTTGCAGTGAGGATGTGACATCAACAGTTTGTCACAACATGATTATTGCCATCTTAACTGTTGATGCTTGCTTTACAGTTTGCGATCTTACAAAACGATATAATCAGTACTGTACATATGTAAATACATTTGTTTTTGAGTAAAATAATATTGAGTTGAAATTGTGGTAATAAATAACTCAATTGTGATTTTTTGAGCATTATGTCTTCATTGCTGCCTTGGCGCTGAACATTGTGATTTTTTGAGCATTATGTCTTCATTGCTGCCTTGGCGCTGAACCTTTGTCATGTCGACTTTTATAAGCCTGAATGACTGAATCAGCCAGGCTACATGTAGAACGACCTACGATGTCCAGCAGAGCTAAGAACGTCCCTTACAGCCACTGAAGAACAACCTGGTCAGTGGCTTGATGACTTCTTCACGCAGTGCCCTCACCAGAGGAGCAACTAGTTGTTCTTCAAGCACCACTAAAAGTTCCCACTAGCAGTGAAAACATTCCTCCAGCTCGATAAAACAATGGAAAGCTGAACTTGGTACAGAAGGTTTGCAATTAGGTCACCAGGTCAAGTGGAGAACTGGCTGGGCACATCATCAACGTTATAAATAAAGGTGAATGGTCTGCTGAGGAAGATTTGTTTCCAAACTGTGACTCAGTAAACTGTCTTGTCTTCAGCCCTAGTCTCTACTCCAAGACACTCTGAGTTGGAAAAGAGTCAGCTGAACAAACTGTTAGCTGGCTAATTAGCCAGCAGGCTAATCTACCAAAGCAACTGAAGTTAATGTTAACATGTGACTACTAGCCACTGCTAACGCTAGCTTCTACTAGATGCATTGGCTACTGTCCAAATCAGATGTGTTAACAATACGACTGATAGGTAACCAGATACTATGGTTACCTTTGGGAGTCTTTCATCATATGGCTGTTTACTTCTCTCATAGGGTCCTGTATCGCTCTATTGACTTTTTACTGCACGAAAGCCAGCGAGCCCGATAACGAAACCAATCCGTTGACTTTCACTTACCTAAACAGATGTCCGTAATCCTCCACTTGTCTACTTGCGGGGCGGCGGGTGGCGCTCCATCTCCTATGCACAAATAAACTTTTATACTCCAAGGCGTACTCCTCTTTTCCATTGTAATGAAATCCAAGATGGCAGACAGACGCCTCGAACTCTTCTTCGGCACTTTGCGTCTGCGCAATAAGCAGCGGTCTTGTATCAGGGCTAAGTGCAACCTCGACTTCTTGATTTTACAAGGACCAAATGTCACGTGTTATGGAATTATGAGGTGCCCCTGTAATAATAATAAATAACCCTGCATGCAGAAAGTGCTCACCCCTCCTGACTCTCCTCTGTTGGCTGATGCTCTTTCTCTCTGTTGGTCTGCACAGCTATAAACTGCATAAAACACTACACTCTTAAAACTATTACATATAAACGTATTTCACTCCTGGTGCACTGTAAGTATGCACTGTTGCCTTTACAACGCACTGTATAAAGATACTGCCTACAGTTATTGTAATAAACAATGAAAGTTTGTTATGCTATTGAGGCTGTATTGTGATTTAGGGTGTATTTTTGCATACACGTTTTGCCTAGCATTAGAGCTGCTAGGCAAAATTTTACCTTGTAATTTTAAAAAATCTAATATATATATTTTATTCTATTTGGGATTATACATGTTGGAAATAATCAAATGTTTCAACATCAGACCATAATTCACTGTTTTTTTTTATACAGGCTTGACACTATCATTACATTACTTCTGGGTTTGATGCACGTGTTACATGTAATTGTCAGCGCTGACTGCAGCCTCTTGGGACCCACGTACCCCTAGGCTACTTACATCAACATGACTGTGAGAACAGGGAGGTAGTGATGAAAATTGGCATGTGATATAGGAACAGAAGTTGCAGTTATGCTTTTATATATATAGATAGTGGGTGGGTTGTGCTCTGATGAAAATTGGCATTGTGCTGTGATGAAAAATATGAAATGTAAATAATACCAAAATACCAAATAAATGTGTTTTGAAATATAGCACAGCAAAAAGTCAAGGGGTTTGAATACCTTTGCAAGGCAGAAGGCATTGTATGTATGAATGTTGGGTGGGTGAAACAGTATGGGTTGTGCTTCATTTGCCTTTACACTAACAATTTTATCACAGCCATTTGGTGCTGAAGTCACAACAGGGAAAAGTCCAAAGGCCTGCAGGTCAGATGAATTAGAGACTCTGAACTATCCATAGGTGTGAATAGCAGTGATGCAAAATGGCTTGGAGTTAGGCTTCAGCGCCACCTGGTGGTCATTACGCTGCATGCAGTGGTCTTACTATATTTGGGTGAATCAATCTAACAAATCAAACAATGGGAGGGTCTACATCCTATTTTATCTTGGCAAAAGACTGAATAAGGCATTTGCGGAATAAGGTGATATCATTAAAAACGAATTGGGCTTTGATTTAACTCCTAACTGATATAGGCTACAACAGTGGCTCCCAAACTGGATCCCAGGGACCCCAAGGGTCCTTGAGTGGGTTTCAAACATCAGGTCATTGCTCCCCTTTGTCCCCAGAAACTTCGGTGGCAAATTATATTAGATGCAGGGACTTTACCATAGAACTGTCCTGGGCTACAGTGTGGGCGGTTAACAGTACCAGTAAAGAGTGTTTTAAATTGTAAAACTTCTAAGTACCACTGAATGGGAACAGCTCCTCAACAGAGACACGCCGAGGCTGAGTGCTGAGCTATTTGGAAAATGAAACTTTTTTGCTTCCGTCAAATATGCAGACACCCGGAAGGGTGGTACCTGTGCAACTTCTGCAAACACACCATACTTCTGACTGGCTGCCAAGCTCCTGCAGAAAGACCGGAAAGACCGGAAGTGAGGCGATTCGGTCTTCAAAATAAATGTGTCACTTCTGTCAGAAAAAGATTCATGAACTATTGCAATTGTACTGGCAAGGATGGAAGTAACATATTACTGTCACTGACTTATTTAGTAAGTACTGTCACTATCACTGTTCTGTTTTTTTATTTTTTCAAAATTAGTGATTTTATTTGACTTAAAGCTGCATTATGTCAATTTTTCATGTAAAACTAGGAGCGCCTTGTATTTATGCATAAAAAGTACGGCTTTAAGTATGTTGTGACCTAATTAAAAGTACCTTTAGTAAAAGTACCGCTACTTGAGTAGGATATTTTGGTACTCTTTTCATTAACATAATAACAAAAATAAAAAATAAAAATACTAAGTGGAATCAGTAAATATAGAAGAAAACTCCAGTAGATGTTTCTCCAAGATGTTTGGTGTGTTTGAGGATTTGTGAACTTTGACACTTTTTCAATTGCAATTAAATATTCTTTGCCTTTTAGGAGAAAGTTTGCCACAAAACATATTTTTTACTTCTGCAAACGTTTCCTCGAGGCAGAAATAATCTCATTGGTTGACCTCAGTGGGCGGAGCCATAGAACACAACGTTTTTCAGAGTTAGCTAACTGGTAAATGGCAAAGAATGAACTCTGGTCAAAATATGAATAAATATAAATATAAATTGAAATGGCCGTGCAATGCTAGCTTACCTAGATAAGTATAGGCTAGTATGCCTAGTTTGAATTTAACTTGTCACGAAGCGCTGTCCGTAAGGCTTTTAGTTTGAAGGATATTACCGGAAGTGCTACTTTCCCTTCGGTCGGACTTGACGCTGGCTGCTCTCGAACTGTGAGCGGCTGCTCGTTGACGACACTTTCCATACGCTTTCTGGGAAGCGGCACTTTTTGAAGGTTTTTGTCAGTGTTTAGTGACATATTTTGAACGCGCTTTTAGCCATAAGTGTGCATGCCTGGTGCCAGCTGCTGGTCTGGAGCCCGGGAGTAACAAATAACAACACAGCGGCTGTCCGCCCCACTCGGTGCAGGTCGCTCCTTGGGCTTCCAAGATCAGGTGGGTCCATCATTGATTTGAACAGGCTGAACTTCCTGAGAAAATGATGCATTCAACTTTCTTTCTCTCTCTCTCTTCCCCCCCTTCTCCATCTCTCAAACTATTTCGTCATGCCTCCAAATTTTTATTTGTGTTCATTAAAGTTGCTTAAAAAATGAAATTGGGAAAAAAGTTTCCCAATATGAAAGTCTCTTTTGCAACAGTCCTCACAGGTTTGTATAATCCCATGACATATGACTCACAACGTACCTGTGACTCATGCCTTTTAAGGAAGATAAAAAGTCATTTAATCTTAAGGAATGTTGCTGCAGTCCTCCTCTGGCTAACCAAGAATATTTCATTCCGTCTATAAAGCCCTTAAAGTGACTTACTGCATTTCTGTACAGGTCGTTACTATTTTTTTTTAAGAGCATTAGGTCAACTTTGAGGTTCCACTTATAGTGCATATTTCCATTCATTCACACTTTGCAGCATGAAAAATATCAAAATAGATGTGCAAAGCCTCAGAGAGAGAGAGTGTGTGTGTGTGTGTGGGGGGGGGGGTACATGCGCACACACACACACACACACACACACACACACACATGATTGTTAATGTTTCAGTCCAGCATCATTTACAGCGTTTCTCCCCCTCGGGCTGCCTTTGTGTTGTGTTGTCTTTTGTCGCCTTTCTGGCTGTGAAATGAATTAATTGCATTAATTTCTGGATTTACTGATATGACAAACGCCACTTCCACAGGGGATTCTGTGCAAAGTAATTTGTCTGGGTGTAATTAAAGCCAGTCCACTCAAGATTTTAGGTAATCTTAAACTAACTTTAAATAATTTGTGATTAATGTGGATGAACTGATCCTAGAAATCACCGCTCCTCTCATATTCCTCAGCATACTCTGCTTCCATGTGTTCATTTCCTAAACAGTGGCCTGTTGCCATCACAAACATTCACATTCTACATTGCTTACCTGTCTGTCTGCCTACTGGGGTTCGACCAATAAAGGTTCTCGAACGCCGATACGATAACCGTAACTTATTTCTTATCACCCCCCAGAATTACAAGTATTCAGTGTTCCGGGGGAGTAGAAAAGCCTCTGAAACAGCATTTAGGGTGATACATTACTGCCTTTTACAATTTACAAAAAACACTATTCAACAAATAAATTAATAAATTAATTGTTCAAAGAGGTCTGTGGTCAGGGAGGAACCTCCATCGTATCGGAGGTGGACGGCACTGACTGGTCGATATCCAATATTTAGTAAAAGGCCAATATCGGCCCAATATATTGGCAAACAGATATATCAGTCTAACCCTGCCTACCTTTTAGTCTCACTCATCCACCTGCGTTCCTATAAATGGCTCCTAAAATATGGTCTGATCTTCATCTAAGTCATAAAAAAAAGATAAAGACAATGTGATTTTACAGATAACACGCAAAAATGTTTCCTGTAGTTGCCGATCAGATGTGCTCGGCGGTTACGAGGTATTTTGGGCCATTGCTCCTTACAGAACTGTTGCAGCTCATTGATATTTTTGGGATGTCTTGCATGAACGGCTTGCTTCAGGTCCTGCCACAACATTTGAGTATGGTTAAGGTCAGGACTCTTGCTCTGTTGAAGCCATTCTGTTGTAGATTTGCTTTTATGTATGGGGTCATGGTCACGCTGCATGACCCCAACCTCTGATAGGCTTCAGATCACAACAACAACTTTTCTCTGGAGGTCCTCTGAAATATCTTTTGATCGGGGCATATTCCACTCCAACATATCTCTTATTTTGGAAAGTAGACGCAGGCCATTTATGCAGGTAATTCAAAAGGGTTCACAAACGTTTTCTTGCAACTGTATATGGGACTATCCCTCTTACCGCATCGCCCTGTTTCCCACCCTAGCTGAGCTCCCAGTGCTCCCAGTGTCCTGCCAGAGCCTCTCCGCCATGAGCATTCAGCCCCGGAGGATCCGTCTGAAGCCCTGGCTGCTGGCCCAGGTGAACAGCGGCCGCTACCCAGGCCTGCAGTGGCTCACCCTGGACCACCGGCTCTTCCAGATCCCCTGGAGGCACGCAACACGCCACCTGCCCATGTCTGAGGAGGAAAACACCATCTTTAAGGTCTGATGTGATGGAAAGCCTCTTCAAATCATATTGCTTCTCACTGCATAGCCACAGGGTCTGATGAATCGGAGTTGTATAGATGGAGGTAGAAGAAGGAGGAGCTAGTGGGGTTCATCACTAGTGATATTTTTGGATTAAAGCTGCAAGAAAAATCCCCCAAAACTACAAGGAAAAGTCTTTACTCCACCTCGCAAAGTGTCTTACATGCACTACAATAATTTGGAATCGGTGTAACTGGTGTTAGTGAATTGGGCACAATCTTGATTTGCATGATTTGCATCACCTACAAATAAATATTGTGTGGGCAAGATACATTTCCACAGAATTTTCATATGCATCACCATGACGGGCACGAAGAGGCTTTTATTTTTTGACCAGCACTGTTAGGCAGCCGTCCACTCACTGAGCACAGTTAGGAAATAGCATAGCTTTCTGATTTGGTCTTGAGTGAATGTGGTGCCTCGTTGTTCTGAATGAAATCAGTGAAATTCTTTCAGGTGTGTCGTGGGTTAATTCTGAAGCTAGATTGAGGCAGGCTTCATTGGAAAAGGTCTTACAGATAGCCACCCTTGGAGAGTTAATGAATTAATAAATGTCTGGTACCTGATTCTCAATGAGACCAATAGCAGCCTGGCGTTGGGGAAATGGCGATAAAGGACAACTTAAAAAGACACCAGGAAGTAGGAGCTGCAGCAGCTTCCTTTTCCAGAGTATTGGTACAGCAGACCTGCATGTGAAAGGCCAAGGTTTCAATTCAGCTTGTCATGTGGCATCCTCAACATCCTCATGATCTCCTGTGCTAGTTAAACTACTGCTCACACGGGGTCATTTCCTCGTTTGCAGTGAACTTCTCCATTTGTTTCTAGTAACTGTGGTCAGTTGTTTGCGGTGTGTTAGAACACCTTTTGCATGAACGCATTTGAATGCGTCACTGGATGTATAATGGAGGCTTATTATGAAGAAAATGCTGTTGTTAGGATGTTTATCATTTTGTCACTATGGGCTGCCAGTGACCTTTTGATTCTTACATATTTGATTACAGGGTTCCTGCACAGGTCTGGAAACTTATGGAAACATAATTTGGGCAATTTCCAGGTCATTGGAAATTGCTTTTCTGTGAATGTAGACCCCCATCATCTTGCATATTGTGATTTGTTGCCAAAGAAAATAATGATAATCTTCATGTATAAAGTGATATGGCACAGATGGGGCAGGATGACTGTCGGTGTAAATCATACCAACCAAAATGTTCAAATCAAGAAATTTAAGTTCTGGACAAAGAAGGGAATTTTGAAAATGTCCCCGGTGTGTCCGTCAGGCCTGGGCTCTGGAAACGGGGAAATACCAGGAGGGCGTGGATGAACCTGACCCAGCCAAGTGGAAGGCTAACCTCCGCTGCGCTCTCAACAAGAGCCGCGAGTTCAAACTCAAGTACGACGGCACCAAGGAGACTCCCGTCCAGCCATACAAAATCTACGAGGTGTGCGACCAGCCTGCCAACGAAGGTGAGGGCTGCTCGAGCGAGAGCCTAAGATGGCACATGAATGAACAAGTTGAAATTTCATCTTCGTTGAAGTCTGACCTTTTTTCATTTTTCTTCCAGATGCCGTTGAGGAGGAGGACGAGGAGGTAAGGAGTGAAATGTGTAAAACAAAAGGAGCTTGTTTGTTCAAATTATGTTTTTTTCCATTTCAATGACAAAAATCTTAATCTACCTCTCCTTTTCTCAGATGCCAAATCTTGTGGGTCTCTCAATTAGTAAGTAAAACGTTCACAGAAGTATTCTCAAAGTACAGTGTCACGATGTGAAGGTTGATGTGGGGATGAATTGTAAACATCATTGCATACATTTATCCACTGCACAGTTAGTCTGTACACTGACAGGTTATTGGACGCGCCACCTATACGTATACAACATAGAGAACCCCCCTCTCTGCTGGTTGTCGAAAGGCATTCTGGGAAATGAAGGAAATCACTAACTGAAGTAGAAGTAGTTAAGGGAAAGTGGGTGAATTACAACACTAGTAGTACAGTGGGCAGAGTATGTATTTCTCCATTAACTCAAAATGTGGCATGTGCATCCAAATTGTAATTAACAGTAGAAGGTTTGAGTAGAGGAAGTTCTACTGTACTTTGGTCATGTTTGAGATGTTTCTCTTATCTTTTCCAGACCCCAGAATTAGTGACACCTCATCATTCGCCGTCTTCCCCGCACACCTGGAAGGGGCCCGCTTCAGCTCCCCGGTGAACGGGACATTTCGACCACCCCACCTCATCCAGATGCCTCTCCTACCCGACGTCATGCACGCCGATCCCAACAGGGGCCTTCCCATGGCCGCCGATCTTCCCCAGCCCGAGTTCCCAGCTCAGGTTCAGCTGGTGAGCAGTCTGGAGCACGGGAGCTTCGTGCATCCCGGAGGACTCCCCGGCAGGATCGGCGTGCCACCCGGCGCCCTCCCGGAGCCGCCCGCCGCCTCCGCCTCCGCAACCGCCGAGCCGGCCCCGATGGATGCGTCTCCCCAGGGAGAAGCGCAGGCCCAGCCTTGCAAGTACGACCTGCTGAACAGCCTACCATGTGAGCAGAACCCCTTTTTTCCTAGTCCAGAGAGTGAGAATGACGATCACGTGCTTTAGTTACAGGTTTCTTTTCTGCTTCCGCCTTCCGAGGAAGAAAGTGTTTTAGTTTGTCACGTCCTCCTCCCCCCCTCGGTCGGCCCCTCCATTTGGTGAAGTTCACCCCCCAAAACTACAAAAAAAGTGAGCCGAAGTTGAAGTCACTTCCACTTGCCTCTTGTTTCACTTCTGCTTCTTCTACATACATCACAGATGATATGAGGAAACCACCAACCGAACGGTTCTCATTCTTAAATATTGTGGAACGAGGTGATTAGTCATTGACTATCATAAAAGTGTAAAAGTTGATGAAATTCTTTGTATATTTTAGGATTGCTTATAAAATGCCAGACTGCTGCCAGTTTTTTCAGTGTTTTTCAACTAAATTCATTGCTTTTAGTTAATATAAGACGCGTCCCCCTCTTGTCTATGGAAGAATTGCATTAGACACCTAGCCGCTAGTAAACCAATGGGTTTTGTTTTGTTGACTTGCAAAGACGTCACAAGCTTGACTCCCAAAACAAATAGCTTTTTTATTAAATAATTTTATTGAATAATGCACTTTACTTATAGAGTACCAATTTAAATCAATATTTGTTTAATTTAATCAGAAACAACTTTTGTTTTTTCTTGAAGATGAAGTGCTTTCCGACAGCACCTTTTTTTTTTTTTTTTTTAAATATCAGGTGAGACGTTTGCTTGTTCATGGCTCTTCTTTGTGTACTCTGTGGTTCTAATTGGGAGTCGGCCAACAAAAACACTGCAAGTCAGGGATAGCGAGGCCAAAACACTAGATGATTACCGCATTAGGTTAAGTGGGGTAATCTCTTACACTGATGCATATGCAGGTAGCACCCAGCTATTGGCACACAGTGGTGCAACAAAGGTGTGGTGGATGGTGCGACAGGTTCTGTGGTTGCAGACGGTGAGAATACTGTCTCATTTGTCAGTGTGTACATGAGGAAAAGCGGATTCAGCAGTTGACTAGGATGTCACGTCTCCAAGTTACACTGATTATGACTGCTAAAGCAAAGGTATCTTAGAATGAAGTGCAGTATGTCTTCGTTAACGTACTATTTTTCTCATCCACCCCCCAACCCTCCCTCGTGTCTGTGGCCCCAGTGACTGATCTGGACCTGAAATTCCAGTACCGCGGCCGCCTGACGCGCTCGCTGACCGTCAGCAACCCCCAGGGCTGCCGGCTGTACTACGGCCACCTGGAGCCCACCCCGGAGCAGGTGGACCTGTTCGGGCCCGTCACCCTCCAGCAGGTCCTGTTCCCCAACACCGCCGACATCCAGAACCAGAAACAGAAGTTCTACACGGAGGCCCTGCTGGACGTGATGGACCGCGGCCTCATCCTGGAGATCTGGGAGCAGGACATCTACGCGATCCGCCTCTGCCAGTGCAAGGTGTACTGGTCCGGGCCGGGGATGCCCGAACAGGGCCCGCCCAATCCCATGGAGCGGGAGAAGAAGATCAAAGTGTTCTGCCTCAACGACTTCTTGCAAGGTATTACACTAAAATCACACTAAAATGCTGTTTGTACGGTTGTCACAATATCAGAACTACCCTTGATAACCTATCACTGCGCTAAAACAACTTGGGTTAAGGTATGGCTTTGGTCATGGTCAAATAAGAAACACTTTTGGTGAAAATAATTGTGCGTAGAAAACATGTTTGCATGAGTCGGCAATTGAACCCAGGTTGTCAGAGTTGAAGGTAAATGAAAGTCACACTACTTCCTGCTTGAGTCACGTCTCTGAACGTCGAATTCAAACAGGCCGACGACCAACCTGGGCGTCCCGTCAGTGACGCTTCGGCAAGGGTAGCAGGTTTCATGTTTCACTCCTGGCAGCGCTTCAGGTGGACTGGGCTTCGGTTCAAGACGCGGTTTGACCTTTGGACTGTTTAATTTTGCGCTGACTGCAGCAGTCCAAGCCTTCCTCCTCTGCTTCTCCTTTTAACTCTTCCATTCCATGCGACGTCCGCTCACTTCCGACCTCTGGAGGTGACGCTGAAATGTCACTTCAGCTTAAAGAACACATTTGGTGAAAGTAGTGAACATTGATAAAATTCTGTATTGCATTCAACCTTTTGCAACAGTATTGTTTTGATCTCATCGCTCCTTATTTAGGCCACCGAGGCCGGGATCATACTTAATGCATTGAATACATTGCTCTCTGATGGACATACATTGAATTCAAAAGATAATCTTTATCACTGCATCATTGTGTTGCCTTGCAGGTGTTTAATGATTTAGTCTTATATACTGACAATGTATACGCAAGCTAAGCAAATGTTGTTTGACCCCATTTTACCACCTCTCCTTGACGTTTACTCGGTGAAAATACTGCAATCAGCCACCACATCTGAATCAATTTGTGCCACCACATCCGGCCTAATATTAATTTGATCAGATTCTCCTGCCTAAGTATCTCTGCCCTTCTGTTTTGGGACACCTGGAACGCAGGGCTGATTTTGTTCCAGAAGGGGGAAACTCCACACCCTCCCCCCTTCGAGCTCTACTTTTGCTTTGGGGAGGACTGGCCAGACAAGAAACCCAAGGAGAAGAAACTGATCATCGTCCAGGTCAGCAGTTTGAATGTGCAACACATGACGCTTGTTAATGTAATGATATTTCAGTGGCTTTAGGCTGGTGAGAACCATCAAAAAAATATAATGCTTTTGACTTTTTTTTTATGCAAACCAAATGCACACAGAGAAATTCACTTTTCAATGTAGTAACTCTCCTGCAGCAGTAATGTCGCTCTCGTTGGCCTCAGGTTGTCCCGGTTGTGGCGCGGATCCTGACAGAGATGTTCTCTGGAGAACTCAGCTGGTCCACGGATAGCATCCGGCTGCAGATCTCCAACCCTGATGTGAAGGACCAGACAGTGGAGCAGTTCAAGGAGCTGCAGAGGCTCCTCCAGAGTCAGCACGCCCAGGGGGCCTGGACCCCCCACATACCCTGAACCAGAGGGTCAAAGACTGGGGGCAGCTGGTTTTCAACGGGGTCTTGCATCGTAACGCCACACGGGGATTCAAGGAAACTCCCAAGAGCCTGAGGCATAACGCACCACGAAGAGTGCCTCCCCTAGGGTCCCTAGACCATTTTAAGTGTGTACATTGGTCAACATTGAGCTCATCCTCTCACCATGCGTTCATACCGAGAGCAACTTGGTTAATGGGTCAATCTATTGTGGGCGGTGCAAGAGGCCGCGATCGCATTTATATAGCGGTCTGCAGCAGCTACCAAGATTTGGACAAACCTGTATTTTTTGCTGCTTTGGTATTGACGCGTTAACATACCTAGCATTAATTGAAAAAACTCTTTACCGTCGACAGCAACAGTGGATGCAGCCATTCTCCAAGCATCATCTTTGATAGTTATTCACGTGGTCTTTCCAATAAAAGCCGTAGAGAACTGCTTTGACTGGCTCGCATCCACTTTCCACTTGCCAGACGGAACTTTTGTTCACAAAACAAAATCACATCGGTAGGGAAACAAGGAAGCGCTGATGTAGCGATCTGACTGACGGCCAATGACCAGGAACAGTTCAGCCATGGCCAAGTTTTCTTGGCCAAAAGGTTTGACTGTCCACATCAGCAGAGTTTCCCTGATCACTCCGGTGACCTGTTGACTGTGTTGCTCAGTGTGAACGCATGGTAACTCTTGAAACTGGAAGTTAATAGCAGTGTTGAGTTAACCTGAGGTGATGCATGACCTACACATTGTATTTTAATTTCTCTGTGCTGATTTCATTAGCAAAGTATCCCCCTTAGAATTGTCTTTTTGGGATTTCAATGAATACCATTGCAGTATTGTTTCATATGGGGTCAGGTATTGGCTCTCCTGCCTCATTTGCCACTTTTCATTTGAACTTTCTATTGCGCTCTTACCTACAACTAAGTCATCAGGCAACAGGCTTTTGTGTCCAACCAACTCCTTATCCACAGTAGACACTCTGCATACTTTGAAAGCCATACAATGTCAAAGTGTTTTTTCATAAAGTATGTTCTGTACATTCCCTATTAAGACAACTGCTGAATATAATGTACAGTATTGTTTATGAAAGTGGGAACAGAATGCAACACAACAGCTGTCTTTTTTTTTTTCTAATGTAGCATTTCTACTGTTCAAGATGTATGTGTCTTGTAATGATTTTCTCACTCCTCCCCCCTCGCACCCCCTTTCGAGCCCGACTCTGGATATCAGATTACGTCAGCGATTCTTTTCTGAACAGTGAGGAGAAGCTGCCTCCCCCACCGGGTGCTCAGCAAACACAAACCTGTTCGACTTGAAACGCTCAGCAAACGGGGTCCCAACAAGATGCGCGTAATACAAAAGACAGAGTTGGCAGTGAGTGCGATCATGACATCAGATTATCCCCGAGGCAGGGCTGACGAGTGACATCAACTAGGCTAGAGAGGGATTCGGATTACCGGGTGACTAAAGGGGACACAAGGTGCACAGCTCTGGGTCCGAACAGATGCATGTTAGGAAACTGCCAAGAGGTTTCTCCCATGAATGTATTGAGCGTATAATCACATGAACACATTGAAAATCAGCACTTATAGCGACTCGAGAAGTTGCAAGCGTTGTCTGACACGATAATAGACACCCAGTTCAACTGGTTTCACAGACTGGGTGCTGGGTGAAAGCGAGGGGTCCGGGCCAGAGCCAGAGGGCCGACACCGAAAAGAGTTAAATTATAATAGCAAGTGTGTATTTGTTCCTTAGTTGTTTTTTATTGTTTACAACAAGGCTACATCATCTGATGTTGTGGTGTCTGTCTCTCCCAAGTTAGGACAATACCAATTGGAAGAACAAAAAATTGTTTTCTTTTGCCAGAGTTCACACATCCTGTGTCACAACTCTCACTTTCTGACAAAGGATAACTAAAATTCCAGCCAACATGTTAAAAAGGTCAAAGGTGACGCCAAATCATCCAAGCATTAACCCTCTACCATCTAAATGCCTCAGCAGGCACTGGCAGCCATTCAGTAGAGCATCATGGGTTTGCTATTGACTCTTCATATGGCACGGACAGCAAGACCATGATAAAGTTCTAAAGACACGTCCATGAAAATAAATCATTTCTCTTTTTTTAAAAACTCAATGTCTTTTGATGCATTATGACTTGCAACCAGGCACATCCTTTTGTTTTTTTTTCTTTGTTGTTGCTCTTTAAGATGATGGATCATGTAGAAATCCAGCTGACGCAGAACTAATCCATTTTCGGCTCCCTTAGTCGGTGAGCGTCACTCCTCCTTTGGGCTCGACCCCGTCCCACCCAGTCATCTCGGGTGTCTGTGAGGCAGGGGGCCTGGAGGGAGCTGAAGGAGGGAGGGTGTTTTGGGGGGGTGGGGGCGTTGGTGGACTCCTCCTCAGTCTATGCAATCTCTTTTCACCCTGTCACTCCAATTCCAGAGTGATGTGTCCCGTTTGGCTTTCCGCGATTGCCGTGTCCCGCCATCCTTCCACTAAGAGTTCCCTTTAGATTCTCATCTGCAGTCCTCAGCATTTTTGCCGTCACCTCTGAATGTTAGCCAACAAAAGATTTAACCTGAGGAGGGAAAATGTAAAGTTAACTTTGTGGCGTCACTAGCTAACGAACGTCAATGTCATCCACCAACCCAGTATGCTTTATTATCAATATCATGGGTTTCAATGAAGTTTTAGTGTCCCATGGTCTAAATGCAGAGGCTTTTTAACCACGGGAAAGAAGAAAGGTCTGTACTGAAATTGTAAAAGTTCTGAATTTTTCCAGCATAAAGATCTTTAATATCAGCAGCAACAAATTTTTTTTTTAAGTACCCGTATTGCCCTTGAAAAGCCCATATTTGTTGAACCCGGTAGTGTTGTGTTGTGGCAATGTCAGTCTGAAGAGAGTTACCTGGTGTTGTGGCAGAGCTCCTCAGGACGTGGCTATCGGAACAATCTGGTGAACTCCCGGATGGCCCAGCAAACCTGCTTGCACTCCTCGGCACTGGAGGGAGGTGAAGAGAAGAGCAAAACACAGTTAGACCGGAGGCTGCGTTCACAACAAATCACTAAGTAGCGATCCTCGAGTTCCTCGATTGATTTTGACATATTTGGTGTTTCTCACTGGCCTTCCCAGAGATCACCTGTCAATCAAACCGTGTGTGTGACTTGGACGTCTTTTTTCTTAGATTTTCAGTTGAGTTTCTGTAGGTAGGTTTTTATTTGTTCAGCCACGGTGGCTATCGCTGCTCATGCCAACTACCCAGTTTTTCTTCTGTTTATTCCAAACAAACCACTATTGCTGCTGCCATAAGGGTGAATCACTTCTGGTTTTTCTCCTGGGAAAGACCAAGCTGACAGCGTGTGTTTAGAACAGCAAATGTAAAAGCTTTCCTGGCTAGAGGTTGGATCACTATTGTGTTACAACAAATCGGCAATAGAGAGAAGCACAACTGGCATTTATTTATATAGTGGATCATTCTATAGAAATATTACAAGAATTTCCACTATGATCAGCAATTTCCTTTTTTTTTTTTTGTTCTTTTTTTTTTAAAAACATACAGCTCAGGCCTTCCTCTCGGCTGAGCTGTAGCTGTGGCTGGTTCCCAGACGAGCCTGTACAAGCCCACGGGGAATCCATGTGTTTTTTCCCCTCACTCCAGCTTTTCAACATTCCAGAGCATCCCCAGATCAGCCTGTCTGGGCATGGACCTGTCAGACTGCAAACCCACACAGCTACACCTGACACTGAGGCACACAGTCGGGCTAGAGGGAGGCCTGTTGCTCTACGCAAGAAGAACAATGAACTGAATATAACTGCCTCTATGATTCACCTAGAGCTCCAGTCAGACGTGAAATGGGATGTTTTTCTTATTTGTTAAGTGTTCATTGCTGCAGTGTTTTTTTTGCACTGCACTTCCCAGAGATCACTTGTCAACCAGTGCATCCAGAACTGTGATGCTATCGCCGCTCTTACAAAGGGTAATTCCGGTATTTTTCAACCTGGGCTCCATTTGTACATATTAGTCATTTATACCCCAAAATCTCTGTAGGGAGCCTTTCCGTAATGTTGTCAGACATTTCGGCTAACAATCTGAGGCTGTCAGTGGCAAAAACAAGCACTTTTAGTAGACGTACTTTGATCGCACGGAGTTGCGCATTACGTTGTAGCCAGTTTCACGACTGCCAGCTGAGGCGATCTACCGGAGCGATTCCAAAACTTTTTTGGAGTATAAATGACTAATATGTACAAATAGAGCCCAGGTTTAAAAATACCGGAATTCCCCTTTGACAAACCACTGTTGCTATTGCTGGAAACAGAAAACGCATCACTTCCTGTGAGCAAGAGGATTTATCCCCAGGCAAAACCGACCTGACACCGGGTGTTTCAAACAGCAAACTGTTCTATCAATCAATCATTTACTTACACCAAATAGAAAGTACAGTTCTCTTCTCTTTCTGTCCTGAGCTACGGTCTAACAGAATATGTGGCACCTCACTGACTATGCTAACTAACACTGTCGACCAATCAGAGGATTTCGTAAAATCTGGCTATATTTGATGTAATTTATACCAGGAAGTAGATTGGATTTCTATAAAGCTCAAATGAATTCATATACATTTTTCATAGGAATATGTCACTACCTGTTTTCAGTGTCAGTTTATGTATAGACTTCTGTACTCTGTGACACATTCAATAAAGACACATGGAGATTTTAGTGTTTTCAATTTAAAACTTGCTCTTGCACTTACACAATGGATCTTTTTTATGTTTATCTTATTTTTTCCTTTCTGGTGGCCTCACACCTGCTATGCGTCACCACATGGCAATATTGTTACCTCAACATCTAGACAGTGGAGACACAGAGATTTAGCCACTCCTGCTATGTGTAGAGCAGTGTAACAGGCAGCCAATCAGGAGCCTATTAGATACAGAGCCATTGTTTTGATTGGCTCACAGTCAGAATAGTCACAAAGTCGGAAAACAGTCAAAAATGTAAATCTGTATATAACTGTATAACTGAGCCATTCAAATATCATCTCAAAACTGGCCTGTGTGGCAGATCATCCTTATTGATTTATCCCCCAAAGACAAATTTCACCAGCATTTGGCGGGAGTTAATTTCATTGTTCAAGTTGCTGCTTACCTGGTGACCTGCTTGTGAAAGTCTGTGAGCTGTTTGTGAGTGACTGTCACCGCCCCGCCCGACGTCTCCTTTGGAAGACCTTTCAGTGCATTTTCCAGCCAGCGGCAGAATGTCTGCAAGACAATTCAGCAAAGTTTACAAAAAAAAGTCTGAGGCTAGATCAGGTAATAATCCCCTGCTGGAGGGAAATCCCATCGCTGCCATCTAGTGGTGCAACAGAGTGCGTGCGTTCACTCACCGGCCTGTCAAACACCATGACCTCCCACAGCACCTCGGCCACGTCGGGGAGTGTGTATGGTGGCAGGCAGAAGCAGCATGTGTGCATGAGTTGGGTGACCAACTGCTGCCCGTGCTGCTCCATGGCCTGGCCGATTAACTGCTTCCGCACCTCAAAGTCGTCTTCATGCTGCAATGGAAGAGAAACACAGTGGCGTCACCCTCCGGTGGAGATGAGACCGACAACACGGCAGCTTCTAGGCAAGCTTCACCCAAAGCTGTGAGTTTCTTGGGGTTTTTGCTGGTACTAACATTTCAATTAATCTTGGCAATCGTTTTGTCAGTTTATGGTGTGGTCACTCACATCGTTGGTGACTCCCGTGTGGATGAGGTCTCGGACAAACTTCATGACGCTGCAGTTGGCGTCCCGGTGGTCCAGTGTGGTGGCGGCGATGGCACACTGGATGATGTGAACAATGATACTACTACTGAGTAGGGTTACCGGACTACGCTGAACAAACCTAGACACAGAGAGTGGGAGAGGGTGAAGGCAACCTGTAGGATATAACATCTTTCCGAAGAAATAAAAGCATAAAAGGATATCATTTATAATTCGGAAACAGGCGATACCTGGTGGCGAGCCTGAAGAGGTCATCCACGGTGTCGGGGTGGTTTCTCAGACCGTTGGCCTGCTCCAAAAGCTGGAAGGTAGGCATACATAGAGCCTACGGGGAGGAGAGACAGGAGCAGTTCATTAAAGCTGCACTAGGCAACTTTTAAGATACACCCATCTTATCAACCATGGGGAAGAGCATCAAATCCACACTAATTGAGACATCATAGAGTCACCCTATTTGCCCAAATGAAGTTCTGGTGTTAGAATTTATTTCTTTATTGTCACTGGTGGGTAATCTCAGCGCACAGGAAGTTCCAGAGTTTCCAAAACCATCTTGAACCCCAGCAGCCACTAACAAGAAGAAATTTAGGTCTGAGGAGTTTGCTGACGTCACATTACGTGACAGGGTAATGAAGTCCACCCTATTTTAAAAGAAGTCAAACAGTTATCTCGTGTTGCCAGTTGGGGGCGCCAAAGTGCAAGGTTGCCGCTTAAACTAGAAAAGGCGTAAAACACCCAGAGGTCACCCTCGGCTTTGATGTGCGTGTTCACCTGTAACATGTCCAGTAGCCCCTGTCTGCAGCCCTCCTCCATGCCATACTCATCTACCAGGATGCTTCCCAAGTACAGGAAGCAGGAGTGTGGATACACCTGGTACACACTCACCATCTGGGGAGGAACACATAACCAAACGTTTGGCAAGGCAACAGTCAACAAAAGATGCAATTACCCTCTGGGCCAATCAGTAACCGGCTATACAAATGTGAAAAAGTCTGTTATGCAACTATGTAAATACAGTTTCCAGTCCCATTTGCATCGGTAGTCTTTTCTTTTTGGCATTTGTGGCGGTCCATATTGATTATACAAATGATGCAGGAAAAAGGTCCATGGGGGGGTGTTTTTGCAGAGCAAGGACAGCTGAATATGTCAGCACATTTCATGTAATTTGAACTTGCAGTGTAGGAGATAATTGTAGCACCCCCGGGCCAATTAGTGTCAAGTGGTGAGATGCATCATTCCCACAAGTATCGTCAATATCTGATCAGTGGTGATTGCCTGAAGGGCGAACTGACACCGAAAGCTAGTCATTCCCCCATACACACAAACAATGCACACACACAGAACAAACAGTCCAGTGTACACACACCTGTGTGACTAGTGGCTGCAGTAGTGAGGCCGATCCCTTCCCCACGCAGCGCACGGCGAACCTGAGGCAGCGACAGCAGCGCTCCACAATGCGGTTGTCAGCCTGATGTGTGTTCAAGGTCTCCGACAGGACTGGCCAGATCTACGGGGTTGGCACACGGTGAACAAAACAACTCATATTACTAAACAAATGATGTGGTTGGTAAATAGACAAATATCCTGCTGTCAAAAGAGGCAACAAACAGAGCGTGTAGGAAACAAAATGACTTACCTCCTGGATAACTTTCTGGCAGGGGTGTGTCTGACCGTTCTCTACGATGGGGTTTGTGTGTCTAGAACAAATGAAAACAGTCACTGATCAAGATCAAGGCACAAAATGCATGTCATCCAATTATACCATTGCCTGTTCTACGCAAATATACAAAGACTCGCCTCTTTGTTATCATTTTAATACATGCAAATCAAAAACACTGGCCGTACCGGAAAATGACTGCTAGTCTATCCAGCCATACGGTGGGGTCAGCAGTCTTTCCATTGCTAGGGTCCTGAGCAAGAAGCTGAGGAGAGACAAGATCACACATTGGTTCTGACACCTGAACGACTCATTAAAAAAAAAAAAAAAAAACATCGGAACGTGAAATGACAGCAGGTCTAGGACCACAGGGAATGTGTGGTCATATGTGCATCAGTACAGAACAACCTTTTTGTCCCAATTCCCACACTCTTCCAGACCTGGAAATGACCAAACACTCGTCCAGGCTTTCCAGACTCCTGAAGCTCTAAAAAGACTTGCTCCCCCCCAGCTAGAGTGGAATAGATTCTAATGTGTAATTCTGATGTGAACATTGGCATAAAGATGGTCACAAAATATCGGCTATCAGCAGCTTTGATCAAAAAAATATCACTATTGGCCTCAAAAAATAAAAATAAAAACAGTGGTCGAAACCTGGACACACTGCTCCACCTTACTGTACTCACACGGACCTTTTTGAGGGCCATGACCTGCACAGCACACAGGTCACTCAGGCACTCAGCGATCTTCTCCAGGGGAAGACGAGCGAGTACAAGCGCTGTACCTGCACGAAGGAAAAGGAAATAAAAAGTTATAAATACACGGCACGCAACATATTAATAGCCAACATTGCATTGACGGAAAAGAATCCAATTATTTTGCTGTACCTTTGAGCAAGCCAACTGCTGCTTCTGTGGAGAGGGCAAATGAGTCGAGTGCGCGGGCGATGTCGAGCAGGCCCTGGAAGTGCTGGGCCATGTGATCTCTGCACACTGAGCAGATGTTGTGGATGGCCTTGGCTGCCACCGACGCCAGAGGCTTCTCCCTCAGCCCCTTCATCAGGTAGTTCAACACTGGGTCTGAGACGGCAGGAAGAAGACACGTTTAATCGTTACATACTCGATTAGCAAAATAAGTTGCAGCCCTACAAACCGCCGTGCGTTAGTATCGAGAGGTCGGCTGAGCCCTCACCTAGGAAACGGGGGTTCCTGTCCACGACCTCGCTCATCTCCCCCACCAGTTCGATGCTGGTGTAGCGAACGGCCATGTGGACCGTCTCTGGAAGCAGCACGATCTGCTCCAACACCTCCGTCAGGGTGGGGTTGTTCTCACTGGGAGCAGGGGGGGGAAGATTTAGAAGTTACACACAAACTGAATGCAAGGAGGAAGAAATACTAGGGTTCGACCGATATGGGTTTTTCAAGGCCGAGACCAGTGTTTCGGTTTGAAGCTGCCGATAGTCAATATTCTGTTTTTTTAATCAAAAAATAAATAAATTTGTGGTCTTTGTAATTACATATTTAAGATGCATATTTGATCAGGTTGAGGGCTTCCCATAGACAACCAGTGTAATACTGATCAACTCTACTGCCCCATATATTGGTCTGACCATATCTAATACATTAAAGTGACTGATGACTGACAAGAGGGAACAGAGACACTCACGGATCTACACTTTTTGCAATGGCGGCCATTATGAACAGGACAGCCTCCGTCACCTCCCAGGGTGGGTTCCCTTCCTTTAAAGTAGAGTATAGCTGAGAGGGAAGAGGAGAGAACATGTGAGACAACAGAATGCATGCTGAAGAAGAAAAAAAAAATATACAGCAAATCACCCCTTGGGACTCAAAAAATACCTGGGAGAAACATTCCATAGAGCCCACGAGAAAAATGACGTCCTTGACAAGATCGGAGACCCTCATCCGAAACTCCCCAAAGTCATCTGTATCTTCTGGGATTCCCTCCTGTGGACGGGACACAAACATCACACATCAAAGACAATTGATATTGAGCAGTGCTTAAAATGGAAATCCTACCCCGAAACCAGAATTCACATCTATTCCCAAGAGCGTTGCTAGAATCAAGAGAACCAAAACTAAAAAGCCGACTGTAGAATACATTCAGACTTTTACCCAGATGCCCTGTAGCTTTAGAGTTTTATGAGTTAATTCAATATAGAGTCGTCCGTACATGGTCGGGGTCCAGCTGACAGTGTCTGGCTAGGCCGTGCAGCAGTCTCTGGATGTAAGGCCTGAATATACTGTGGAGTGCTGGGTCGTTGGTCTTGTACAGGTGCTCTCCCAGACGATACCAGAAGTTAAATGAGATCTCGACAACCTGGAGCAAAACAGAAGAAGATCAGACTTATTATCTATTGTCATTGTGTGTGGTGGTTTTTGAAGGCCGGTGCAGAAATTTTTGGACTGAAGCCGAATCTTTCAATTGGATCGTTTTCATGCCAAAATACAAGCACTTCCGACAATGAAATTCTCGTATGCGGAGTGCCGAGCCAAATCTCAACATCTCAATAACATGAAAACACTCAACAGTTATATCTTGTCTGTGTGTGTGTACCTCATATTGGGGATGCCCTGCACAGATCAGCAGCAGCTCTAGCGTCCGCAGGTCTCCCATGCCCTGGCCTGGACTTCTCACAGTCGTCTCTAGAAACGTCTCACACAGCTCTGTGAAGATCCTGCAGTAATTCAGCACTCTGAGAGAGGAGAGATGAGAGGTCGGTTACTAACACTTTATATAATGCCGTTCCAGATGGAGGGGCCAACAACATGGAGAGGTTAGAGTATGTCTAAGAGCTTGCACAGTAGTGCTTTTTTTTTGCTAAAAAAATATTAGGAAGAGTCATAGTTGCTAAAACCTACAAGATAAAAATGTCCTACTACAACTTTATCTGCTATGATGAAACATAAACTTTAGCATGTTAGCAGCTTTCAACAGGATGTTCTCACCGGAAAACCACGAAGAAAAGATTTATTTAAATCTTAAGGTACTGAGCTACTCTGGGTTTGTTCCATTCTGAGCCGGAAGTGGGACATTTCTAGCTGGTAGGTTGTAATTACAACCTCCGTACGTTCCAGTGGTCCAACTTGGGGGAAAAACAGTGCAGAAACATGGATGTCGCATGAGATTTTCTTTATCCAACTGAACTTACTATTCCCCATGCAACAGCTTTTGCAATTTCAATGTTAAGCAATGTGAGCTAGCTAGTTAGTATAGAACATTAGCAACTGGAAGTGCAGGTTTACAGGGTGTCTTGATAGATTTATGGTCAAGTTTACTACTTCTAAATGTGACTTGAATGGCTGTTCCATCGACATTTTTCCTTTTAATTTGATCACTGAATCTTTGCATTTCTGACTTTCCTACATCCCTGGAATGCAGCATAAGCACATGTTGACAGGTGCTCCTTTGAGAAATAAGTTAATCATTGAAAAAGGTACTGGGAAGATGGTCCTTGGTGGAATTTGTATGTGGAAGGGTTTTGTATGTGCATGGGTGTTTTCGGGCCCTTACTTGTCGAGGTCCTCCCGTGCAACAGCCATGTGGTAGGCCGTCTCCAGGGTGAGGACGCCCTGGAAGAGCTGCAGGGCTAGCGCCACATTGGTGTCCACGTTCTCGATGGCGTAGAGGGCCGAGCAGACGCAGTCTGATGCCGCCTCGTGCAGGTTGGTGGAGGTCTCGTCCCTCTGCTGCAACACAACAGACAACATCAGCAGCTCACTTCACAGTCGGCCATCATACATAATTGATTAGTTACTTGGAAATACACATGAATAATAGAAATATGACTTCCATTGACAATCGTCTTAGTCAATGAAGGGTTTTCAGTGCCATTTGAGATAACTGGTACAAACATTGGTAAAACCCTTCTTCAATCTTCAATTTCTTTGACTTGAAATTACATCTTAAGTAAGAATTGTATTCTTGGCAATACTGAAAAGCCTCTGAGATAGCATTCAGGCAAGGGGACAGTAAAACTCCATTGAAACTCAGGGAAAACACGGTTAAGTGGAATGTGGCCAAATGTCGTTCGTTTTTCACGGATTTTCAAACACGTTCGATTTTGTCAGCAGAAGCTGCAACGCTTTTGTTGTGCGTGATACGCCAAAACAGACTTTGTCATCAGAAAATTGATTACCAAGTGCTTGGGCCAGCTGTCCACATATATTAAGCCTACCGCCAAGAACCTCGGTGTGAGTTTGACCCAAAATCAAGTATTTTCTCTCTAGCGATCCCCTGTATACTGGTATTGGCCAGTCGTCCTTGTCCTGGTTACAACTAGTCCAAAATCCTGACCATTTTGTGCCTTCTCTTTCGTGGCCCCTAGACTGCAACAGCCTCCCCTCGTCATCAGATCTACCCCTTCTCTTGACACTTTCACCCTTTATCATCTTGCTTTAAAGCCGCTCCATTTGTCTGGTTGTAACTGTATGTTGTGTTTTTCAAGTACAAGTTGATATTCTATGTTTAGTGTGATTTTATTTATTTAGTGCCTTTGTGCACAACTATTTAAACGTACTACATAAATAATGTTGGCATTGTTTCGTTTGTGCACCACTACGTGGGCGAGACAAAGAGATGGTGTTTTAATGCAAACAGTACGGAGACCTTGAGTTTCTGACAGTTGTGTCGTTTGCACTTGGCATTAGAATGACTTCAGGTTAAGGGCTTCCCATAGACAACCAGATCAGTTATAGAAAAACTAGGAAACCAAACTATATCACATTGGAGGAAGCTGACAGCGACACGCAGATATTCAAATTTTGATAAAATGACAGTATTGGTCTGATATAGCGGCAAACTGACATATCCTAAAGTAAAAATATTGCTGCAAACCTAAAGTACTAAAACATATCCACTATTATTCTCAATTACAACATCTTTTTAAAATAGTGGCAGATGAGTGTAGAAGAAAGTAAGAGGCTAACCAGCACTTGGAAGAGGACCATGAGCAGCTGGTTGCCGGCCATGAAGTTGCTGTCCAGCACACCCAGGTTGAACCAGCTGCCCAGACAGCGGAACACCTTGATCAGCATCTTCTCATCGTTACCCGTCTTCTCCACGCATGATGTCTGGAGGAACACAAACACACACCATCAGTACACTGACTTCCAATATCAACCTTTGTGTTTGCATGTCCAAGTTTCATTTAAGACTTTTTAAGGCCTTTTAAATAGCAACTAAAACACCAACTCAACATAAAAATGAAAACAACAGTAGACCTATTAGAACATAAGTCTGAGTTAAAATGCTTTAGCTGTATTAAAGCCCTTTAGCAACTTTGAGTTTAGATAATATAATTCATGATAAAGACTTTTTCATGAACCTACACTGGTGAGCAAAATGGAAAGAAAAAAAACAGTAAAACAGTAACCTCTCGTTAGAAAGGAAAGGCTAATGTGACCAAAAAACAACTAAAGAGAAAAAAAAAAACAGATTGAAAAAGACAAAATATAATATAATGTTGATACATTTTTCAACAAGTGTCAATGTTAAATTAGAAGATAGTGGAGTTTAATTTTTTCCTCCTTACCGAGGCCATCTCATCTGTCATTATTAAACAGAGAAGCCCGGTAGGAAAGCTTGTGATAATGAAACGATTCCCTGGTGGGTTTACAATGAGTAATGAGACAGTCCCACAGAGGGCCTGCTAAGCAAGGATGGATCAGAGTTCTACTTTTGGACTGCAGTGAATGCACAAAAAAAAATAGGTTGATAGAAAATAGGTTGACAGAAGAAAAAAAAACAGCAATAAAAGGCCGGCAGCGAGTGAATAAGAGCGAGTGAATAAGAATGGTGGCAGGGGAAGGGAGGGGGGGGGGGCGACTGGAAAAGGGATTTCTCACCAATAGTGTGACCACAGTGCTGGAATAGTAGGCCAGGTCCTCGATGATCTCGGTCCGGCGGTTGGCCCCGATGCGTAACGAGCGGCTGTGCACCTCCTCGGGCAACACCGTCAGGATCTCGATCAGGAACGTCATGGAGCTGACGTCATTATTGTACCTGGGAAGGGACAGGAAAGGCTAGTGTCAGTACGTGGGAAGAGAGGAAACACGGTGTGGTGAAGAGGAGAGATGTCCAACGAGGCTGTATCAGAACAGCTGCAAATTCAAAAGAAGAATCTGCAGCTGGTATAGGTTTTTACCACAGCAGTGTAGGCACCAAGGGGCAAATTCAGGCCAGGCAGTCAGAAAATGGATACTTCACTCTGTACATTACAGTCTACGGCATATAAGAAAATCAATTTCTATAAATTATATCTGTGGTTTATTGAGCAGTATCTAATTCATAAATAAAAGAATCATTTCAACATTTAAATTAAAAGGGGTTTAACACAAAGCTGGCCATAACTCACATATGATTGGTTCAATTGTCACAAAACTTGTTATATATGTTCAATAAAGACGCCACACATGTCAGCTAAAGTAGTAGCGGACATATTTGAAATATTTGACCAATGGTGGCCACCACAAATGCCAAAAATGTGTATTTCCTAATGTGAATGTGTAATGTGTAAATTCACATGCTTCAGATCCAACTATTAGTCGAAATCTGAAGTTCTGCTTGGCTGGTGTGGGTGTGGCCTCGGATAATTTAGGTGCGGCCAATCACGTAGGTGGGCTTACACAATCATTATGAAACTTGGTGTATGGTGTAACATTTCTTCATAACAAGTATAAACCCATGGTGGCCAGACGGGGGCGCTATAATCAAAGCTTTTTTTAAAAAGGGTCTAGGGTCAAGTTAAAGCAGTGATATGAAGTTTGTTTGGATTTCTTAAAAGTGGGTGTGGCCTATGACATATCGGCTATATCGTGGCTCATAAGTCAAGGTGGGTTCAAGGTATAATTGTGAAACCTGTTGAACTCTTCAGAAACTCAATTTTGAAAATGCATGTCAAATGTTATACAAATCTGTCAAAGCTGAGCCAATTGGCAGAAGTTCCAATGTCAAATCGTTCATTTGAAGTAGTGTGTAGTGTAGAAGGGATGCCAGTCCGGAGCAAAACAAGACATCGCTGATCTTGCTAGTGAACTTGCTAATGTTGCGCTGTGGTCTTTGGCTCTAGCGTGCACTGTCACCCACCAGAAGCTGTGATGAGAGGCATTTCACGGGAAAACGAGTGGTGAGTTTGCCTTGAGTTCACTTGGTGTAACATTATGTCTTCCAGTACTGTCTAAAACCAACAATCGGCATATGTGTGTGTGTGTGTAGTTTGTTGTGGTGTAGTGTAGCAAAATAGTCAGAAAAGCTGTAATTGAAAATGTCAGTGGAAATGTCAGTTCAGTAAACTCAAAAAAAAAAAAGTTTTGAAAGCATTTTTTTGAAAGCCAAAAACAAAAGTCAAGTTGATACTTTTCTCATTATTTACAGTATTGCATATTTGTTGTAGCCAAGTCAGTAATTTGCGTATAAAGCCCATTAATCGATTATCAAAGTTATTGTTTGTTGCAGCCCAAGTACCAACCGACTTCCAAAGAGTTAGCCGGTTATACCTCTCCCACCCACACTGGACCACACCTTGCTCAGTGTTGCAATGGATACTGTACCACAAGTGGCCGCTGCAATTCCTTCTCTAATTCTACATCACCGGTCGGAAAAAGGAACAGAGGTCTTAGAGGAAGTCTTACTTTTCAATGAGGGTGTGAACACATCCCTTCCACGAGGCCATCTGAAGAGCGAGATCTGCAATGGCTAGGGCCAGCTGTGAGAGAGATAGAGCAAGCGAGAGAGAGCAAGAGAGAGATCAGACATTGCGTGAAAAAGGGGAACAGCAGTATGAAACGATTACCTAATTATAATTACCTAATGCATTCTCATTTACTCATTGACTATTTCATACTTTGCTTCCTGCCACAAACACAAGAAATTGTAGGTAGCAAGCACGGTCAATTCTTTTTGAGTATTGAGTAATATCTTTTTTGTTTTTCATGACCTAAAAAAAAAGGTTCTTCCTTGCTGGTTTGCATGTTGGAGTGAACAGTCTGGTTTCCACTCCAGTTGGGCGGAAAACCATCTAATGCAATGAATGTGTGAAACAACTTTCTGTATTCCTGTAAAGTGATCATTCCTTATTATTCCCTAACTTATAAATAGCAAATCCCATTCCAGTCGCTGCAACCTAAACTAAGCATCTCTGGTGTTCATAACAAGAACACATGAAGAAATATCTGAATGTGATCATATAATATAACCAGTCTAGACTGCCCTTGCTTCATTTTGTCATGCTAGGCTTCCCAAGCATGAGGAACTGCTGGCTATCACATGTCAACATCAACAACCTTACACCCATAAGCCCTTGTGTTTTGGGGTTGTTTCCTGTAGTTGGTTTACATTCTCATGCCTACCAAACTGCAACCCGACCATGACCTTAAGTCTCATTGCAGTTACTTGGTGCCTCCCATGTTTCACTTGGCTGAATGAACCAAAATAAGCATGCTTGGTGTGACTGGGCCCTTATGGAACAGTGACACAAATGAGGACATTTCAAAACACAAGTTACTGGCAGGAGGGAGGCAAGGGTCAGACCAACAGAAACTGGGCGGCGGCATTACCTGAGTGACGATGATGGGCGAGAGGTCTTTGAGGTTCTGTATGTGGGAGAGGAGTGAGTCGCGCAGGGCAATGTGGGTCTCTGGTGGGAGCTCGTAGAACGACGTCTGGATTTTCATCTTCATTGTCTGGGCAGCAAAGTAGCAGGACTCTACATCCTGCTTCAGCTGAAGGAGCTGGTCTGATATCTCCCATGCATACATCTGCAGGGAAGGTAGAGGAACAGGGAACATGTTCAGCCTACAAGACGGTTTAAATGTTGCCGGACGGGGGGGGGGGGGGAGTTCAGACTAAACGGCGGGTCTGCTTGCCGCCCCGTCACAAAGCTGTTCACACTATCCGACAGGACAAAGACGGGGTGTAACACGTGAAGATGAGGGAATCACACACTACTCCCGGTTCTGCCATTCAAAAACATTTCCCCATTCAACCAGAACAGTTCAGTATAAATACAATCACAAAAAAGCTGTTCTAGCGTTTCTTGCTCTATTGTACAAAAGATAGTTTACATTTCAAAATGTATTTTAAAGTGACATTAAGACCAGAATAACAATAATAACAACACATTTTATGAGGATGCTTTCACTTCATTTGTAATTGCATAATTATATATGGCATGTTGCCATATAATAACATCACTTTATATGAGATTTACTCCTCCAAATAAAATTTAATAGCAACTTATGTTGTCTAAAGTGACTTTTCTTCTCTTCCAGTTTATTCTCTTCCCTCTTGAGCTAGACATCCATCGGCTGTTGCCACGGTCACTCTGAGATTTCAGTCTTGATGAGTCTTGGACTGTTTCACACTACATGAGCCCAGACGGACTTGGCTGTCAAAATGAAACCCTTTGAGAAAAGACCTGACCGGGTTCTGACTAGCTTGCCGTCCTGGCGAGTCTTGAGCCTGCCCATGCTACAGGTACTACAGGTATACTGATTATTGGGTTGAGTTGGGGCTGTAGGGCACTCAGGGCTCGGGGACGGTCCAGTCAGGCTGAGAATGGGCGTAAAAATTGTCTAACATGACCTAGCTTTTAGTAAGCCATTAGTCAGCATTAATGTCCTCCCCTCTAACCAATGTATAAAAAAAACATGTTGCCTGGTTCAAAACAACAATCTGTAATGACAGATGTTGCGTAATACGTGGGAATAATACGTAGGGGCGTGATTGCAAACACCATAAAGTAGTAAAACATTAACCTCCCATTAGAAAAGATTGTTGTGGGCCAAAACAACTTTGAATTTTCAACAATTTTGACGAGAAAAACTCTGGAAAACAAAAAATAAAATTACAGCCCTGGTAATGATCAGAGTGAAACAGGACTAGTGCTCCCCCGGATGTCTGTATAAGCGTGCCTGGGAGCCCATATCCATGCAGCTGGAGCAAAAACGTTGCTGACACTGACTGACAACACACATACAGTCACTCAAAAAAATCTGATCTCCCAAATTAGCTCTCAGAATGCTAGAAATAGAAGCAGACACAGGGAACAGTCGATGCCAGTGTCCCTAGGGAGTGTATCAGGCAAATTATTTCATTATCTCAGTCTGATGGGTATTGCCCAGGCTAGAGACCCTCGTGTGGGACTTTTTAACAGTTTAGCTGGCAGTGCAACAACTGCAGTGCAGCTCATCATGGATCCGGGATGCAGAATGTGCTGAGCAAGTTGGACCGATTTGATTGTAGTGAGATATAGACAACAACAAGCCGGGAGTGAGCACGCAAATACGGAAATTAAATGTGTGACCGGCGAGTCACAAATGTATGGGCGTGTACGCGTGTCAAAGGAATGTGGCCAAAACCACTGATAATGACCACAAATTACATTCCCAAAACAAGAAACAACTAGAAACCTGTCTGTAAAGCACACTGGCTATGCAGTCCCAGTCCTAGCCCCGAAACTGACTGAACGCCAGACCCCAATCAAAACCTGGCAATTCAATGTGGCCTCGATTATCGGCAAGGCTATATGCCCCATAACATATGACTCAGGACATTTTCAAAATCACAAGGAACCACTTTTCAATTCGGCATACATCCAATACAAAAAACAGCACGTTTTTCAATTAAAAGTAATCTTTTTAACTGGTTGGAAGGTTACTCCCACAATCTGCTTCGGTGCTAGCAAGCAGCGGGAATCAATTAGAAAAGTTGAAATTTTATTCAAAGCAAGCGTTGCTTGTTGGATCTCCATATGCCGAAACGAAAGACTGACTTGAGACATGACTTAAGGGAACGTCTTAAGTCATGTTCTACCAGGTAGATTTATTTACCTTTGCCGAGGAGAAATGCAACATTAAACTGACATATTTAATAGCGTTTAGCGTCACCTCCCCACACAAGAGCGAACGGTACGAAACCGAGATCGCTATGTATTTTTTACCTGGTTATGTGAAGCAAAAAGACCTAACTGTATGCTTCAGCGTAGCAGTTAATTTAGCTAAGCTAACTTAGCTAGCTAGAGTTGCCCAGGCCCCTGGCTGAAATCCCCTGAGCCCGGGCAAAATGCAAATTCTCTTAGAAGAGACACATTGGCCTTGCTAAAAAGAAAATGATGCAAAACTAATGAATGTGTGCCGAGTGTGACTAGCTTGGCAACTTACAGCAGATAGCCACCAGCCGCTGTAGCCAAATGTAAAGCTAACACCACTGTAACCCTAGCTTGTTTTGATCCATTCATTCGCCGAGAGCTGGCTTGTAATAAAGGCAATTTGCAGTCCATTTTCTGACTGCGCACTTCGTGTATTTACGCTTAGCAATGGAGATGCAGTCAGTAAGTATGACTTGGTCTTGCACACCCATATATATCCATCAGTGACTTATTTCCCCATGAGCAGCAGGGCCCATTCCAGTCCTCCCACCTCTCCCATTTTCTTACCGATCTCTGCAGCTCCCCAAGCCACACCGAGGCTCGCTCTTTACCGGCGGGGTCCGGGTCGTGATAGAGAGCCTGAACAGCCTGGTAAACAAGTGCCAATGTGGGTTTGCCCCCCTCCATAGCGCAGGTTAGATTTATGAATGTAAACGATAAGGCGATACTAAGCTAACGACAGTAACGTTAGGTGTGTTTGAGCCGGAGAGATTTCTATTCGGTCCTTATGTCGACCGCCATCTCGCACAGGTTTCCCGCGTGCAACCACGAATCTCTTCCGTGGAGAAACGCAGACAGGAACCTAGCCCCGACAAGTTCCGCTCTACCTTGTATGGAAAGAACGTCAAGTCTAAGTTTAAACTTGTTCTACTTATAGGCGACGACACCGATCCGGTAGAAAACTATTTGAGACCCTTAAGGCATCCACGGGGTTTTGGTAGATTCGGCATATAGACAATTCAACAACTATCACTCATGTCAATGAAATCTCAACTGTAGAATTGAATCCCACTGTTCGTTACCGCCCTCCACGGTATATTTTGTGAGAATCGTGGGAGTACGAGCCGAACCGATTATAAAAGTTGACGTTTTATTGAAATAAGTGCTGGTTGGTGTATTGGATGTATGCCGAATGGAAGAGTGGGGTCCCAATGATGAGTCACAAGTCTTCGGTTATTTTCTTTGCCGATAACCAGGACAATATTAAACTGCCGGACCTTTGAACGGACTTTGGCGTGACGTGTGCTCAATAAATCAGAACGTCACATGGGTGTGGGTGAGTGTGTGTGTGCGTGTGTGCGTGTGTGTAAACTGAACTAAAAATGTACACACTTACATTGTTGTTTTATTGGGGAAATGGGATAGAATATGGATAAACAACAAAAAGAACATTGCCATAAAACACCAGGTACTTTTTTATCGTGAAGAAATATGTTATCATATATAACTGACAAAATTACACAATTACTCAGTCGTAGTAATGTACTTGCACATTCCAAGTTTGCCACTAGATGTCACCGGAGTACATACTACGAGATCATTTTCATGTTATAAGAAGGCATGTGAGGCACAAAGGTTACAAAATAAGAGAAGTTGACACTTAAATGACCCCAGTGGGTAAATTGGGTCCACTTATAACTATATTATACTAAATTTATATTGTATTATTACCTGTTTTGGAACACAGTTACCCAGACTTGCTGAGAATGTGCCACAGCAGTGGCTCTCAAATGTGGGTCTGGGGGCCATCAGGGGTCCTTCAGCAAGATAGAATTTCCTGTAGACAGTTATGAACTTCTGCACCAAGTCATATCTAAAAACAGAAATCCTTAGATTGAGGTTCTTCTGGGAAAAAAGTCTTACCGAATGGATCTTGAGAATCTTGGGAACTCCTGGGATCGGGTAGGTCGAAACCTGAAACTGATGCCACATTAGCACTAGATGAATATTTAATTCCAGTGTTAGTGGAGCTCGGTGCAGTAATGTTCACAAGGCTGTTTCACTTTCCAGCAGCAAATAGTAATAGCATCCATTGTCTGCAGGGCCGCAGTAGACCACTTCCAAGCTCAGGTCGCATCATACCCATGCCTCTGACACTCACAGCTTGGTTATGATACAATCCCAGGTCTGGAGCTGACTTCTCAAACGTCATCCACTTTCCCCTTTTGTAAAACAATTCAGGTGAACAGGAAACATTTTCATGTTGCTATAAAACCACACCATATTTATTTTTCTTTTTTTTAATCACTGACTTTGGCCTCCTTAATGTCTTCTCCCAGGGCCATAACAATAGTAATATTCACTTTCTGTTTGAGTGATTATTGTTTATTGTACGTACTAGTAGTGCTATCAAATGTGACCAGAACAGCTATTTGTTACATATTTTGTGTTGAGTGAGCAGTTGTAGTTGGAAGTCAGAAACCACACCATATTTCTAAAGTGAAATTGCAGCATTGATTTTGTAATCCGTTTGAGTGATGTTGTCCCAAAGGAGTGCAAATGAGTTCAAAACCAAATTGGTGAAGCTGTAATGAAAATGACAAAAATGACAATAATAACAAATTACACAAGGTAATTGTCTGTCTCTACTGGACACATTCAACATTTAAACAAGAGAAATATAAACAAAGCAATTCTAAATACTATATTTGGAAATATGAAAAACCTACCTTTTTTTTTGCAACTACTGTTTGTAGGAGGTTTGCTCTGACGCTTGACTCTCAGCACTTAACCTGCCAAAGAAAAGAGAAAGGAGGAAATGATGGAGGAGAGGGGCATGAGAAGCAAGGGAAGATAAAGCGTTTCTGAATGAAGACAGCACAGAGGAGGGAGCGCAGGGTTTTTAAAAAGAGCAGGGGACAAAGATGAGGAGATTTTCTCGTTATCCCTCTTTTTATCCCTCTCCTTATCCTTCCTCAGATAAACTGTTCTTCACTTATCTGAGTTTAGGCGTGGTAACACTGTTTTGGCTGGGATTTGGAGGATTGACCAGGTCCTTCTCAGGTAAATCTTTGTTGTTTCCTCAGTTCAATGCCTGCATCATGGACGCTTGGCAAGAAAATGGACAAAGCTACTGAGGTTTCTTCCAAGACTTTTGAGGGATGCTATGCTGAATTTTTTCCTTGTAGACAGAATAAATGCTTATGGAAACCTCACAACAGCAGCCAATAAGTTAAATTCTCATGATTTCCACCCTTGGATCACACCCAGAATATGGGAATGCAACGTGTAATAGCAACAAATGCTTCAGTCTCTGATGGTGACATGTATTATACTGTAGTACATCTTTGTTAATATTGTGGATTTTTATGGGACATCACATTTTGAATATATCTAGATGTAATAATTCCACTGTAACATGTAGAATGAATCAAGCATGTTAGTGTATGTATGAAAAGTGGTGCAGTTTTCTTATTTTGACCCACATTTTCACATTCTGCAACTGTATACTCTTTAAACAAATCAAAACATGAGGCTGAAACAACTAAGACATAGTGCACACCAAAAACTATTTCAATTAAAAACCACATCCACCCACGTTTAGTCAATTTTGTGTTTTTATTTAGAAACAGGCTGTAGAGGTCAAAGTACAGCATTTAGTCCAAAATATGAGACACCAAACATTCTGTCTGCAAATTCAAGAAAAACTGCTATGCGAATGCCAATGTTTTGTCGGTGTTTCTGATAAAAACGTAGATTAACAATTCTTCGGATTGTCAAAGCACTGATTGCTTCATCCCGGTTCTCCAGCAGCTTTGATTTTTCAACCCGGATGGAGACTCAATTGTTTCTTTTCTCAAATCATAAATTTATCAGTGAAATGACCCAATGGCATGATGAATCGAGGTCAGTGAAATGGCCACACCGGCCAAAAATAGGACAAGACGATCCTACTGAACAGGACCGGGACATATGGAGTTTGATGAATGGAGTAAGGTTTAAAAAAAAACAAAAAAAAAACATGTAAAACTGGGATGGTACATAAGAAGTGGAATGAGTAGCAAGGGCTTGTGAGTGCAATCTCAAAAAAAGGGCGAAAAAATGGATCAGTGGAAGACAATTTTTCCGTAATAATGTAACAGAACTCTTAGGGCAACGTTTGGACCCAGAAGACTGAATGTAAACATGCAACACTACCAAATGCAATGCCTGTCAGACTAACTGGACACACTAGTGTTTGAGTACTGTGGGTTCCGTTAAAAAATAAATTACATCATTTATCAAATCAAGTGTAAAATTGTTTTATCTATCTACACAAGCTACGTCTCTAGAACTCGTCATGCCGTACTAACGCCTCCCCGAAGTCAGTCGCTTGGCTTCCGACAAACAGGTCGTGCTTGTTTAGGATTTCCTCCTTGGTCAGCTTCCCATCCTGAAGAAACAAGGATATGAAATGTAGACATGTTAAATAGGCAAACATGTACAGAGAGAGAGAGAGAGAGAGAGAGCACAAGAGAGAGTTAAAGAGAAACACTGAGATTAGGGTTTATAGTTTGTCAATATAACGGGCCGCTACTCGGATATAAATCATCCAATCAGTGAGCTCTGATATGATGGATATGTTTGTTTGATTACATATTTATTGTATAATTCATCAATATGAACCTAAACTTAATACACCTAATACAATTCTGGAGGATACACTAAATACTAGTAATTTCTACACTTTTTGGCCGTTTTAGTCCAAAAACTAAACCTTCAGAAATCAGTTGAGCCCTTATAGAGATAACACACCTTATTGGAGTCGGACTCGTGGACCAGGTGTTTGGCTTCTGCCTCTGCATGGTCGTAGTCAGAGGGCAGTATCCAGTCCATCGTCTCCTCCTTGTCCATCTTCCCGTCTTTGTTCTTGTCCCTGAACTCGGTGAACTGCTGACGCTCTGTCGCCACCCATTCCGGCTCCGTTTCGTCACCCTGATGATTGTACATGTCGCCTACAAAAGATTTGAGGAAAAATGATAAGAGAACCGGTATACTGACAAAGGAGAAATCAATTGGTACGTTTAAAGTAATAAGCTGCGGCATTTTGATCTCTGTCGCTGATTGACAGAACGGGTGATCCAACCTCCAGCCAGTTCATGAACAAGTCTTCACAATTACTTACCGATGTACTCTGACAGGTCAATGAAGCCGTCGCCGTTCTTGTCAATGTCTTCCATCGTTTCCTGTGCAGGTAAGCAGAGAGGCACGGGTATTACGAAACTGGAAACTGGATTACGCACCTGGTTCGGTTTCTTTGAATGCCTCGATTTTATGCGGACAGACAAATTAAGGGCACACGTACCAGCACCACTATGTTTTTCATCTGCTCGTAGTCCTCGGGGTGGAGGAACACGGTGAACTCTTCTTTGTCGGCGATCATGTCACCGTTCTTGTCCGCTACTTTGAAGCGCCTCTCATCCCTTGCCATCATCTGCTTGTAGTTGTAGTCGCTGTCTGGCTCTGGGTCATCTGTTGGGTCGGAATAGAGGAAATCACTGAGCGCTAGAAAATGACACTTCTGTAAACCAGTTGGCAGAGCTTCTACGGTGCCTGCTTACCCAGATAGGTCCCATAGGTGACATTCTTGTACTCCTCCCAGGAGATCGCGCCGTCGTTGTTCATATCGAATTCCTTCCACTGGCGGTCTACGCTGTCATAGATGTACCTCTTCTGAGCTTTCTTGATCCAGGCCTTCAGCTCCTCCTCAGTGACGGCACCATCCTTATTTTCATCTATCCTATCTACAATGACACTGGAGAGAGAACGGCACAAAAAAGGTTTGTACTAGGGAACATCGCCACTGAGTATACTAGAAACTACGGGTGCAATCACACCTACAGTTCATTTTCTTTGGTCTGAACCTTAGTGGAAAAGTTTGTTGCATTTTTGTATTTGCTTCAAAAACCAAAATCCAATTCCTGTCTGTGTTACTTGAGCTATGCATCATGGTCTTGCCTGTGCTCTTTGTCCTAATTTATCCTCTACGGTGTTCCTACAAGTTAAGCTTGAGATTGGGCTCCTTATACCCATAAACCCTTGTATTTTGGGTGTCCTTTCCTGTAGTTGGTCGGATTATGTTCTCACTCCTAACAACCCGCACCGCAGTTCTCTTGGAAGAGGACAGAGACCCGCATTGTCAGGCGTCTCGTCTCGGTGTGGTTATTTGGGGTCACCGGAGTTCGACTGGCATTGTTCTCACCGGGCCAAATGAGCCACACTGAAGGAGTAAATGCTCCAGAATTCAAATAAACCGCTCCTAACATGCTTTGAGTGAAAGCGCCCTAAAAATAAAAGCGCAGTCTAACCTTGCCCAACCAGTTTTTGATCATTCCAGTAAGAAGTACAGTTTGATTGGTCCAAAATTTCAGCTACTTCCTTGTGTGACATCAGATAGGTGCGTCAGAAGTTAACTCTTGCTAACCTTTCTCTTTCAAGACATTATGGATGATGGCAGCAAGAAAATGTATAGGATGTAGGACGCTGCTTTAATCGATTTTAAATACTCACCCAAGTCTATGCTTGCTCTCTTCCGGTGTGAGTTCATCGAAGGTCTTTGCTTCCTCCTCTCCCAGAAAGGCCTCGTGGTCATACTCGTAGCTCTTAGCATCATCATGCTCAACGTGGCTGAGAGGTTTCTCATGGTGAACGCGTTCCTTCTTCTCCATGGGTTTGCTGGTAGCGTAGACTACGCAGAGGATGAAGCACATCAGCAATGGCCTAAACATTCTGTGTGAGAGAGAGAGAGAGAGAGAGAGAGAGAGAGAGAGAGAGAGAGAGAGAGAGATTAATATCAAATTCCCCATACAGATGAGACTGCTGTTTTAATATCTGCTCTGCATCTTACAGGATGTATGACTATGTAAAAATTTTCAAAGATACGTTGTTCTCCATTTATTATCTGCCCAGCACTACAAACAATTTAAGGGATTAAACTGTGTGTAGCATGCAATGGTCCTGAAACTTCTATGCATCGATGAGTGAAAATCCTCAGCATAGTTGGATGCTGAAAGGTTGAGTAGAGCTCCTGCAGAGAGATCTACGTACATTTTTACATAAGGACACGCATGTCCACTGTTCATTGCCTATTTTGGTCTGTTTGAATTTGACTGGACCAGGTCTTGGACTTGACTGCAACTAAGGTGGGCTTGACTAACGTCTCTGACAACCTATGTCGTGTTAATAAGAGGATCTCTTCATGCCCTCAAATCATATCAAATTACATCTCATGTAGTGCTGCAATCAGTTTGGTGATAACCCTGCAAATTAATAGTGCACGGTGACCGGAAACAACTTAAAGCAATGACTTTGTCCACTTCACATCTTAAAATACCAACACTACTAACAATACTTGAGTAATAACAGCACAGTTATCGGTCTGTAACAACCATGTATGGTAAATACAGCGTCATGACCGTGACGTCTATGAGTGAGGCGCGTGGGAATGCGACATGTAAACCAGTCTCAATCATGCCACAGTTTGCTCGTCATTCTTCGCTGCACTGATAAAGAGCACACAAACACCAACGAGGGTTTACCTACCTGGATGATGGTGACGGCGGCAGTTGGATGCTGTAGAGCGATGGTCGTTTTCCTCAGTACAGGCAACCTCCCAAAACACGGTCAGCTTTATCCCATCAGTCAACAGATCACACCCCTGCATCGACGTCCCGTTTGCTCCTGGTCGCAGCCAATCAAATCCCGCCTGTTACACATTTCCCAATTTGATTGGTCCACTTCAGCAAGCCGACACTTTCGCTGGATGACATCGCGCAGCGCTTGCAGGGCTCGCTCACCGCACTTGCTGTCTATTGGTTCTCATGAGTAGAATGCCGCGTATGAGCCAGTTAGAGTGGAACGGTGAGAAAAGTCTCATCACTGCTTGCCACGTCCACAATTTTCATAAACGTGGAAGAGTCATTAGAGAAAAGGAAAGTACACAAACAATAGCAGACCCATACTGTATGGGATGTAGCTAGGGGCAAGAAAACCTTAAGGCAAAGTCAAATATTTATCAAGTACACAGCTTTCTTATTAAAATGAGGGAAAGTATTCTACGTTAAAAGGTCTACATTAATGAAATATATTTGATTCTCATTGCTTCACTTCATTACACGCAAACACACCCAAAACATTTCCATAATAGGACATATATGTAACAGATATGGTCAATAATGAATCTTACAAAATGTATTAACCTGTCAGGAATTCAAAAACAAATGCAATACTGTTTCTAGGTGGACATCTCAAAGCACTTATGGACTTGTCGTTATGTGAATGAGATGAAAAACATACTCTGTGTGTGAGGTAGATATTAAGGGTCATGTTAGGTACATTTTAAAGAATCACAATCAAAGACCATTCCAAAGACTTTGGGTGTTATTTCAAGATTTTAAAGTGTCTGAGACTTTGTAATTAAATCTCACTTGAAAAGTTGACTTACTAATAGGATATTGTTTCAAAACTAATATTCCAAAAAGAGAGCATTAATTATTCATGTCTCTGTTGTTCCAAATAAAGGTATGATGTTTAATAGGAATTTGGTCAATATTGTAACTGTAATGAAAAACTGAAACTGAACTAATTGGAAATTAACTTGAATGTAGGGGAGTCACTTTTTCTATCCTAAAGAATCAAATTTTATCCTAAATCCAAACAGATTTTGCATTTGCCTTCATGAGAACATGCTTTTAAACTTTGCATTGACTAAGCACAAGTAGATTTTCTACATTCATATTCTTCTTTTCACGTGTGGGATTTGGCATGACATAATCACACGTTGTGTTGATTGATTGGACTGTCACTCCCTTCCTAGAAAGGGACTCACTAGCTTTCCCATTCAAATTGTACATTTCCTGTGTCCTTCCTATGTAATGTGTGTCCTCTACCATGGTGGCTATTGTCTTGTCAGGCTACACCTTCCAATGCATTTGGCACAAGTAAACATTGATAAGATTGGCACCATTATTTATATGTTTTGAATGTAAAAATGTAAGGTTTGTGATTTTTTTTGCCATGGTTGTAAATGGAGCCCAGTCTGTAGCCTAGACATTGATGGGAGCTAACTTTTCAAAATCGCAAAGCTAAAATGTAGTCCTGTAAGTCCTGTCTTATTCTGGGAATTTAATACATCTTTTCTAGTTGATATCTGCAGAACACAAGACAAACCAGTGGCTAAATGTAAATGTTGTACAGGAAAAACAAGTTCTTCTTGTAAACAGAATCCAACGGAAACTGGATAGCCCCAGAACACAAAACAAGCCAGTGCCTAAATGTAAATGTTTATATAGCAAAAACATATTTGATTTTATTGTAAAGAATACCCCAAAGGCTATATAGTTGCAGATCTTGTTTTTTGTTCCTGCTTGTTTGCACAAGTATTTCAAACATGCGCAGTTCAACAACGACACCTGGAAATGCTACAGTTTCTTAATGACATCTAGATGCGTGAGCCTCCGGGTAAAAATCACATTTGAACCTTAATTTAATTATAGGCGTGATAGCATTACAACCATGTTAAACCTGCTAAAATCATGCTCTGCCAATCTGGAATCTCTTTTCACAAACTGTAAACAATTTTATCCTTGCCAGGAATTTTCCTCTTTCGTTCTGATCAGTATATATATATATATATATATATATATACAGCGGTGGCCAAAATTATTAGAACACTTGGCATACATTTAAGAGGTTTCAGTTGTTTTTGTTCAATTGGCCATTAAAATACCCATAAAACGAATGAAATATATACAAAGTCATCATTATGCTCTATAAACCATAGAATAGAGCCATCATAAGGAGATTTACGTCATTTTCCTTACAAAAAACAAGCTAGGCCTATTTCACTGTCAATGTCACACAATCATGTTCCTTCACAGAAGAAGCCAAATTACTTGTGTAATCATTGTCAGGTGTGATCGTGGTTAAATTGATGGTGATGCAAGAGTCTTAGGACACAGCTGTGTGATTCTTTTGAATTGCTGCAAAAGGTGGACATACCAAATATTAAAGTTAAAAGTGAATAAAAACAGTAGGACTCACTTCATCTGATATTTGTTGTGCTCAGAGCAACCATCTGCATGTTTCATGAACATTATGAAATGAAATCATGTTTTGGAGGCAAGAAAAGGTCAATATTTTCAGATCTGTCAGGCGTTCTAATAATTTTGGCCACCACTGTATATATATATCACCACAACCCTGTGTACATGCGCTGCAGCAGTGGCTTGCCAAACTGATAAGGGAAGTGGAAATGGAGAACCCAGACTCTTTACTTGTTATCTTGGGGGAAACAAATGTGAATCAATAACCCACAAAGTATGGGCAGCACTTCACATGTGCTACCAGAGAAAGGAGAACTCTTGACCACTGCTACACCATAATCAAGACTCCACCATCGCCTCGATCCTGAAGAAGCCAAGGATTACACACCTAAACAACTACAGACCTGTTGCTCTGACCTCTGTGGTCATGTAGGCCTTTGAGAGACTTGTGTTGGCCCATCTCAAAACCATCACAGACTCCCTGCAGACAGATGAAGCTGTCAACATGAGCCTTGCACTTCAACCTCCAGCATCTGAACTACCCGGGGACCTATGCCAAGATTCTGTTTGCGGACTTAAGCTCTGCGTTTAACACCATCGTGCCAGAGCTCCTACAAGCCAAGCTCTCCCAGCTGACCGTGCCCCGACCCCCGTCTGCCGGTGGATCACTGACTTACAGACAGACAGGAGACAGCATGTGAGGCCGGGAGAGCGCACTTCAGACATTCTCAACATCAACACTAGAGCACCACAGGGCCGTGTGCTCTCTGCTTTCGCTGCATTAACGACTGCACCTTCAAGGACCCCTCTATTAAGCTCTATTAAGTGACCCAGTGAGGCCAATCAGTGTCATTTGTAAGGATAGCTGGATGTGTCTAGCAAGCTTCATGTCGATTGCAGTGGAGTTACTTTTTCAAAGTTTGACATTTTTACCTTTAATAATAATGATAATAATAATAAGTAATATTATAATATGTAATATTTGTACATAATAACGTAATAGATTCCTTAAGTCTTCACCCCTGTTAAGACAATATTTAGTAGCGGTACCTTTAACATCAATTACAGCCTGGAGTCTATTCGGATAAGTGTATCTGCTTTGCACATCTAGACACTGCAATTTTTGCCCATTCATCTTTGCAAAATTGCTCAAGCTCTATCAAATTGGACGGGGATTTTCAAGTCTTGCCACAAATTCTCAATAGCATGAGGTTTGGGTTCTGACTTGGCTCCTCCAGGTCATTGACCTTTTTGTTTTCTAGCCATTCCTGTGTGGCTTTGTGTTTGGGGTCATTGTCCTGCTGGAAGTTGAATCTTCTCCGAAGTCCCAGTTCTCTTGCAGACTGCAGCAGGTTTCCCCCTGTGCTTTTCTGCATTCATTTTAGCCTTTACGTTAACACCACGGTGTCTCTGCTCAGCAAAATTAGGGCAAGCAAGACTGCTTTCATCAAAGCACAGCTAATAATATTCATACAGAGGAAAAAGAGAACCAACTGTGGACATGATAAGAGTGGAGACAGGAAGCTTAGCTGACTTGCAGTGCAGGTCTGTCACATGAAATAACTTAAGTACTCATAGTCAAATTAACAACATTGGGAATTTAGTGCAGGAATACATAAGGAACAACTACTATAATTACCTGGCTATTTTTACAGATGGTTCTAAAGATCCAAACAGTGGGCATGGTGTATACATTTCAGAGTTTGACATAGGTATTTATAAAATAATTTCCAACAAGTCAGTATTTACGGCAGTCAATACGGTCTTCAATGTGTAGAAGAGGTATAACCAAACAGAGCTGTGATCTGTTCAGACTCAGCTGCTGCAGCAATCTCAAGTTTAGTTTAACTTTATTAACTGAAGTTAACCTAATTATTATTAGCGTTTTTAAAAGACACAAATCTAATAAATAGAACTTAAATAAGTTAATGCCATGACTCTGCACACTAATGTAATGGTAATGTAGGTGTCGATGTACACCTTTTACGTTGGTTTGTGACTCATTAAGTTTGTGACTGATTAAAATCAGAGAAGAAAAGACGTATAGTTATGCTTTGTAGCGCCACCATCTGGTCAACTTTGCAATAACATTTTTTTTTACTCCTGCAAAGTTGACTCAGTGACTCAGTTGACAGCAAAGATGCATAAACCTAAACATTTAATTCTATACCAATCAAACTGAATCAGTCTCATACATATTTGCGAAGGGGTTCTAAAGTGTGTCAGGTCACACTTGATCGAGCTCTATAAATGTATAAATGTTGTCTATATAAATGTTGCCATGAGGACAAATTGGCAATTTGTGACACCTCAGTGTAGTTTGCTTCTATAATTGCAGCTATTGCCGTGCTAGCATATTCCTTTCATCTGTTCTCAATTTGCACTACTGTCGGCAAAAGGCAAATTATGCAAGAGAAGGAAATTAATGAGTTTCTTTGAAATCAAGCAAGCACTACATTGCCACTGCAAAAAAACCAAAACATTTTTGACTAGATTTAAAATGACTATGAATAGCATTCTATTCTGTCCAAATAGCCCGAAGAGGAACTAATGATACAAAAAAGTTATAGTTTGATAAATGGTGCAAAGTGCAATTTGTTAGTCTACTGTAGTCCGCGCATGGTCTCCACAGTCCAGTGTTGCTCACGTAGCTGTCATAAGTATTGCCTGTGAGCAGAAATTTAATACAACAAAAAATATACATTTTTGTTTTCCCTTCATTTGGATACTTTATATCTAAACAATATAATTATATCAAATCCTGACGAAAAGTAACGTTTATTTTTTTTAGTCAGGCATGATTTGTTAAACCAAAACAACAGGGTCCTTCTGTTGTTCACACGGAAACCACCGCTAAAGACCGATGTTTGTTTTGCTACAAATAAAAGGTAAACCTTTTACCTTTAAATTGTTATACGAAAACGACGGTCGATAAACACGATTTTCTTAGTGTGCCTTGTTATAAATTTACATTTCAACAACTGAATAAATGTTGTGGGGTAACTGCTCGATGTCAAGCCATTTGTTTACATCAATCTCAATGCTTCAATTGAAGTGGCCTAACGCTAATACTGCACGGCTAACGTTAACTAAGCTAACGCTAACCGAGTAACGTTAACTTTTTTTCGGTGGCTAGTGTGTGTTGTGAATTACTGTGTAAACAAAAACGGCCACATCACTATGAAATTACAAATTGGACTATTTTACTCGTTGTACGATGTATAGACGTTTCGTCAGCTACATAACCTAAAGTTAGCGAACGTCATACTGAACGAGGCTGTGCAGCTGGCTAGCTAGCTAACGAACGTTATTCTCGTTAGAGCGGGACAACACTGCTGTCGAAGCGTGTGAAAATAACCTTAACGTTAGTTTTCTTGGTTGTATGGCTGGATTATAGTTTATTTTAGCATTCAAATTCCCTCGAAAGCAGGCAAGTAACTAAGTACCAAAAAGATAGCTAGTGTGACTTGCTAGCACTCTAATGTCAAGCGAATTTTCCCTCTCACATTCACGCTAATGTTAGCGGCCTAGTGTTTATTACCTGCTAGGTACAGTTCATACATAACGGTGTCTATATTGAAACTTTACAATTTGTTAATAAATGTCCCTAAGCTGTGCTGCTTATATCTTGCATCATTGTTCCAGATTTAGCCTAATTTGTTTTCTTTTCTCTCTAGTATGCCTGCTGAACGCAAGCGGTCAGTAAACATGGATGAGAAAGAAGTGTGCGCATTCAGTAATAAAGAAAAAGAGAAAGATAGAGATGGTGAGAGAAGACCAGCATCCTCTCGGGATAAAGCAAAAGACGAGGCCAAAATGAGTGGTAAAAAGGATAGTGGCAAGGCTGCAGAGGAGAAGAGAAAGCGTCTGGAGGAAGAAAAGAGGAAGAAAGAAGAAAAAGAGCGAAAAAAGAAAGAGGAGGAAAAACTGAAAGCAGAGGAGGAACAGAGGAAGAAAGAGGAGGAGGAGAAGAGACAACAGGAGGAGGAGGAGAGGAAGCTTCAGGAGGAAGAGGCTAAAAGACAACGTGAAGAGGAGGCTGCTCAGCTGAAGTAAGTGATGGCGAACTTTGTGCTGTTATACTCTTTATTTGTAAGGCCCCTTTTTACTGTTTGCATTAAAAGCACTGGATTATGGGCTCTTCATAATTCAAGACATTTCTTGGCATTCCTGGCCAGTGGAGACAGGGTGTTCAATTTTTTGGACAGAAAACTGTCCAAAACTGTCCACATGAAACTGTAGTATCATGGTAACCTGCGTTAGTACACCTGATATGGATGCTCGAGAATTTTGACATTGAAATGAGCACTGTTTTATGTTTTCACAGTGCATAGAGCTCATATAGAGTTTCAATGGACAGAATTGCCCCTGACTCAAATGCCTTTACTACAGAAACACGTCAGTTCATTCTTGTGCACCATTCTGATTACATACAAAAAACTATCAACCAAATACAAGACTGTCCAAGAATGTTGAATTGAATGGGAGCACCCTCTCTGTTAGTTCTGTTTTCTTACCCTCATCTTCAATTGTCCCTTACCCTCCATTCGTCCTAATTTCCACAGGGAAAAGGAGGAGGGGCATCAGCTACACCAGGAGGCCTGGGAGCGTCACCATTGCAGGAAGGAGCTCCGCAGCAAGAACCAGAACGCCCACGAAGGTCGGCCCGAAGAGGCTTTCTTTAGCCGCCTGGACTCCAGTCTCAAAAAGAACACCGCCTTTGTGAAGAAGCTGCGAACTCTTACTGAACAGCAACGGGACTCCCTCTCCAATGACTTTGGCTCCCTCAACCTCAGCAAGTACATCGGCGAGGCTGTGGGCTCTGTCGTGGAGGCCAAGCTGAAGATCTCAGATGTGGGCTGCTCTGTCCACCTGTGCTCCCTCTTCCACCAGCGCTATTCTGAGTTTGCCCCTCTGCTGCTGCAGGCATGGAAGAAACACTTTGAAGCCCGGAAGGAGGAGAAGGCACCCAATGTGAGCAAGCTGCGCACAGACCTGCGCTTCATTGCTGAGCTCACAATCGTCGGCCTCTTCACAGACAAGGAGGGCCTTTCACTCATCTACGAGCAGCTGAAGACCATCATTGGGACAGATCGGGACACACACACTCATGTGTCGGTGGTCATCAGCTTCTGTAAGCACTGTGGGGATGACATCGGCGGTCTGGTGCCCCGCAAGGTGAAACTGGCTGCTGAGAAGTTTGGCTTGGTCTTCCCTCCAAGCGAGATCATCAGCACGGAGAAACAGCAGGCCTTCCAGAACCTTCTAAGGGAGTACTTCACGTCCCTCACCAAACACCTGAAGAAGGACCACCGGGAGCTGCAGAACATTGAGAGGCAGAACAGGTGAGTAGAGGACCACAATTAACTTTAATTAATAAAAAAAAAAAAATTCCCACAGGCTCATGACTCTTTTTCATGATTACTGTGATGAGATCTTTTTACATTTTCTCCTCATCAGGCGTATCCTCCACTCCAAAGGGGAGCTGAGTGAGGACAGACACAAGCAGTATGAGGAGTTTGCCACCTCCTACCAGAAGCTGCTGGCCAACACTCAGTCTCTGGCTGACCTGCTCGATGAAAACATGCCAGAGCTGCCTCAGGACAAGACTGTGCAGGAAGGTGTGTGATGATTATTTACAGACCTATTTATACTTTAAGATGCTACGTGTAGGATTTTCTCATGAAGATTTTTCTGCCAAATAACTTAAATTGACACATTAAACTTAAGTGATCCTTTCCATTACAAATAGTAACTCCAATGAGGTCTGAGCTCATTGGAGATGCTTTTTAAGATGCAGTTGAAAAGCAACTCACAAGGGTTACAGATGTAGGGTCAATGATCGTTACTACAATAACTGCTCTAAAATCTTTAATGTTTAACGATTTTTTTGTCTTTGACCCACTGCTTCTCATGATTTATATTGTGATGCTTTATTCCTTACGGTATGTTTCTGGTTGTGTTAACCTACTGTCTGCATTACAGGTCTTTGTGTGTAATGTATTGTCTTCCTTCTGCCCACAGAGCATGGCCCTGGCATTGACATTTTCACCCCTGGTAAGCCTGGAGAGTATGACCTTGAGGGGGGTATCTGGGAAGACGAGGATGCTCGTAACTTCTATGAGAACATGGTGGACCTGAAGGCCTTTGTCCCTGCCATCCTCTTCAAGGACAACGAGAAAAGCAACCAGGGCAAAGACAAGGAGGATGCCAAAGGTATGTTTCGTAAATCCACAGAGAGAGACAGATGCACACAAACACAGATGTATTCTGAATGTTGCTCCTGTTGATCTCTGCTTCAGATGCCAAGGAGGGGAAGGAGGGGGCCAGCACCACAGAAGAACTGGAGCTGGAGTTGGAGGCTATGGACATTGCTGACGACCCCCTCGAATTGGAAGGTCCAGATGAGGCGGAGAATGAAGAACTGGCCAAGAAACTGCTGGACGAGCAAGGTAAAGATGGCCCAGTCGGTAGAGCATGAGACTCTCATTCTCAGGGTCGATCCCCACATAGTGTTAACTATCACCATTGTAAGTCGCTTTGGATTAAAGCGTCTGCTAAATGACTGTAATGTAAATGTAAAGTAAAGATGAATGTACTCCCACATTGCAGTTTTGTGCAACTCTGAATCTCTTATTGAATTAATATCAATCTTCATGGTTATGTTGTGTGTGTGAAGAGCAAGAGGATGAAGAAGCCAGCACTGGGTCCCACCTGAAGCTAATAGTGGATGCCTTCATCCAGCAGCTCCCCAATTGTGTCAACAGAGACCTCATAGACAAGGTAAAGAGAAATCATCCTCTAGCCAAACATGGCTTGCCAGGTTTTAGGAGATTTCCATTAAATTTCTCAAAGAAACAAAATGTCTTTGATTCCCGAGTAAAAGGGATCTGTGAGAAATGTCATGAACAATGTTTTCTAACTTGCTGACACTGTATTTCATCCCACAGGCTGCCATGGACTTCTGCATGAACATGAACACCAAATCTAACAGGAGGAAGCTTGTCCGTGCCCTCTTCACCGTCCCCAGGCAGAGGTAAAGCCGAGTGTTAGACCCATATATTGGTTTGCTGATATATGTTGTCAGTATTGGCCTTTTATTGAAAATGAGATACTGGCCAATCAATATCCACCTCCAATAATTATGGTGGGTGTGATTCAGTTTGTTTGATTATATATAGAATTGATCAATACTACACTGGTTGTCTAAGGAAGCCTGAAGTGCACACAATCCATGGTTGATATCTATGTTGTTGTGATGGTGAGTGGTGCCACCAGCGGGTGCTATTGTCATTTTATGGCACTGAAGACCAAAGGGGCACTCAGTTATTTTCCTCTTGCAGGTTGGATCTCCTGCCCTTCTACTCTCGCCTGGTGGCGACCCTTCACCCCTGCATGTCAGATGTGGCTGAGGACCTGTGCTCCATGCTGAAGGGAGACTTCAGGTTTCACGTAGGTCCTCTTTATTGCATCTGTTGCATTAACATTTACATTAAATTGGTAATTTGCAAAATCCTGCTTTTTAAAAAAATATTTTGGCGATATCTTTGGTGCTCAGCGCTCATCGCTGTGGTGTTTCTGCACCGCACTTCCCAGAGATCACATCCTTGGATTTTCTGTTGATGAAGTTTAAGTTTCTGTAGATGGCGCTCTTTTCTTTGTCTGTTCTGTTACAGGTTGAATCACTATTGTGTTATATGAATCAGCGAAACAATTATATGTATTAATATGAAAATGTTTTGAAAAATTATTACTTTTGAATAAGTTTGAATTAGTGGCACATTTTGCTTCACTGATATTTCCCCATAGATTCGGAAGAAGGACCAGATCAACATTGAAACCAAAAATAAAACGGTCAGATTCATTGGAGAGCTGGCCAAGTTCAAGATGTTCCCCAAAACGGACACACTTCATTGTCTCAAGGTAGGTGGAGAATCAGGGGTGGGCAATCATGTGCTATGGAGGGTTGAGAGTATGCGGGTTTCACTCCAACCAAACACGACACCAGCTGATTTCACTGATTAGCACACCTTTAACCAGAGAGGAGGAAGTAATCAGTAAAATCACCTCTTTGGTTGGAGTGAAACCCGCATACTCTCAGCCCTCCATGGCCTGAGCTAAAGCTTTGTTTGTAGCTGTTTATAGGACGTTGTTTAAACTGTGTGTGTGCGTGTGTGCGTGTGCGTGTGCGTGTGCGTGTGCGTGTGCGTGTGCGTGTGGTCCAAAAGATGCTGTTGTCCGATTTCTCCCATCACCACATAGAGATGGCCTGCACCCTCCTGGAGACATGCGGACGCTTCCTCTTCCGATCGCCTGACTCCCACCTGCGTACCAGCGTCCTACTGGTACACACACACACACACACACACACACACACACACACACACACACACACACACACTCTATAACTATAAAGCAAATCAGGGGTATTAAACATAACGCAATCGACAGCTCCATCATTCTAAGAACATATTAAGTTGAAATATATGAATAAAAATATTTAGAGTTATAGCATTTTGTAGACGTAAAATAACTAAAATAAATAAGTAGAATATACTGAGCCAAAGAACAATGGATGAAAGTATGTACAATATGACAGTATGCTAAAAAAAACAAATGATGCGAGACACACTCATCAAAGTCATCAAAACACTACAATGTGGATTGTGTTCACATTACCGGGTCTACAGAAGGTCATATATATCTACATTAAGTGTCCAGACATGTATGTTTACGTTGTAAAAAAAACAAAACAAATCACCTTATCATATATATATATATATTTATCGATGTAGCCATATGTAAAGAAAAAGTGAAATACAATATCTTTATACTGTGTGTGGAATGTAATAATTCTCCTGTCTTATTGTGTTGAATATTTAGTGCCTAATATTTTACGGATTCCTGTCTGTGTCACAGGAGCAAATGATGCGTAAAAAGCAGGCGCAGCATCTGGATGCTCGCTACGTGACCATGGTGGAGAACGCCTACTACTACTGCAACCCCCCGCCCATGGAGAAGACCGTGAAGAAGAAGAGACCCCCACTGCAGGAGTACATCCGCAAACTGCTCTACAAGGACCTGTCCAAGGTCACCACCGAGAAGGTGCAGTACGTTATATGATTAGAGACAAACTGTAGTGCGTTACTTTACTAACCCACCCTAGCAATTCTGGCACTGATCATTTCAAACTGGCTAATCCATGCTGAACACTTCCTGTTTTCTTTACAACACACTGTGGTCATCAAGGGAAATTCACGACAGACAGCCAGTTCACTCTTCTGTAACTGAACTTAACTGAAAATCACTTTCAGGTGTTGAGGCAGATGCGCAAGCTGCCCTGGCAGGATCCTGAGATCAAGAGCTACCTGATCTGCTGCATGGTCAACATCTGGAACGTCAAGTACAACAGTATCCACTGTGTTGCAAACCTGTTGGCCGGCCTGGTGGCCTACCAGGAGGACGTGGGAATCCACGTGGTGGATGGCGTCCTGGAGGATATCCGCCTGGGCATGGAGGTGAGATGATAAACACACATGCATACCGTACATCTCCCTTTAAACATTGCCTATCCCCCACCTCCATCCTAAACTCACAATTAAATTCCTCTCTTTTTAAAACACGAGGGTTTGACTGATGTGGGGTTTTGAAGGCTGATAGAGATATTTTGGGATTGAAATTGCTGATAGCTGAAATTTTGTGCTGATATTCTATTTCTTTAAAATATGACTATTTTCATGCTAGTAAAATCTCAAATAAGTATTCAGTGCTACCCCAAAAATTGTTAGTTGGGTTCTTTTGGCCAGATGAATGCTATTTGAATTCAGGTGGCACCAAGTAACCAAACTGTAGTTTGAGTGGAAACATTATCTGAATCAACTACAGAAAACAACACCAAATACAAGGATTTGTGGGTCAATGGAGATGGATTTTGACAACTGATAGCAGGTCATCATGCTTGGAAAGCTTAGCATAACAAAATTAAGTGAGGGCAAACCGGAACCTGGACTGATGCTTATATATTTAATCTTCATATTCAGCTATTTCTTCATGTCTTATCTGGTGTGGACATTAGAAAAAAAAGATCACAGACATGCTTAGCTACGTTACAGAGACTGGAATCAGATATGTTTGCAGGTTAAGGACTTTCCATTGATCTGGCACACTTTTCCATCTCCAGGTCAACCAACCCAAGTTCAACCAGCGGCGTATCAGCAGCGCCAAGTTCCTCGGCGAGCTCTACAACTACCGCATGGTGGAGTCAGCGGTCATCTTCCGCACCCTCTTCTCCTTCATTTCCTTCGGGGTGAACCAGGACGGCAGCCCCAGCCCCCTGGACCCCCCAGAGCACCTTTTCCGCATCCGGCTGGTCTGCACCCTTCTGGATACCTGCGGCCAGTATTTTGACCGAGGCTCCAGCAAAAGGAAGCTGGACTGTTTCCTCATCTACTTCCAGGTATGTCTATCCACTGTCCATGACCTCCCAGAAACGTCCTACCTGCTCTCTTTCCTATGTATAAGACTCCACCGTGGTTGTAGGACCATGGACCATGGAGCTGATTAGGCCTCTATAATGAAGTTTTTGCCTGACGTCGCTGTGTTTCGTGTCCCTGTAGCGCTACATCTGGTGGAAGAAGAGCATGGATGTGTGGCACAAGGACCACCCGTTCCCCATAGATATCGACTACATGATCAGCGACACCCTGGAACTGCTCAGGCCCAAGATGAGGCTCAGCAGCTCCCTGGAGGAGGCCAACAAACACGTCACCGACCTGGAGAGGGAGGTGCTGGTCAAACTTGGTAGGTGCTCACACTTACACACACACACATGCAAGAGTCTGTTGTCTGTACCAAGCATGCAATTACTGCATGTGTCTGTGTAAGTGTGACTGTGTAAGTGTAACAGGCAGCTCTGGTTGACCCAGTCTCTGTCTTCCCGGCTGAACAGCATTCCTCAGTGTGTAGGAGGAGGATGCTGCTGCTGCATCATTCTTCCCTCTCGTCACTGACAGACAGGTTTACCGTATCTAAACACACATACCTAACACACACACTCACACTCCTGCCTCTCCGTCCTGCCTACACCCCAGGGCCCAAACAATACAGTATTTCCAAGTCCGATTAATAAATTGCATCCATTGTATCTGCTTACAATGATTTCTTCATGTCATTGCATGGTATTTTGTAGGACAGTATTCCTCACATTTGCTTCTTCAAAGATATTGTGACAAAAATCTATAGTTCTCCAATATACAATATGTTCATAGACCCTCTATAGCAATATCAGCTCGAGTTTCTATATAACGAGGTGTCTTATTGCTTTGCGGTGTTGTAACGCTTGATGCATGTCTAGGCCTAAGTGCTGTTGCGGGGTGTACTGTCAGTTGTCAGGACTGGGAGGCTTAGCAAAGGAGAAACTGATGGGAATGAGGGGTGCACAGCAGAAGAAGAGCAGGGAGAGGGAGAGAAAAGGAAGAGGGCAGCATTCCTGTAGCAGGTGTAATGTACTCTCCAGTCACTGTTCAGTCTGATCGCAGCGCAGACACTCCGCATTGTCTTACAGTTTCAAGGTGTTCACCTGGAACGTGGAGAGAAAATACTTCTAGCAAACCACAGCTCCACCCTCTTTGAGTGTGTGAGCCAGTGCATGCCAGTTTGTGTGTGTGTGTGTGCCTGCCTTTTATGCTTGTTTGTGTGAATGAAAGGGAGAGGGTGATTGATGAGGGTGATGGAGGCCCCCAAGCTAAACAGTGGTTCCATTGTATTGGCTTTCATCCTTTAACCAGGATAAGACATTCCACAGTTTCCCCGGTTACATAAGACCTGAACTTCAACTTTAGCGTGCCTACCTGACTTCATTTCTCTCCTCTATCACCACGCTGATGTAATTAGGCTCTGTAATTGGTCTCGTACCCGTTTGCCAGGTGGGTTTGTAGTACTGTGGCGTGTTCTCACATGAATAATAGTTTTATTTAGAACTGAAGCTCTTATCTGAGTAAAGCCGTTCATCCGGTTTGGGCAAGCTTGGGGTAATTCATGCTATAATCTATCATAACCATCTGTGTGGGTAATCTGATTATTATATCTAAAGCCAGTTGAGAACATTACCATTATTGTGGTCACGTAACGTTGGAGTTGGAACTTCCTTGTTCCTCTTCTCAAAGTTACTGGTTTCAGAGCTTCTTCCCCCTGCCCTCTCGTCCGTCATCTGTTAATGTGTGTGTGTTTAACGAAGGCCTAGCCATGGAAAAGGACGGCCGTTGTTCCAGCGCCATGAGCGAGGGGGAGGTTCTGGATGAAGAGGACGATGACGGCGATGATGACGAAGAGGGAGGGGCGGAGACGGAGGAGCAGTCGGGCAACGAGAGTGAAATGAACGAGCAGGAGGAGGAAGTGAGTGTCAGAGTCCGTCCATATGAAGTAATAATCATAACTGTAAATATGGATGTGTACTTGTGGGGGAATCATGGAGTAGCTGTGGTCCGAGATGAAGCTCCATTATATCGGCAGTGTACAACCAATATATCAGTCTAACCCTACTTGGTGTTATCATGCATCCTGCTTTATCAAACCCAGAATCGCAGATCTGTTTGGCTGAATCCTGATCAGTAAACAAGCTGTGACTCTGTTTGTTCCAGGAAGGGTCTGAGAACGAGGAAGAGGAGAGGGAGGAGGAGGAGGAGGAGAACACCGACTACCTGACCGACTCCAATAAAGAAAACGAGACCGATGAAGAGAACAACGTAAGATCATTGATATGAAAGGTTTTGCTCCAAAATGAGATTGTACACCATTTGGGGTGGGGAGGCATATTTTAGACACATTGAATGATAAACTTCAGCTAATAATTTCTCCCAAAATGGCTGTATAGTGTTTTAAGATACAACTCTGAGACTTTGTGTATTGGTTGCATTCATCCTCTGCCCTTCCATAGGAGGTGACCATTCGTGGTGGCGGCCTCAAGCATGTGGCCTGCGCTGAGGACGAGGATTTCATCCAGGCCCTGGATAAGATGATGCTGGAGAACCTGCAGGTATGCTGACATACTTCCTACATACAGACACACATATTTTGCACATCCTGTCTATAATCTGTAAATGCACGTTTGTTTTCCTTATTTTTTTAAATTGTTTGTGCATATATATTTCACATTATTTTCATACTGTACATATTTAGGTCAATGGGAGTCTGACTAGTTGTGTGTTTGTTTCTGCAGCAGCGAAGTGGTGAGGCGGTGAAGGTGCACCAGTTAGACGTGGCCATTCCCCTGCAGCTGAAGAGCCAGTTGAAGAAGGGACCTGGACCACCGTGCGCCGGGGAGGCAGACAGCGACATCTCAGACACCATGCAGTTTGTCATGCTCACACGCAAAGGCAACAAGCAGCAGGTAAAACGCTTCAGATGACACACACTTTTAAAGGTGCTATGTGTAGCATCTTAATATCAATACCACATTCATTTCTAGACATCGGTATGTAATTGACGTAAACAAACAAGATAATCGCTGTGAAGATTGGCAACTTCTACCGGTTTCATGTTGTGTGCCATTTGGTTGGATTTGGCGGGAAATCTGCTGGATTGCTTCATGGCACAAAACAGGAAGAGGGCGCTGTTCTTCCAGTACAAACGCAGCTAAAGCTTTCTGACAAGGCAGATGGTGGAAGGAGTGAAAAAACAATGGAAAAATCTTGTTCAAAATCACAATAATTTTTTACCTCTTCAGTAAAGCCAAAGAGAAAATCTTTGAGCAACATAGCAACGTCCTCAGAGTTTATGTGAAATATTACGAGTTGTTTCCACGATTTGTTTACAGTAATGATACCAAGGTATCACAGTTAATTTGACAATGATATATGTGAGTCAAGCCAAGTAAGCTTTTTTTTTTAGCTAGCTTAACAGACAAAAAAGACCAAGTGAATTACAAACAAGCAGGTAAAACACATCAGTCCCACCAAAAGGCCAAAAATAAAAAGGAAAAAAAATAGGTCTCTAATTGATCACCCTTTGAGCCTAGAGAGCCCAAAAGGGTACAAAAGACCATGCAAATCTTAATAAAATAGTCATGAAGATTTTAAAGTGGATTCTATAGGGGACAGGGAGCCCGTGAAGGGACACCAGGAGAGGAGTGATATGGTCCTCCGTTCTTTTGCACTTCCCTCTCACTGAATGAAATTCCCTCACAGACCCTGTCAGCGCTGTCTGACTGGGCCCAGGAATAATATTGACTCTCGAGTTGCAGCCGTGTGTGTGTGTGTTTAGGCAAACTGCAGCGGTGGAATGTGTGGTTTTAGGGCAGAGGCTGGTTCTTGTACTGTAGGGTGTGTCCAGCTTTCTGTCGCGGCACTACGTTTTAATGGAGCGCTCCACACTGTTTTCAGGACAGTCACCAGATATACACAAGCAAAATAAATGAGCTTTTACAACAACAAGTCAGCGGGGGACACCGACTGCCCCTGTAGATGTAATTGTGAGCCATATAGATAGGAAATGACATTTCTCTCTCTACACCCCGCATTGTAAACACACAACCCCTCTCTGCTGTACTGGGTTACTGCAGTGGTGAATAAAGGAGTCCTGTGTGTGTTTGGTAGCGTCACGACTCCCATGTGGGATGTACCTGGACCCCAGCTGGAGTTGCTCCCTGTCAGTTGTTGCTGACAGGTCCTGCACATGGCACTTTAAGTGAGACAGAGAGAATGTTAAGTATTGATCTCGGGGTTGAGCCCTTGTATGCCTGTTTTGTCTGTTTAAAAAAAAAAATACCCATTGCGATTATGTGTGTCTGGTCAACAGTACAAGATCTTGAACGTGCCCCTGTCATCCCACCTGGCGGCCAACCACTTCAACCAGCAGCAGGCCGAGCAGGAGGAACGCATGAGGATGAAGAAACTCACCCTGGACATCAATGAGAGGCAGGAGCAGGAGGACTACCAAGGTACGGGATGATGTGAGAGGGTTGACCATTGAGTTAAACACCTTCTCCCCACTCCTAACACTTTAGCACTATGTTGAGTGATAGTAGCGGTCGTTGAGTATGTGTGATAAACCTTCTGGCTTGTCGTGTGTGTGTGTGTGTGGTACAGAGATGATGCAGTCCCTGGCCCAGCGGCCGGCCCCGGCCAACACCAACCGGGAGCGACGTCCACGCTACCAGCACCCGAAAGGAGCTCCCAACGCCGACCTCATCTTCAAGACTGGAGGAAGGTGAGACTCACGTCCTCAACACACACACACACACACACACACACACACACACACCAGAATGTTTTCATGACTGGGGAAATTAGGTAGCGTGCGCATTATCTTATCATATACTGCTTCTCTCTTATTGGTATCTCTCTGAACAGAAGAAAAGAGGCAAGAAAAGAAAGTCATGACAACGAGACAGGCGAGAGAGGCAAGACAAGCAGGAGAGAAATGAAAGATATGAAAAAGGCGGAGGCTAGCCAGATGAGCCGGACCCGCTTTTAAAGTAGTCTCAAAAGTGTGTGTGTCCAAGCCCCACCAAAGACCCTAATATGAAATCCCCAGGGTCGAGGGAATAGCTGTGGCGTTTCAGCTAGTTAGTGAAGTCATTTCTCTGGAGTGAAGCCACTTCATTTTTCCTCCTTGTTTAACTGAATTGTCTTCTGCTTTGCAGGTGCTAAGCAGGTGTTTTACTTTCTTTAAAAGCTGTGGAAAAAAAGTTGGAAATAAAGATTGCATGAAGTTTATATTTTCTTTACATCAAAAGCACCTTGTGTGTCTTTCTTGCTTCTATCTCAAGGAATAACAAGTAGGTATGCATACAGTGAAGCTTTATATGCTACATGATGTTTTGCGGTACATTTATTAGCAGTCTCTTATTTCCATCGTTGGTGTTCCTCCTGTCTGAGATTGTGACAGGTTACTGCGTATTTTGCTGCAAGCGTCACACCTATTAGAATATATTGCACCTTTTCATTTGGAGGATGAAGTTTTCAAAATTAAAACATACTACTTTTGAATTTTAGAAGATATGGACAATCTTTAGGGATGGAGAGATAGTGAGTGATAAGATAAGGGTGATCTCCAGTTTAGGGTGCTGTTGTCACAATACTAGAAATTTGACTTTGGTACCAATACCAAGTTTAATATCTAAAATTTGTTAGCACACATTGGACAGCTTTGTAGCTTTCCAGGTTTTGATGTCTGTCGGGTGTCCATCTAGTAATAGTTCCAATAGTTCCACCATTGTTCCCTCTGAGCCCGTAGCATGAGGTCCTGTGCCAAGGAAGTCGGCAGGTTTTCATTCCAGCCGAACACCGCAGCGTCTGATCTCACCGCTCCGTTCTCCCTCTCTGGCGTTGATCGCTGAGATCGGCCGCTGCGGTGTTCGGTCGCAACGAAAAAACCTCCACACCTTTCCCGAGGCACGGGACCGACCCGCCACGGGGCTCACCGGAGGAGCTTTGGTCCCCGGCTGCTCTGGGAGGCAGCTCCTACAGTAACGTCCTGCTCTGTCCTCCAGGAGACGCTGACTGGAGTCTGGGCCCGGGAGCGAGCGAGTAAGAGAGCGAGAAAGAGTGAGCGAGCGAGAGAGAGAGAAGATCGGAGGGGGGGGGGACCGGTCTCGTCTGAACAGAGAATGAGTCCTCCAGGCGCCCACTGATGCCGGGGCAGACCACCCCCCCAACACCACCACCCCCCCCCCCTCACCCACCCACTACACACACTTAACCCGCCGCGGGCTGAAGCTGGAGGAGAAAGCATATCGACGAGGGCTGGAGGGGGGAGGGAGTCGGGGGTCAAGGGTCAGACAGACGCCTCCCTTTCTTTTTGTCTGTTGCCAGAGATGATAGCGGCACAGTAGCACGCAGAAAACCCCAAACCAACCACCTGTCTGGACCAGAGAACGAACCGCAAAGATGAATGAACAGGCTGACCGACGGCTAGACCGGACGGTGGGATGAATGGACCGCCTCCAGCCGTCAGGAGGAGGACGTGGAACAAGTTACTCGTGTTTAGGATACAGTTAGAAAGCTGCGAATGGACAGAATTTGCGTGCGAGAGTAGCGTGGCGGGGACTCGACGTCCGCGAGGGGGGGGGGGTGTTTCCTGACTCTTTACTGGGAACGCATCTGCTGTTCGGTCAAATTTCCTCTATCTAGCTAAACTGCACACTTGTCAAGGCAGCTCCGAGAGAAAGACGAGGGTCCTGACGGGGTCGCCTACCGGAAAGACAATACGCCTGACGACGGAGAGGAAGACGCGGCGGGGCGTAGACGCGCGCAGAGGAAGTGTGTATCCGTACGCAGAGCTCGTTTCACCGCGAAACTCTTCGAAAGAACTGGGCGGAGCAGGCGAGAGACACCTGACCGCGTCGACCGACCGACCTGCGTCTCGTGATCGCAAATATAATATATAGAGCATACATATTCCTTTTATTTTTTCCCCCCGCCATTCAGCTCTCTAGATGTTTTATTTCACTTTCAGGTGTATCAGAGTTTAGTTTTGACAGTTATAGAGCTTGACAGTGATTTGGATTTGTGTGCCGTAATGTGGTAAGAGCATTTTCTTTATGACAAGCGGATAACATCCTTAATCTGTGTGCCTGCGAGCCGTGCTATATATTGTTGGATTATTTTCGTCTGTTGAACCTACGGATAGATATACTCTATTCCACTGCATGGGCTTTTTCTGCACAAGCTCTCGACGCTGTTCTCCGCCTGTGTTGTAGTAAAGTGTCCATCGGTGACTCAAATTTATAGTTTGTGTCTGATTGTTTGTTTATGCAAGCAAAAAAATTGCCTCTGGCTTTTTGTGTCTTTGCTCAATTACAGACAATAAATATCACAATAAAGGTATAAAAAAAAAATAACACTTTCAATATTTTGCCAATATCATAGATGCACAGTAGAATGAGAGATCTATAAATGAGGCTGAGCATGTTTGTGGCTGTGTGTGTTTGAGAGCAGTAGAGGGTGCGTCTATTTGTCTAGATGTAATTACAAGGCGCCAAACGTAACCATTTCCTCACTTCCTGCCTGCTGTCGAGCACAACGCATGTAGTACATAGCTAACGTACACTACGGGGAAACAGTCATTAAGAGAAATCATGGTAAAGTAGAACGTCCGTTGGCCTCTCAGTCACTCCCAAAGATGCCCTCGATGCCCTCATACTCTACACACACACACACACACACACACACCACAAACAACCTTAAGTCTAGTAGTCTCCAGCCCACACTCCTCAGGAAAGAAAGCTTCTCTGTTGAAGCCTTATGCAATAGTCTGCCATCTAGACAGCGTGCTTCTGTGGAACAGGGCGGTGGTCAGTACATAAGGAGCCCAATGTGAAATCTGGGGTCCGAAAAATGAAAAGTTCTGAAATGTCATCGCACAAGCAAAAGCACCATGCTAGGCTCATGCTAACACTTTAGCATACACTATGTTGAGTGATAGTAGGCTCCATGCTGACACTTGAGCATACACTATGTTCAGTGGTAGCAGGCTCCATGCTAACACTTTAGCATAAAATATGTTGAGTGATGGTTGACTCATGCTAACACCTTAGCATAAAGTAGGTTGAGTGATAGATGACTCATGCTAACACCTTAGCATATAATACGTTGAGTGATAGTTGGCTGTGTACTGCTACACGTCACACTGCAGCGAATGAATATGTGGTTGCTCACCTGAAATTTGTTCTAAAAGCTGCTGATATTTAATTTTTGAAATTTCTGGATCTACAGACCATATAATAAAAAACAAACAACTTTTTATTACTAAAAGCTCAGTCATCTTACTTTGGATAATGCTAGTGTCCTGCTACAATGTTAGCATGGAGCACCAGAGTGGATGATCTACTGGGGACACATGGATGATTTTGGTGTCTCATCATGTAATGGGTAAGTCAACCAACAGGCCAGTCTTCAAACAACTTGGTGTATGCCTTTAAATTTCAACTTGGGTGAATTATTCCCCAGACGTGACCAATCAGTAAACACAATCTCATTCTTAACATTCCATAGTAAGAATAACAAAACCTCAGTTAGAAAGAAGTTATATTACTCTCTTTAATGATTGACAAAAATGTAACATTAGATATATTTAACAGAGTACATATAGTATATAATGGACATTTCGCAATTGGGGAAAAAAAGCATACCAAGCTGTTGTACCATAGCAGCAACGTTTGGATGGCCATTTATCTCCTATCTACCACTCATGTCATGGATGCACATTTTGCCCTGTGCTGTGTGGATCTGTACACTATGCAGATGCATTTCCCTGGTGTGTGTTACACAATATGTATTTACGTATGCATGCACCACAAGATACTTCAAAATTACTGTAGCTGAACTACAAAAAACCGGAGTCTGTAAACAAAATTCACAAAAAGGTTTCACACCACCACCATACTCACATGTAGCACTAGTGTGTGATACAAAGGATACTTCAAGAGTTACTGTAGACTACCTACAGAGGCCGGAGTCTGGATAAAACAATAAGACGAACTGACATACAGGTTTCTCACATACAAGCACGCACTCACGCACACACACGTGCACACACACATGCACACACACAGGGTTTTTTTTTTTTTTACCAGCAAGGGTGCCAGACACTTACAATGACAGTTAAATAACATACTTGCAATGTCAGAACAGCATAGTCATCAACAACAATGAGACAGAAAAAAAATGTATTTCTAGATTTTTGCGGTTTTTAGTGTTGGTGTTTTTACAATGTCATGTGCTCGCCCATCCCTATGAAGTTTTTTTTTCTTCTCATTTCCCATATTCCCTCTACATAGTAAAAAGTAAAAGTTCTACCCACAACTCATTCCACAGTCTGTGGTTTGGTGTGGGAGGCTTGTGGAGTATAAATATCTCTCTGCCAACTCTGTAGTTAGCACAGCTTAACATGCTGCTTCTTCCAAGAAGCTCCAGCTCTTTTCACTATCTTGACGTTGTACCTAAGCCATTCCAGTTCATTGGATTGCACGGAATCATTGATAAAGTAGACATTCATTTCCTGTAAGGTTAAAATAAAATGGGAACTGAACCCACTCTAATTTCTGTACACTATCTGAATGTGGATAGTGACTAATATACAATTGCGCCTTTCTTGGTGAGAGCGGTCTCCTTCCCTGTGTCCTCCGTTGTACATTCTAGTTAAGATAACATTGTGTGTACAAGCACACAGGCTGGTATACACGCCTCTGCACGAATCTCTCCTGATTACAATATAGTTTTGATCACTTCAGAATAAAATGCTCTCCAGAAAAGTGCTTTCAACTTTGTTCTTGCTTGTAAGCGATGAACTACCGCAACGGAAAAAACGCACTACAATGCCCTCCAAACCGACAATGCCCAAGTCAGTAAACAAACCAGTGAAACCAAGAGGTCACGAGTTCCCTATGTAACAGCGGTATGATAGACTTCACAGCCTGTTTACGACGATTAACTTCACTTTGTTGCAAGCTGCTAGAAAGAAAGTGACATGATAACCTAAATGACCTAAATAAATTGGATATATAGTATATCCGTCTATTGACAATAACAACTATGGGGAGCCTCTTATTTCAATCAAATCTTGTCCTTGCCGACGTTGAACATTTGAGAGCGCTCCTCTTTATTGCATCAATTTGGTTTAAAGTATATTATGTAGAGGTATACCATGTCTTGGATCAGAGACAATGTAAAACAATTATTATAGTTCCTTTGTCTACAATGTGTTGGCATAACACAGTTGGACAAAGGTGTGTGTACAGCAACTGCACCATCGTCGGACTTGTTTGAGTTTTCACTTGGCCAGGAACAGAGAACTGGCTGTGCAGGTCTTGAATAGGATCCAGCTCCATTCCACTGTAAATGTAGGTCTCTCTCCAACCACGCCTCACACACAAACACGGAAACGTCTTTAAACCACCTCCACCGGCTCCTACACTCCGGAGATTCAGGCTCTACCGGTGAAGAGAAAAGAAAAGACTTCCGGAGTTCAGCAAGTGTCTTTCAGCAGCCCCAGTTTCCTCAGCGCTTCCCTGCGTGACTCGTCTGTCGCGCCCCGTCCGGAAAACTGCACGGTGATGCCTTGGGACCGGAATGCGGGCGGTTTGGACGTGGACTTCCGCTTGGGGTCGGGAGATCCTTTCTGGGGGCTGAAGGAGTGGTGGCGGGTAGACCTGCTGACCGGGCTTGGGGCTGGAGCCTTGGAAGTCCTCGGGCTGTATGTGAAGGGAACTGAGCCGGCGGCGGGGGATATAGTTCGCGTCTTCCCTCCGTAACTGTTGAGCTCGTAGGGCGGCGTTTCCGATTTGGCGGGGGACGGCATTGTTTTGCTCTTGTCGATGTGAGAGCTGAGGATGTCGGGGAGGTCACTCCTGACCACGGGTACAGAGGCCATGACTTTGGTCTTTCCCGCGTAGACGTTGGAGACACCGGGGTTAGCCAGAGCGGGTGGGACGGCTTTGCTATCGTGGCTGTCTGTCGAGACCACAGGTTCGCTCTTGGAGGAAGCGGAAGGGTTGACCACGATGGTTTTCCCTCCGTAGCTGTTGAAGTCCAAAGAGGCGACCTCGGGCGGAGGGGCTACTGCTGGCTTGCTTTCAAAGGGAGGTGCGTGGTAGCTGCTGCGCGTGACTGTCGGAGGTGAGGGGTTCGCCTGGCTCGGTTTATCTCCGGGGTTGCTGATGGGGTCTGCCAGCACCGCCTCTGGCTTTCTGTCAACAGGACTCTGTCTCTGGGTTGGGCTAGAAATATTGGCCACAGGAGGCTCGATTTTGGTTTCTGTGTCCGCGGTAGGAGGTGGGGTGGTACTGTTGGGGGTGATGAGGAAAGACATGCCCCCGGACATGGCGCGGTTCCTGGTCAGGCCCAGCTTCGACAGCGCCTCCATCCTGGATTTGTCCGGCGTGGGGTCCCTGAAGGAAACGCTGCGAGTGGGGACGTTGCGAGCCTTTTGCGGCAAGGCCTGCTGAGGGTCCTCCAGCTCCAGAGGGTGCGATGTCCCCGTTAGGTTAGCCAGCATCTGTGCCCGCCTCTCCTGGATGTTCACATTTGACAGCGACTGGTTGTGGTGCTCTTTGCTGCCGAGCATCACGCTGATGTTAGCGGGGAAACGGGTGGGCTTGGTGGAGGTCGGAGGGCCCTGTTTGACCGGATGGTCGGAGGTGTAGGTTGGTGGCTTATCAGACTCCAGGCTCATACGGCGGTGAAGAGAGGAGGAGGGATGGAAATTGGTAGTTCCACTTGCCTGGTTCTCAGCTATCTTCTGGGCAATCAGGACCGGGGTGGGGATGCAGCCTGGGGGGTAGTAACTATCTGGAGACCCATAGCTGCTACCGGGTAATGGAGGGTTGTACTCCGAAGGCAAGCTGTCCACCAGATCACGTCTTGGCTTTAGCTCAAAATGACTGTCAGGACTCACCACCATACTCTGAAAATCTAGGAGGGACACATTTCGAAAGGTTAATCCCTCAGTCCTTCCTCCATTCAATTGGCATGAATTGCAAATATCATCTTGTTAAAGCTGCACTAGGCAAGTTTACACACCGTCTGCTCCAAATGGCAGCGAGAGGCAACTGTTTGAAAACGTTGAACTTCGATATCCAGGAATCATGTGATGTCACGTCAGTAAACTGCACACAGCACGCTCATGTTTACCAACCCGTCCGGTCCGCAATGTTTCATAAGAGAGGATACTAAAGGGAGTCCACCAACTCAACGCTGTTTGGGAGACAATTTTGATTCGTTTTGATTCAGAATTTCATTTGGGTAAATAGGGGGACTCTACGACTCTGAAGTAGTGGGGACAGGACGCTCTTCTATTGCAGCTCTACTTTGGCTGATAAGATTTAGTATTTTTACGTAGAAATCTCACCAAGTGCAGCTTTAATCTCGGTAGTTGATCCATACAAGACCCACACATTCAATGTTATTTTCCTAATGGAGTGTAAATAAAGGCTGAGTTAGACCGAGCTGAGCAGTACAGTACCTGGTATGAAGACTGGCTCTTTGGTCTGGACCAGGTCTGGTCCTGGTTGGACCAGGTCTATAATGTCCTGGTCTTTGGGACTGGGAGGTCTGTCTGGGATGGGGGACATGGGGCCGAGGCTGGCACTCGGTGCAGAGGGCAAGGTGTGGGGTCCATCTACCTCCTCAATAGGGCTACTGCTTGCTGGGGGCCTCACCGTCCCCTGCTTTCTCTCCTCCTCCTCCTCCAGGCTCTCCTCCAGGGAGTCGATGGTCTCCTCGAAGAACAGGATGCACTCCTGCTCCTCCTGGCTCAGGAACTGCAGCGTCTCGTCTTCCTATCAGGGGCGATACAAAGCAAGAGTCTTCTTATTACTGCACCTGGGACTGCTTACCTTTGTGCATCATTACCAATCACCAAACCTTCTGTTCTGTACACTAGCATCATCATCTTCACCGGCTTCAGCATTGCTTGTCTGCAGCTGTAGAAGTCAAACTCATTTTCTCACCCTCAATAACTGATGCAAAGCAGTGGTAGATTTGTCCTTAACCTTTCTAGTCGTGATCACACTGAAAACCCTGTTTCACTCCATTGAGCTGGCTTTCTCATACTGTAGGTGTGTGTGTGTGTGTGTGTGTGTGTGTGTGTGGCGAGAACACAGGGCTGTTTGTTCCCGCATCCCAACCTTCCCAACCTCTTTCCCGCCCTATATTTAGCTCAAACGCCCCTCTCTTCTACGGAGAAGGATCCAAACCTCGACTGCCCCTGCCTCCTCCTCCTCTTGCCTCACCTACATGGCTACCTGTCCTGCTTCACACAGCACAGTCCCTGAACACAACACAATGGGGTATCCAATGACAGCGCTGCCTTAATGACTGGGCTGCTGGGTGACTATTGATTTTTCCGCAACACCATGACGTCTTTTTCAGTCCAGATAGTCTAATTAAACCAAAACACGTGGCTTTACGGAATAGGTATTATTCTCGACAACCAAAAAGTGATGCACCTAGTAATCTGCCCGGATTTACATAAATGGCACGAGTATAGTACACATTACTCACACACAGTGACAATACAATGTGCGACAATACACTGTTTTGATCGCTTACCGTGTATTGCCACAATTACATTGGCACTGGTTAAACGGAAGGTGCTTATTTGTGCTATTTTAAGGTTATGACCTTCAGTTTGTGGTTGACATGACAAACAGGGGTTGCCATGGATCCGGGCATCTGTCCGTTGCTGACATGACAAGAATCAACCGGTGGCACGGGTTAACCTTGTTTTGTTTTACACACAGGCACAAAGACACCTGTGGCAACACCCAACTGAAACCAATATGAGTTAAAAACTGATTTGCCGGTTTCAGCAAAAGGATGAATGATGCCTATTGTAGTATCCGACGAAGACCCAGAAAACTGCAGCTGAACCGGTTTGGCTGTGTTGTGTGCTGATAAATGAATGTCATCCCCAAGGCATGCAAAAGGATTAAGTTGTTAGGCAGGTGTAATTTCTCTGTCAGTGAAGGACTGGTTGCATTGTGTCACCTCGACACACTGCTCACTCAAGGGCGAGTTACAGTCAATAAGCGTCGGCTCTGAACTGTATATGATGAGTAGTGAATGCATTTAAGAAAACCACAAGGCCTAAAACTACTGATAGATGACTCAATATCAGTGCTTTTAAATGAAATAAGGGTGCAGAGTGTCTACCGTCTATCTACACTGACAAAAATCTTCCACACTTAGATCTAAATTAATAAATGTAAATTGCATGGGTGCAGTAAATCTTTTTTTCACTGTGAAATTAAGTAAAGGTACAACAAGACTTAATATTGACCTAAAGAAGTCAATTAAAGATTAACCAAGAATGGCTGTTTAATGCTCACGCTCAGCCTGGAGTTTCTTCTGGCCCCCCCATTGACGCCGAAGTGGAGCTGACTATTGGCCTGCAGACGGACGTCCATGGTAACTGGGTCGGGGGTCAGCTGGCCTTTGGACATCTCATGGAGGGACCGGTCTTCCCGAGTGGCTCTAGGAGAAAACCAGAAGCGTGTCTGGTCTCACTCTGAAGAATCATCTAACCGTCTCTTTTCAACCGGGGTCTAGGAAATACAGGAAGGGACAATAAACAACCAGAGTCTGAGTGAAAAGAGTTTTCAAAACACATCACCGTGATGTTGCGCTGACAGAAGCTCTCAGGGTGAAAACTGCCCACTCCACACACTTACAGTATGTGGGTCTCCAAATGATGCTCGACTGATTTAACAAAAAGGTGCTTCAAGGTCAAACGCTGAGTGCATCCACTAGGGCTGGACTTCCTCACTGTGTGGTTTTCATTTGATACTAGATTGAAGGCTATACCGTCTTTATTCCCGACCCTCTGAAGGTTACAGCACAGCGTCAACAGAGGGCAAAAGCTGATGGACCAGTTATGCTGGATCATAGTCATAGCTGGAAAACTGGCCCCGGAGCCCCAAGCAGTATTTGTTTGTCAAGTAGGTGACTTAGCCTACGTGTTCCTTTCTGCAGTAGTTCTGATAAGGACTAAGTGGTGTGCTGAGATGTCAAAATAAAAGTTCTAATGACCCTGAAAAAACAAACATAGTGTTAGAGCCATTTTGCCATTTTGAAAAGAAAACTGATTGTAAGTAGTGTCAATTGTTCATCACTGCCCTGAGTGGTTGGACTACCTGTCACAGAGCAGGACTACTCTGCAGACTCTGCAGAGACAAAAACGTTTTCAACCGCTACTTTATTTTGAAAATTCGTCGCCTTTTCTTTGAATCATTTGTTTAGTAAAATTACTTTAATAGTAGGGAAAGACTTAGCATTTATTTGAGCCTACTTCATGTTGCTTCGTTTGTTTTACATTACATCAACACTCGCCACCATTCATGCCGTTGGATTTGCTCAGCAGCCATTCCGTCACCAACAACAACAACAACAAGGAGCAAAACCGTGAGTATCTGGACATCAAATATAATTTCTATAAGAAAAGAATCGTGTTGATCCCATGTCTGCATTGCGTTTATCAGGAGTCAAAAACAAAGGAAGCAACTATACATAGTAATCCTAAACTGTGAGAAATTTCCGAAGAGTACTTACAAATCACAGCAAAACTATCCTACAGGAATATTAGTGTTATACCATGGGACATAGAAAGACCATAAAGTAGTGTGTCTATAAGACCCTATAGGAATATTATAGCGACAGGATATTAAAAGGATAAAATAATAAAGTCTGCACTCTGCATTTTTTATGGTCACTATAAATTTACTTTTGGGTACCACAGACACACTATAAGGCCCTATAGGAATATTATAGTGACTTTTCATTAGGACAATATTAGGTCAAATCCATAAAAAAAGTTTACCCATAAACATGAAATAGTCCAACGACTTACCCAACAACTCCGCAATAACCGCATAACTGTGACGGCGTCAGATCACGCGCTCGGTTGTTTATGTGTTGTTGTTTTTTCACCCTCTAAGTAGAAGTCATAAATTTGTTCTTCGGCTCGGTTATGAAAGCGCACCCGCTGCGCTCGTCTCGCTGTGCAGACTTGGCGAGCTCCTGGTGCGTAATGGGGCCAGTGTGGCACGTTACGCACAGGTTTGAGCGACGGATAAACTCCACCCAGACCGGCCTGTGGAAACGAGGAAGTGTGTGTGGAGGGGCTGGTTTGGTGTCATTCAGGTTAGCAGGGATGTAGTGGACGGTAGACCCACCTAAACTCCGTGTTGGCACCTTTTTTTTTAGTCTGTGGAATGGAGTTTACCCATAGTCTGGCATGAATCTGTATACGGTGAATTCATCGATTCATATTCCCTTACATGTATGTAATGTCAAACTGATGGAAGGGTCTTTTAAAGGGCAAATTGCATTGGTGTTTTATTCCTATTTGACTGTTATATGTTGTTGACCTTCAGCTAGAGGTCATAGTTAACCCACAAGTTACTATATCACTGGTTGTAACATTACTCAGTATTATTACGTTTTCTGGTAACGAGCCAAGGAACGAATTTAACTTCATCACTCCTCTCTAAACATGAGATTCGAGTTATCAAGATGAATTATGTAATAGTATGTAACGAATTACTGCTTACAGGGGGGAGTAAGTGAAGTAATGACATTACTTAAAATGAGTAAAGTCAGTCATAAGTGATGCATAGCACTTTGAGTCACCTTGGCCTAATTCAATTCAATTCAATTCAATTCTGAATCAAGAAACAGGACAAGAAGCCTCCATCTGATTGGATGGGATGCTGATAATTGATAATAATTAATTATTTGTCACATATCAATTTATCAGTATAGTTAGATGCTACTTCACTATGAATGTATTTTAAATCACTGTAATATTCGTTTGGATTTAACAGCGATTTTACAGAGACTCTATGTTACTTTATGTGTATGTGTATAATATACCTATAGGGACTTTTTATATTTATTTTTATAACATCTTTTATAATGTTTATTATAAGATTTCATTGCGTACCACAGATAACACGGTGTGTTAAAGTAGACTACGCCATCTAGTGGACACATGGCAGACAAACACTATAGGGGTCAAGGGTTAAATTAAGTATAGGTGTTATACGAGATTATAATCTTCTTCTTGGGCTGTTCACACCTTCTCTGTCCTCCTTTTTTTTTTTTTTTTTTTTAAATAATCTGCGTAGATGTAGGTAATCAAGCACATTTAAGTGAGACAATATTGACCAACAGCTTTGTATTGCAGGGGTTCCCAAACGTTTTCAGTTATTGGACCCACAAATAAATGCCCATTAGAAGATTTGTTTACAGGGTTGCAAAAGTCAACTGTTACATTGCTACATTTCCATTAGCACTAAAAAGTTGAAAGCAAATTCTGGTACACAATTTTAAACCACAGCTCATATTCAAGAACAATTTAATTCAATCCTTTAGTTGTTTTTTAACACGCTGCTTGTGTTTTTTGCAATGCATATTGTAATGGATTTTTATTAAACAAAGAAACGAACAAAAAACATCCACTGAAGAAAATAAACAATCTGTACTTTTTTACGTTGTACACGTCGCGCTACGTGATGACGTTTGTTGTATCCGGAAATTGGAGTAGAGTGGGAGTTCTGCTCTTCGTACTCTACCGTGTCTTTTGACAGGACAAGGTGAAGAAGTGAAAACCACAAACATGGCCCGTAACTTTCTGTGCAGAGCTGTCAATGTAGTTCAGCTCAGCAGGTTAACACCGCCGACCGGGACGCGTTTATACTCTCAGACTCAAACGGAGCCGCTGACCGTGAGGCAGCAAAACAACGGAATAAGGTTGAGTGACTTATTATGTCAATGTGCCCAACATTTTAGTTGGAGAGTATTGAAAAGAACAGTGCGCCGCTTTTTAAAAATATGTCTATCTTGCTTTTTGCCAAACGTACACCCCTCATAAAACATGGCGTAAAACTTTGTACGAGTCGTTAGGGTCTTCTGGTAAATTGTGTTCCAACAACTGTGAGTTTGGTGATGAGTCGGCCTCTCTAACCGCTAGGCCAACCTGCCGCCCAGTGGTCCTCGGGACCCACAGCCCTGCTGGGTTTCTCTCTTACCAGCCAGTATATTGCATTCACCAGAGGACCAGGCTTGAGCACCACTGCTATAGGGCATATTCATACCGCATAGGGCAGTGGTGCCCAACCCAGTCCTCCCCTTGTCCTGCCGGTTTTAGCTCCAGCTCTACTCAGGCACACCTGAAACCAACTAAGCCTCTCTAAAACCTGCAGGACAAGGGAGGACTGGGTTGGGCACCACTGTCATAGGGCTTACAGCAGTGTTTGGTATTTAATGGGGAGTTTACAGTACAGTGACTGTATCATACTTTATGGTATTTTTTTGTATCTCTTATGGTATCACTATAATATTCATATAGAGTTGTAGGTTTGTTGTGATATTTGTATAGTATTTGTCTAATAAATATTATAGGATTACTGTAGCTCTTGTTCATAAGGGAATACTGTTGATCCCTGTACTTAAATATCAGTTTCATAGAGAATTTCTAAGCTAAAGTTAATGGCACTTTTTATTTTTCAGGAAAATTATATTGAACAATCCCAGAAAGAGGAATGCTCTGTCCTTGTCCATGTTGGAATCACTAAGAGAGAACATCCTAACTGATGTCGACAGTGACGATCTCAGGGTTATTGTCATATCAGGTAGGTATTGATATTGTGAGTGTGTGTGATAGAGAGAGATAGAGAGATTATTCTAACCTTGTCATTTGTGTGTGTGTGTGTGTGTGTGTGTGTGTGTGTGTGCCAGCAAATGGCCCGGTGTTTTCCTCTGGACATGACCTGAAGGAGCTGACGTCAGCACAGGGCAGAGAATATCACACACAGGTGTTTCAAACCTGCGCAGAGGTTAGTTGCACACACATATACACACACACACCCACACACACACACACACACACACACACACACACACACACACACACACACACACACACTAAACCACTAGCTCTTGTGTTTCAGGTAATGACTCTGATACAAGACATACCAGTGCCTGTGATTGCCATGGTGAACGGCGTTGCCACAGCAGCAGGTTGCCAGCTCGTCGCCAGCTGTGATGTTGCCGTGGCGACGGAAAAGTCCACGTTTGCCACCCCGGGTGTCAACGTGGGTTTGTTCTGCTCAACGCCAGCGGTGGCCATAGGAAGAGCTGTGCCCAGGAAGGTACGTATGAGAGTCGATGTGACAACACTGAGTACTGAGAATATACTATAGTACTGCTGATACTAGATGTTTGGATTGAAGCTGCCAAGATTCAGTATTTTTTTTAATGTATAAACAATACCCCATTTGTAATGACCCAGATAATCTCTTACCCTGGCTATGAGAAACCTGGATAAGATACCTGGGACACTCCGATATTATTCCTAGATACTGAGGCTTGTAAACATGTTACCCTGTTTACTGCTGGTTTTCCTCAGTCTTTGCCACATAACACATGAAGTTGTCATGGAGCATCCCAGTCCAGCTGAGACACTGTTAATCCCGCATACCTGTTAATGTGAATATAATGCACATTTTGCACATCCTGGATATAAGCTATAAATTCGCCTATCAAATGTACCTCCTATTTCATACCAATTTCACATTAATGTTCTTGAAATGTTGGTTGCATTATGTTTACCCCTCCAGTTGCTATATTCTTATTTATATTTTACTTTGCTGTGTCCTATTACTTTTTTGCTACTACAATGACCCAATTTTTCACATTTTTTCCAGGTTGCCATGGAGATGCTGTTCACAGGTGCTCCCATCTCAGCCCACGATGCTTTGCTGCATGGTCTGATCAGTAAGGTGGTGCCAGAGGAGCGACTGGAGGAGGAGACACTGGCCATAGCCCGGCGGGTGTGTCAGGCTAGCCGGCCTGTCGTGGCCCTCGGCAAGGCCACTTTCCAAAGGTGAGGGTCTTTTATTCTTCTGCAAGCCGTCCCTCTTCATAGTGGCTGTGTAGATGATGAGGTCAGAGGTTCTCAAAGTGAGGTTCAGAGACCACTGGGGGTCCTTGAGGGGGTTCCACGGGGTCCCCGGCAAAATGAGGGATATTTTAAAGGTGCTACATATAGCATGCTAATCACTATATCATTGTCAAGTGAGTTGTGATACCTTGGTATAATTACTGGAAACAAATGAGACCATGGTCAAGGTAATTGGTAGCCTCTATCTCATGCTAGTGGAAGTGTCAATACTTCTGTTTCTCAAACAAAGACCACATTTCCCATAAACCTCGTTGTTTGCTGTCACAAAGAGGATGTTGCTACTTGTCACCCCTCTTGCTCTGGATTGTTTTCTCTTGGTCTTTACTGAAGAGGATTAACATGTTGGAAGCAATTTGTTATTGTGAGAAACTCTGAAATTCACAATGAAAAATAACCTTTTAGCTAGTTATTATAATGTGCACCTATTTAACACCTTAACCTTCCCTGCCACCTTATACCTCATCTCAACCTTCCTTTTCATCTGATTTCTGCTCTAACCCTCAAATTCATCCTCAATAAATCCCCTCAAAAATATCAGCTTTCTACGTCTTTATCAGATGTTTCACTCTCACCACTGTTATCTGACAGTTCTGCAATTCAAACTGTCAACGATAACCTTCCCATATGGGTTCCCGGGACAAAATCTTGAAATCGATTGATACCCCTTGGATTGCATTTCCATTCACAGTGGCACTGCTACTGTTTTAAGTTTAAATCCACATTACTCATGTTTTTTGTTGTTTTTGTTCCCACCACAAGACAAATGGCTCAAGGTCGAGACGCAGCCTACGCCACCGCCACCAAGGTAATGGTGGACAACCTTGCTCTCACAGATGGCCAGGAGGGGATCCGGGCCTTCGTGGAGAAACGCAAGCCGGTGTGGAGCCACAAGACAGAGAAGGCCCACGACTGATGGGCGGATGGACTGGCCTTTACCTTGAGATTATCCCGACGCTTCCAATCGGACTTCCGTTCATTGGTGTGGAATATTGAAAGGCATTCCGGATGAAGGCTTAGGCCGCGCAGCTGAGAAGACACAGGAAATGTTGTTGGCTCAGCATCTGGCCTTACCCAACCAGGCGATGATATTGTATGTAGAGATGTAACTCACCAGATCACAAAGAGAAGTAGAGGCGTTGAACTTTCAATTGTTAAATGGCTCGAGGATTATTGTGATCAAGGTAAATAGCCGGACCAGTGCTTGCCTTAGAAGGCCACAGTGAGGAGATGAGAAGGAAATGCATTAATATCACAAAGGACTTTAATTGAATTGGGGTCCTACTAATCACCACAAACTACCAAAAGGTACCACAAAGTAAAGTATGACAACATACCAAAAAGAATCACAAAGCAAAGCACTTTTTTGGTAACGGTGGTACTTTGTGGCCATCCGTAAGACCCTGTTTTAGTGATTCATACATTGTCAGTGTCGACTTATTATTGATGTGAAATGTTGAACTATGAGCTGCTTAATTGTTTTTCATGGGTTCCAGGGTGAACTGCAGCTGTTAATGAGTGATTTTTCAAAATGTCTGAGATGATGGAAATAAAAGTTTGCAATGCTTCGGTGCATTAAGTCACTACATCACTGTTGCATCAGGTTGCATTTTTGCTGCATTGCCAGATGATGGTGTCATTGTGCTGATCTGAAGGGTGTCAGAGGCGCCATCAGCCAATGGGCCGCGCAGCACTTCAAATTCTGGCTTCCGCTTTCAAAATAAAAGTCTACAAGTGAAGAAGAGGTAAGTCAACGTTGACATTTGGTATGAAGGGCACAGCATGTCTTCAGACTGGATTTATTTGTGCACACGCATTTTCTGGTACAGATCTGATCTTTCATTGCTGTCCAAATCAGATGTTAGACATTTTTCGAACACCAGAAAGGCCAGGCAGTCAGTCTTAATTTCCACTTTCAAATTGTCCCTCCATGAATTTTCTTGGACCTACTTTATCTACAAACCAGTGTTCGATTTTTTAAAACCACATCAGGAAATGGTAGTTATATTTGTGTTGGAGCCCCACTTCCATTTTGAGATCCAGTACCAAGACCAAAATAATCTTCGACAAGGTAGACTGTCCTTACACTCTGCAGCTCAGAATAATAAACCCGAGATTGCTGCTAATCTGAAATGAATACTTGTGCTTTGAGAGCATCCAGAGGGAACAAGCTCAAACTGTAACAGGTGCTGGCTCATTGTGCACATGAATTTGTTGAGGTAATGACTGAGATACCTTACTGGTTTTTCTATTTAGGCTCTCCAAGAACAATATCACAGCCACATGAAGCCACTGAGGTGAGAGAAAAGTCTAAGACATATCATATTTTATAGGCATAATGTTTGTTTCTATGTAAAATTGAAAGCGCAATAAAAATGTTTTAAAAAGGAAAAAAAAAAGTTGTGTTTTCTCTTTGGCTCCCATCATAGCCACTTTTCTCCACTAGGGGGCAGAGTATCCAAAAGAGTAGTTCAGGCAAGCAGAGGGAGAAGGGTGGAAATCAATCTGGTAGGAATGTGCATGCTTGCCTACTACTGTGCAAGTGTGTGTGACATGGCCTCTCATTTACACCCAGGCAACGACAGATCCGCTGATTCATTTTCACCCCACCTTGTTTTATTAAGCAAAGTATAAGAGAATGGTCTGCAATTAGTCATTTAAGGAAAGAAAAAGATAACTTAGTCGGTGCAACCCAGCCTTAGGGAATGTAATGAACAGTATGGCAATACTGTTTGAGAACGATAACTGCAACACAAGAATGAGGACAGACAGGGAATGTGACTGATTAAGTGTTGCTGTGTGTGTAAATGCCAGTGGAAGTAGCTGAACAGTAGTTGATGTTGACAGTGTTGAGAACAATAAGACATAACTATGTGCAGCAATATTGCGAACACTACTTCGCACCCGTCTCTGGCTGCTGACTGCCCACTGCATATGCTGAAAATGTGGAAACTACAGTACTGCAAGTTTAGAACTTATATTACCTATCACACGGTTACACAGTAAATCAGATTTAAAACCATCAAACCAAAAAAAAAAAAAAGGAAAACTTGATCTCATGAGCCCTTGCAAAATAGCTCACTATTCCTCGAGTCTCTAATCAGGATGGGAATTTTACCAAAAACTACAATGGCCTCAGATACACACAAGTAAATACCCAATGTACTTGTACTTCATGTGGGAAAGAGAAATGCATTGCACGACAGTTGATCAGGAATAAATGTTATCACTGAAACTGAGCAATACAGGATAATCTCAAATTAATGCCCCAAAACACAACAATCCTGCTCTTTCTTCTGCGGAGGCGTTTCAAAATTAAATGAAAAGTAATAATTTCCAGTGGCTCAATCATCACTGCTCTCACTGGACATAGTATTATTTCTTCTCTTTGAAAAATAACATTCACAAGCATATAGAGTAAATCGACCTCTAATGTAAATATTTGCAACTAACATATAAAAAAATAATGAAAAAAAAAAAAAAAAAAAAAATCACTGAGATTTGCTCAGAGGAGAAGGTTCCCCTGCTACCGATAAAGTTTTAACAGCTCAGTATATTAACAAAAAAATAGTTACTGTACATTTCAGACTCTAAAAGATATATAATGTCACCTCTCGTTAATGATTCACATCCAAAAATAAAATAAAATCTTCAGTCAGTTCTTTTTCTCTCTTTCTTTTTTTTTTTTTTTTTTTTTAAAGTGATCAGTAAAAACATCAGAGGCTGGTGTGTCCTGCAACTTCACGATGCAGTGTGACGGTCAGAAGGTCAGTACTTCACACATAAAGCACAAGGATAAAGAACAGAAACAAAACAGGGCCCCTAACAACGCTAGGACAACTGCTTGTCTTTGCCACAGTGTCAGTGACTACACCTCAGTTTTTTTGTTTTTTTTCAGTGTCTCTCCACCTCTTCCAGTCTCTTTCCCCCCTCACAGCAACATGGACTCCTGCATGGCGAACGCCTCCTGTGCGTGCCTGTAGTGTGGACCTCCAAACAGCTGGGGGAGCTGCTGCCTCATGACGGGCTGCTGCTCCTGGAACTGTGTCCTGTAGTGGAGGAGGCCGTCGGGGTTCGAGGGGAAGGTGAACTCCCGGACGGGGGACATTTGGGCCCTCTGGAAGCTGGGCGAGCGGGGCATCCCCCCCGGGGAGCGAGGGGGGAACTCGCCCTCACCCTGCGCCCAAGGGTGCCCGTCTACGTCCTGCCCCGGCCCCTCCGGCGGGTACTGCGGGTTGGGCTCCCCTCTCCGATGCCCCTCGAACCTGTAGTCCGCCGGAGGGTACGCCTGCGCGTTGGAGGTGAGCCGGGTGGGCTGCCGCAGGTAGACGGGGGGTGGCGTTCCCGGGGCTTTCGAGACGCACCGGGGACGGCCCGGCGCTTCGGGGGTCGTGGGCGGAGCCGGGCGGCGGCCTGCGGTAGGTGGCGTAGGAGTTCATGAGAGCCTTCTCTGGGGAGAGGCTGTTGGGCTGCCGCTGGGTGGTGGCGTACGCCCGGTCGCCGTACGCCAGGCTCGAGGGTGGGGGCACCCGGGACGGCGGAGCGTAGTGTCTCTCCTCCCCCCGGTGGTCGAGGCTTACGCTGTAGGAGGGATGGTAGAGGGGCACCATGGTGGGCCTGCTGGGGGAGTACTGCTGCGGAGGAGTGTGGTACAGGCCCTGGGTACTGGAGTAGTTGGCCTGGACCCCGGCTGGACTGTTGAGGATCAGCGGAGGGGGTAGAGGGTGCTTGGCCACCCGGGGCCCCGTGGCGACGGAGGCAACGCTGCCGGCCAGACTGGGCGTGCGGCTGGGGCTGCCCTGGCGGAGGGACGGCGTACTGAAGGGAGTCTCGCCGGAAGCGGTCCTCATTCTGGACGGAGGTCTCTCCAGCTCCGTGGCGACTTCGAAGTCCTGCTCGGGCAGCACCGGCACGTTGTCGTACTGGGAGGCGTTGGACCCGCGGTTGGAGCCGGGGACGAAGCCCCGGGAGCGCGGCCGGCGGTGGAGCAGCGCGGCGTCGTCGGGGCTGGAGGGAGCCGGGGACGGAGCCCCTCGACGGGTCTCCCGGGCCGCCGCCGCCTTCACCGCCTCCAGCTTGGTTTCGGAGGGCTTGACCCAGCGAGGTCCGATTTCCCGGCGAGAGCTGGAGGCCGCGTTGGAGTTGTGGTTGGCCGTGGCGTGGCTCTGAGACTTCGCTCCCGTCGTGGTGGGCTGCGGTACGGGGATAGGCATGTGGGCGGGGGCCGGGATCGGTGTCACCCCCCTCTCGGGAGTGGGCTGCCGTCGCTGCTCGGGGGGGATCTCCCCCGATCCCCTGGAGCGAGCCGCCCTCTTCTCAGCCTTTTGCTGGCGGACCAGCTTCTCCAGGGAGTCCCGGCGTGCCCGGCTGGGGGGGCGGCTGTCCGGCTGGCGGTCCGGTAGAGGACTGGGGGCCTTGGGGGGCTCGGCCGGTTCGGCGTGACTCTGACCGTTCGCCACGTGGTTCACCACTGCTGCTGCCACCTCCGGAGGAAGTTGCCCTAGAGGCTTCTTGGGGAGCTCTTCCTCTTTACCTGGTGAAAACAGTGGAGACGGGTTAGAACACCACCGGGGAAACGTACCGAGCAGTAATGGCTGAACACACTGCGTGGTGTTGATTCACATCTGATGAAGAGTCACAACGGGTACATGGATTCATGCAACACCACTGCCATAGGGAGGTAAAAAATAAAGGAGAATTACATTCATGACAACACTTAATCACATTTCCACAGGCGAGGAACAGAAAAAAGGACAGAAAAAAAAGTACATCTGAAATAGTGTTTGATATTAATTCCCGGCTCACTGGAGGCGCTCAATTAGGAACTGACACTCAATTGAGTCGCCTCTGAAATTATGAGTTGCACTCCATTCCATTAAACTGTACTCAGCTGCAGCAGTAGACACGGACGTGAAAGGTCAAACAGAAATAGTTCTTGATTAATGAACCTTGTTAAATGTACTTAGACTTTTAAGTAGAGGCATTATAAAACCAAAGAGAAGGTTCGTTCACTTGCATGTCTACGCTTGCTCCTACAATAACTGTTCTACAACCAGGACATGTTACAGGTTATGACATTATTACTCTTTGATTTACTACCAAAAAAAAGGAGGAAGTAAAAAAGGTACAGTTGACAAGGACGTACACAGTGTGCAGAGACAGTAATGGTGATGCTGGATATGTCGGGGACTGTAAGGGGAAGAGTGATCTACTATCACCAGGAGGCTGAGGAGGGACCCAGGAAGTGAATCCACAAACTAAAATGCCTGTCCATGACTGTCCATGGTTTAAAGCAATAAGGGAACAACCATCCAAGCTACTTCACCTTCCCTATCCACCTTTCCCATAATCAGCGTTGATTACTGGATAAGGAAGTAAGTGCTGGATAAGTTAATGCATATCTGGTTGCGATTGTACTCAACAGCTTAAGGGAAAACCTGCCTCACCCTGTCTTGAGGAGCTGCTAACCCACCTAAAACTATTTTATCCGTCTGGTTTTGAGTGTCCAATGGTGGTCTAATAGCTGTTTCATAGCCTTTTCCACCCTGACAAGTCTGGGAAAAACACCAACCAAATTTGAAGATACTAAATATCCACACAATCCGCTATTGGTATCGAGCTTCTAAAAGCCCCATCAGTCTAATCCTAGTTTTTCTTTAGGCGTGTTATCAATAAAGAAAGGAGGCAGGAAGAGGAACACGTTGAAAAGTAGTGAATCGAGGCATTGACTCCACATTGCTCTAACCTACTTCGTCTTCTCAGTAAAGACACAGGAGAGGAAGCCACTTTAGATTGGGGATTCACCCAGCTGGAGTGTGCTCAGAGAAAGAGAAATAGGTTGCGGTGGTTGGGGGGGGAGGATGTCGTCTCTTAACTTGAACACACGACTAGAAAAAAAACTAGAAAATCAAAACTGCTAGAACCACAGGACCATAATTTCATAGCCAGTGTCCCACAGTTGACCCAATTCTGATAAAAAAACAAAAAAAAAATACAGATACAATTTTTTTCCCTTTCCTGCCAGCACATTCACTGGCGTCTGGCTTGTTGTAGCAGATGGTTTAAAGGATGGGTCTCTAGGAGCCAGTTTAACATACGCGTCCAGTGTTGGAAAGAGCTCATTATCTTGTCAGTGGGCAGACAGACGAATAGAAAACTACCGTTAAGGCTGCGTGGGCTCTGGAAGGCAGGAAAGTTGGTGTGGCCCTTCAAAAGTATTTTTCACATATACTGTGCAGTGTAAAATAACTGGTATAGAAGTTTTGCAACTCTCAGCAACTATGGTGCCATGATGGAGGCCCAGTGGAGAACCGGCTGTGGGCAAATAACTGGCCATGAAAAAGAGAGATCAAAAAAGAGGTGTAGATCAATTCAGTAACATTAAGTAAAAAGTGAATAGTCTGATAAGGTAGATTTGTTTCCGAATTTAGGTCACTATGATTCAGAAAACTGTTGTCGTCTCTACTTCAAAATTAAAGTACAAGCTACTATTACGTTTGTTTTACTGTTGGCTTTGTTTGCTAGCTAACATAGCAAAGCAACCAATGTTGACATGCAACTACTAGCCACTGCTAACGCTAGCTTCTACTAGATACGTTGGTCTCATTTACAACGAGCCAGCGATGGTTAGCTGACAAGCTAATATGATATGATTTGCTAGCTACTGAGCGGACAGTATCTAAACACACAATCAATCAGATTGATCAGTGGTGAATCAGCAGCACAGAAATGAACCATGTTTAATCAGCTCTGTTGAGACAGCCAAATTAAGCGTTCAGCTGTTCACAGCTATTGTCGCCCAAGAGCTGAGGACCTCCAACATGGCCTGCCAGAGGCTGCTTTACAGAGGTGAACAATTTTCTACTTTCACCCTTTTTGTCGCCAGAGGATGGGAGCAAAGGAAAATAGAACTGGACGAGATACAAAGAAAAGAGGGAACCCAGCCATCGCAGGACTCCAAATAAGCACTGAAGCAATGCAGCCGAGCTTAGTTAAATTATTATCAGGGAAAATAGCCGGGGCACTAGTTTGTGAAGGAAAACCCCAACGCTGTTGGACAGACAGGCAACAGACAAACGAACTGACGGACGGACGGACTGAGGGACAGATGGACAGAGACATGGAGAGGGAAGACCAGTCAGGATAGCCCACCGGTTACTGTTGTAGGAGGGAATGTGGCCCGCGCTCACGGCCACACTTTTGTAAGCTAACATCATTCGAAGGAAGAGGGAGAGAATGAAGATTAATCAAGAGAGATAGAGCAAGGTTAGAAACACAACAATGTCTAAGTGGCAGCAAGAAGGCATGTGTGTTAGTACAGTTGGATAGGTGTGCATGCGCTTTTTGGTCTGTGCGTGATCTTGTATGGTAATGCATGGTATTGTCTGTGACCATTTATACAAAGCGTAGTTTGAGTCAAGCAATCTGATTGGTGGAAGAAGTCTTCCCGTTTTCTCCTGCTTTTTATTTTTATGAACGTACAAACTTTGAAGAAAACATTTCAGACAGTACACATGCATTGGTAACCGTTGTATGAAAGCTAATACCTCTTAACTGTTATTACGGGTACTTGTGTGTAGGGCTGATCTGATGCAGGTATTATTGAATTGAAGCTTCTGATAGCTGATATTTTGTGCATGTGAATTTTATTCTACTCAGGGAGGAAAAGCCTCTGGAGACTACATTAGGACCATGCAACACTAAAAGTCTCTATCAAAAAATACTACTACTACGACTACTTACTTGTATTGGTCTTCCTAAAGACAACCAGTGTAGTATTCCTCAATTATACAATAAATAAGAAATCATATCTAATACTCAGATTGACAAAAAAGGGCAAAATCGAGCTCAACCTGCCTACTGTAGCCGCACCACCACTGTACCCATAATCACAGTCAAGAACGCCCCATTGGGTATTACTGCTGTAGTACAGTATGGTGTGCAATACTACTGTGTCTGACGTACCTGGTGCTGGCAGCTCCAGCTTTGCCCTCCTGAGCTCCGTCATGGAGTTCTGCAGCTGCTCGACCACAAAGTCGTCCTCGAAGAAGAAGTCTTTGGACAAAGCCACCTGCAGAAACTCGACCAGCTCCTCCATAGACAACTTCAACAGGTGCTCTGTAAATCACACACACACACACACATATAAGATGTTTCTACTTTTGAGAACAGAATGGTAGCTAGTAAACGTTGCAGCAGAGCAAGTGGTCTTACTCTTATGTAGCTTGAGGACAGTGTAGGACATGGCGGTCAGCACTCTCTCGCCCTCCAAGATGTAGATGTCCCAGATCCTAAGGGTGAGGGTGAAGGGCGTCTGGACACAAGTAGACCAAGAGACTATGAGTACATAAGATCTCCTTATAATGCTTTGCTTGTAGGGTTAGACTGATATATTGGGTTCGCTGATATTGACCTTTTATTAAAAGTAGTCTATGGCAGATATGACTGGAGGATCCTCCCCGACTAGTCAATCTTTTCATTATTATTTTACTTTTACTGCAGATGTCTGACCTGAGAAATCATTCCAGTGTGGTGTGGGAGGATTTAACTCAACGGCTTCAGGGGTGACAGTCTGTAAAACCTGCAATAGCAATTTTCTTTTTCTGTGCAGAGTCATTAATTTAACTGTTCAATAATGTTTGATTCTTCATTTAAAAGGCAGTAATAAATCTGCCATTGAACAGGTGTGGTGGGTCACCCTGCCTGAAGGAGCTGCCCGTCCACCTTCAAAGAATTTAATTACTATGGGCTGGAAGGTTTTGGCGTGGTCTAAATGCTTTTCCATCCCGATGAGCTCAAATTCAAAAGGCAGCTTTAATACAAAAATGTATCAGCCTTGAAAAACCCACGTCAGTCTAACCCTATTCACTGCGTGTTTTTCTGTCAGGTAGTGTGTGTGGCAGGTACTCACTCTGTCCAGGAAGCACTGGAAGAACCACTTCATCGTGTACAGACTGGTGAACACCTCCTGCTTGTCCTACCAGGGTGCAGACAAACCCATGAGAAAGGTCTGTTCAGTGCATCGATTAGGTGTAGAGAAGTGGGTGTGAAAAAAAATGAGCGTTTGAATGGTTCTTTGATGTGGGAGGAGTGTGCTACGTGAGAACGCAAATGCAAAGAGAATAAAAAACGAAACGCATCGACCTTGGCGTGGTATTTCTCTCTCCGTCGGCTTTAATCTCGTCACATCAAAGTCTGCCGCCTCGAGTCAGTGCGGACCCCCCATGCTAGTCCTATAGGCTTCAGGCTGCCAATTATTTACCTGACACCTCCCGTATGTATGTGTGTGTTTGTGTTGGTGAGTTGTAGCAACTGATAACAATAACTGTCAGATAATAAATGGTCAAAATGGGATAAAATGTCCCTCTGAGTAGGTTGGAGATGTAATTAAACCTGCTGTAATACACTTACTATATTAGTTAAGACCTTAAACCTGCTCATGCCAGATTCATGATGCATGCTAGTATGTTATGACCTTTCCTGATGCAGTCTGTCACTATAATGTGCTGATGATGACAGTGTCTTGTTTACATGTCTGACTCCTTTAGATTGACATATTTATGCTAGTATTACAATTTATGACATGATCCGGAGTTTGCGCGCCTCACCAGGTGCTGCTTCAGTTTAGGCAGCATCTTCTTGAGGATGCGATCGTGGTGCTCCTGGAAGCGCATCAGCTTGGGAAAGCCGGGAACAAAAAACCCTGATGGGGCGAGGACAGGAAAGATCGAGGAGGTTAGAACGAGAGTGAAGGCGAGAGGAAAAGGGAAAAAAAAAAAGAGGACTGAGGGAGACGTGACATTTATGGTCCACGTCTGCCTGGGGAGATCACAGAGCTGTCTGTCATGCAACTAACAGGAGCAACGCTGCACAGGGTTTCGCACCACTACCAGTATGGCCACTACATGCAACATCTCTTCTTGGTAAGACATTTTATCATATTTAAGGGTAGTATTGTATGATTTTACATTCCTTTCTGGTAATTCTGCCATATATATATATTTTTTTACCCTGCTTTTATTGGGGACCAGTCTCTCACACACACACACACACACACACACACAACAGCCCTGCTCGTTATTTGAAGATTTACAGGTATATGTAGCCAGCCACATCAGCCAATTCTCCACTGGACCTCCATGATGGCACTAGCATGCACCTGCACAGCCTCTATGCTGTATGTCTTCTCCCTAGATGGGTATACATGTTCCTGGCTTTCAGGGCCAAGAAGCGATAATCCCTTAAAACATGCATGTATATGTCTGTCTATGTGTATGTTCATAGTGTATAGGACATACTTCCTGGGTAAGGGAGTGTGTGGTGTCTGTTGCTCTGGAACGTAGCTCCAACATGCCCGCCTGCTAGTTCGTCCTGCGTTTGTCCACAGTATGATGGTATGATTTTAACATGTGTTTGACGAGAAGGGGTGTGCGTGCTCCGACATGCTATCGAGTCCTTGTGTACGTAGTGACCGACGTCTTATATTTTTATCCTATATTCACTGCTCCTTAGCCACATTGGAAAATGACCAGTGATGGCACATGATAAGTCCCACAAGGTTGTTTCAATGCAAAAATGAGAAACAATTTATCATCCTTGCACAAGGGTCTTGATTAAAATAATGATTCAAGCTATAATAAATAAAAAATAAGGAAATGTGACTACAACAGAATAAACATTTGATAATCATGGTCAGAAAACTGTGTGCCTGCCAGCCACTCCCCCGGCCTTGGACTAACCTAAAGCCTTCATGGTGTTTATGGTGCAACAGAGCGATTAGTGCACACACGCATACAAACGCAAAGATGAAAATTTCTCTTTAGGCTCAAACAGTGTGTGTGTATGTGTTACCATGCATGGCATGCTTCTGCCCAGACAGTAGTTTGACCAGTGCCCAGAAAGCGTCCTCTTCGTTCATGTACATCAGCAGTAGCGCTGTGATCTGACTCATGCCCTGGCAGTAGCCCACCTCCTGCAAACACACAGTACAATGCAGATCAATGGTGAGAGCCCTTTCCAAGCATGAGGAAGTGCTGGCTATCAGATGTCAACATCGGTCTCCTTGACCCCAAAATGCGAGGGATTATGGGTCTTTTCCTGTAGTTGGTTCGGATTACGTTCTCACTCCCAACACACTGCAGTGCAGTTCTCTTGGAAGAGGACCGAGACTCTCATTTTCAGGCGTCTCGGCGCGGTTGTTTGGTGCCACCCGAGATCAAATGGCGTTCTGAGCTGGCCAAAAGAACCGCACTAAAAAGGAGTTAACGCCCCAGAGTTAGAAAACAAACAATCCAAACATGCTTGGTGTGAACATGCCCTTAATCTCAATGGGACTAACCTGGTAAAATAAGGGTTAAATACATAAAGAATGTGAGTGTTATGTAGATCTCTGTCATAGTGGGTCATCATATGGTAACCTAAAAACAAAATACCTAAAAAACCCCAATCCTTAATCCAGAGGAAAACACGTGTGCACTGCAGAAACATGTAAACACTCAAAAGCACAGTAAACCTTTCTGCAGATAAAGTGAGAAAGAGTTTGACTCACCGTGTTGTACATGGAGTAGGCTGTGAGGACGTGGAACAGAGCCTGCTGCCTGAGAACAAACACAAGCCACACTCAACACAAAACCCTGCAAACCATTAACAGTGTAAGGCCAGGGTCTTCATTCATCCTTTCTGTTCCGATTAGTAAAACCATGAGCATTTAACCCAAAATACACGTGTGTTTTAGGAAGTTAAAAAAAAAAAAATAGTAGAAAATATAAAAAATAAATAACTAACATTTCCTTTTCATGTCATAGCCCCATGAAAACCAAGCTGAGTGACTGAGCTGTGTGTAGAATGGCAATACAAGAGATCTTGTTCCTGTATAGGGTGCATGTGTGTTCTGCTGCAGGTTTCTGTGGCTTAAAATCCATCAGAGGTTTCTGTCAACGCGATGCAGAAGTCAAGCGGACGTGAGCTATCTCACTTCCGTATCAGGAAATGTCAATGGGAGCCAGCTTTGGGGCCTCGGCTATTAGGGATTATTCAGAAACCTCACCGGGAGGGACAGCCTCATGTTTTCTTATTCAGAAATGTGAATTACTGGATCAGTTTTTACCATTTGGATTTTTGCAGCAGCACCATGCCCTCTTTTATCCATTTCTGTAAGCAATTCATGAAAGCACAAAATACCACCTGCTCTAGTCAGAACGAATGCTTTCAAAATAAATGTCAAATGTGAAAATGCGTTTAAAGTGGTTATCTTCAAAATGTGTTTTTCTATTTAGTCGTTACTCCATCTTTGGTGCTCAGACTCACTGCTGTGGCTCTCACTGCTCTTCGCCTGTCAATCAAACAGTGTGCCCAGTACTGTGACGTCTTTTCCCTTGGATTTTCTGTTGATAAGAGTTTGAGTTTCTGTTGTTTTCGGTCAGCCACGGTGGCTATCAATGCTCATGCCTAACTACCCAGTTCTTCTTCTATTCATTCCAACAACCGGAAATGTAAAACGCATCACTTCAGGAAAGGAAAGACCTACCTGAACAGCAAATGGAAAAGCTTTCATGAACTGGCTAGAGGATGAATCACTATGGTGTTATAACAATCTATGATTAAAAAAAGTAAAGTAAAAAGGACATTTGTTGCAGATTATTACTTTGAATGTTAAAAATGTTTTGAAAAGCTATGTTACATCATCACTGACTAGAGAAACATGACAGTGTTTAATAAATTCAGCATACACAATAAATTTGCACTCAATTTTGGATTTCTCTGCAGCTCTGGCAGATCTGGTCTGCGGTCCACTGAACTCGCCTGGATAATCAGGGTGGCTGTTAAATACGTAACGCTTAATTAACACGTTGGTTTTCATTGGCTGTCACTGGATCTATTGCTGAGAATAAGGCAGCAGTAATGTGGATCCATCATCATAATGACAACCCCAGTTCATTTAGGAATAAATTGCAGATTTTGCACCACAGTGCTGCTACCACTGAGCTTTCTGAAGAAGGGCCGTTGACTGCAAGGCTGCAGAGAAGTATTCATGCACTGGGCAGAGTATTACGGGGGGTACCCACTTGACATCGTAGCGATGCATGAACATAATATGGTCCCGGTAGGTGCGGTTCACATCCAGGTCAATCTGACGGATGTCGGGAGAAAGTCCTCTCGCTCTGACCTTTAGCTTCTGGAAAAGGTAGGAGAACACGGAAAGAATAAGCAAGTGTAGAGGAACGCCAGAGGAAACAACTCAGAAAATTCCCACTTTACCAGTTCATATTTCCAGTTTTGTTTGTTTATGTCACCTCAAGGCGTAATTACAATATCTCTGACAGCCACTGAAGGTGGAAACACTGATCCAGCCTGCCCAACCCTGTAATAACTTCCAAACTCACACACACAAACACACACTGTGTGCAGACTCCCTCTTGCCTATAATAATGATGAAGGTTGGTGAAATCAAATAAAGCCGGGCCGCTTGCTCGTGTATCTTTATGCAGCTTGTGCTATAATGATGGAAAGGACTTCATAAACCGGTGAGGGAGTGCGGGGAGAGTGTGTGCTTAGTGGCGATATCCCAGCTTTCTGTACCTCATAGAAGTCTTTCTTCTCCTCCTTTATTTTGGGAATGTCGAGGAGCAGGCACCACACCTCCCCTCGGAGCTGCAGGGGAATTCCCTTATAGATCCTCCTCACCAGCTGGAAGGAAGAGACATGGGGAGGAAGCCATTGTTAGAAAGGCCTTCAAAGGAGATCAGCTTTCCTTGGCTACTGGCCAGTCATGTTGTCCACTGTCGGCATGATGGAGGTTCCTCCCTGACAACAGCTGCATAAAAACAGTCTGTAAAACCTGCAGTGAAATAGTATCTTTCATTTTTTTTATTCATTTAATTGCTCAATTACACAAACAATCGCAGCATCTCGCACAGCCCACAAGCAGTGAGCGTTTAAGGCTAAAACTGTGTATGCGTGAACACAGCGCCCGGGCAAATGGAAAGGGCTTCAGAAGGTGAGCCGCCACCATCTGGCTGGACGAGCTCCAAGAGAGATTGTGGGTAGAGAGGTTGAGACACAGAGGGGGGGGGGAGGGAGAGAGAGACTGCTATGCATGCAGAAAAGTCTAAAGTAATTCAATGTCCACGAAAAGATGAAAAAAAAAAATCTGTTGGACTTGGGGTGAGAAAGATTAAGTCTTAAAACCCAAACTGCTGGAACAGCAAAGCTAATCGGAGCAGTGAATTCTCCTTCTACCGCGATTAAAAACCAACCGGTCGGAACGGTTACGAAGCAGATATGGGAGATGTTATGAATGGTGTGTGTGTGTGTGTGTGTGTGTGTGCTATATAGGTGGCTGAAAGGTATAGGAAAGAGCAAAGCCCTCCTTTGCCTTGCCATCACAGTTGAAAGCTATGCTGCACATGACAAGATGATACTCAAGTGTGCCATTGGTAGGCAGGCATGCGCGAGGCTGATCACACTTAATCTATAATCCTGAAATGTCTCTTTGCTTCTGAATTATTTATGATATTGCAGAAAGAGAAAGAGGGAGAAACAGTAAGCGGTAGGGAGAAGAGATTAATCTATACAGGAGATGTGTGAAGGAGAGCGCAGAGATAATGAAGAGACATGCATCAGCTCCTGTCAGTTGACTCGACGGCCATAAAAGAACGATGCGGTACATGTGTAGTAAGTGATGCGTGCGGTGAGCGTTTCCTACCGTGGCTCCCAGCGTTCCGGTTAGGAGTCAGGATGCACGCGTGTCATCTCATAATTAATGTCTGTGTGTGTGTGTGTGTGTGTGTGTGTAGCATCCGAAGCCTCCCTCCATCAACCTCCCACCACCACACTTGGGACTCATAGTTTCTAGTGCAACAGCCTTGTAATTAGGCTCTGATGAGCTAGTCAATGAGAACATCTGGTAGACTAATCATCCTTTTATGTGTGTGTGTGTGTGTGTGTGTGTGTGTGTGTGTGTGTGTGTTCACTTTCATGCATATGTGCAAACAATTACTTTTTTTGCGCCTCTGTTGTGCATTTGCGTGTGTATGCTTATGTATACACGGTACCATGGAGTGAGTGTGTGATAGCTCCTGAGCACGTTAATGTGTGTGTGTGTGTGTGTGTTGTGTGTGTGCATCTGTGCTGAAGCGGCATATGTGTGTTAATCTAATCCCTCCCTGGCGAGGAGGTCTCCGCTCCTCACTGCACTCTGCGGAGCTCCATCTGCAGCATCGATTGACTGTCACTTCACCGCCGAGCTCCGCGAGGACCCTGAATCAGCAGTTGGTACCCCCCCCCCCCCCACACACACACACCCATCTCCCCTTCAACACCCCCCTGCCAACCCCTCCTCCATGAGTATCATCCACCCTCTTTTGCAATGTGCACTGTATTGATTTGTTCTTGTTTTAGGGGCCACAATCTGCCTTCAAGATGCCACAACCCCATCAAGATCATGTCGGCGCTCTGCAAGATATTTGATTGGACATCATTACGAGCATTAAGCCAAATACTGGAAACCTCAATTCCATTTAATTTACGTGTGGCATGCTTTTAAAAAAAAGAAATAAATAAGCTGATGGCTGCTTTGCAACTTTGCTTGGCTCCCTTGTACTTTGTACCTCAGGCTAAATGTTGTTTGCACCCGGCCAATGAGGAAAACAAAATACAGACGTATCAACCGTGACCTGTTTACTTGCTGGGCAAAAAAGCATGGTGCTGGCTGACAACGAGAGAGAAAAATAAATCCTCGGAGCAAAGAGAGAGAAGAGGGAGGGAAAGGGACGGGGCGGGAGGTGGGGGGGGGGGCTTAATGCTCCTCGGCGTCCTTGGTTGTCGCTTGCCACGAACAATTCTTTGAAACGGAGTCGAGGCAAAGCGAGGGAACGAGGCTCACTCTTTCTGCCAGCGCGAGTACATTTCAAAGCCCCCCCCCCCCCATTCAGTAAATCCCTGCTGAAACCAACCGTACAACTGAAGGACATGGTGATGCGCCCCAGGCAGCGCCCCACACACACACACACACACACACACACACATCACAATCTGGATGTAAAAAACCCCATCAGGCACTAATGAGGACAGCTCTAACTGATCACTGACTCCCTCTAACCGTCCTTGTGGGAGGCGAGCTGAGGTAAAGCAACACTCCTTTACATCTGTCACCAACAGAGAGAGTGGAATCGTGGGTAGACTCGGACCGACGCGGGTTTTTGAAGGTCGATACCGGCACTGTTGGATTTGTGCAGAGATACAAAATGAAATGAAATACAAAAGCATTCAGTTTCCACCAGGGAACGCCTCTGATTTAGACCATCACGGGACACTAAAACTCTCCACTGAAACCCATTATAATGAAATTCTTTTAGGAGGGTTAACAGGGTTTAAGGCAGGTTTCATTTTATAGGAGAGGAACCTCCATCGTATCGGCTGTGGACAACACAGATTTCTTAATAAAAGGCCAATTTCTTCAAACGTCATATCTGTCTAGAAGCAGAAGATGAAAGAAATGTGAACTGTAATGTTTGACACCAGCAGTGAGACGGACAGAGAGAGAGAGAGAGATCACCTTTTCACTGTTCTTGTATTTGTCCCAACTCTTCAGCATCTTCAGCCATTTGGTGGTCCTCTCCACCTCCGCGTGTTTTTGCTGAAAGGACACAGGGACGTGTTAATACTTCACGCCTGTCAGCCGTTCTTTGCTGCATTCATGTCCTGTGGGAATAACCGTGCTCACAAGTTGGAAGCCGTTGAGACGCCATGATTGAAGTTTTCTGTAGACTTTGCTTGTTCTGATCAGCTTTTTCACACTTAACACACACATGTTAGTGGTGATACATTTAAAATGATGGTGAAATGAAAATGTTTGTTTTGTTTGAAATGTCATTCTCTACACTTGACATGTTAGAGATTTTTTACTACCTGAAACCTGAGCTGACCAGTATATTCAAATGGGAGCAGCTTGTCTTTCCCATGGGACATGAATGCAGCATTTGATATGTCAAAAACCACGAACACAAAGTAACATCCCAGGTTGAGAAAATTTTCTAAGCTACCGGAGGAGATTGAAAGAAAGCTGGAACGCAGCATTGCTCAGCGTTAAGATGGAAACCTTGGCTGCTTGTAGGATGAAAAAAGGGTTTTTCTTTAGAAAAACCCCCCGATAGAAAGTGTTCCAGAAGCAGCTGAAAAGCAAGCAATGAATGCAAAAGGCCTTGGGCACTATTTTTAAACTGCTTATAATGAACCCTTGGAATAAAAGGCTTTTAAAGTGATGCTGGAACACCTTGGATCCAACTTTCTACACCCTTTGAGCGGTGCTGAGGGCGACTTGTGGTAGAACGCGAACATACAAGATATTTGGGAGGCGAGCTTTCCACGTTCTCAGCAGCCACAGCTCTATTCCTAGAGTGTCAGTAATGCCTACTTGTTTGAAATCAGCCCCTTTCTGTTTCGGCCTCGGCTACGAAGGACACCGGTTGGTTGGTGAAACGGGAGTTGGAGAGAACTAACGTCACTCACCTTCTCTTCCACCGAGTCATAGGAGGGCAGCTCGTTCTCGCTGATGAGGGGAGAGAGAACAGGAAAGAGAGAATGCAAAGGAAAAAATTGAGAAGAAAGGAGGGGAGGGTGAGGAGATAAAATGCTTTAGTACTTAGAGTCTTTAACTTATCTCACAACCCACAGTTTATTTTTAGTCATGTGCTTACTGTCAACACATGCAAGGGATTAATCAGAGTTTAGTCGACCCCGCCTGATAAGTATGGCAGGTGCAAAGAGTCACTCCGTACTCTGTCTTGTTCAAATTCACAGACAGCTGTTGTTTCTGTATGAGGAGGACATTTTGACAGACTGCTAGTGTCAAATTCTTTCTAGAAAATGTCGACCGCCCAGCCGAATAAACGGCGGCCGGGTCGGCGCTCGCCTGACTCTCCCTGATGTACTTAGCAAAACGAAATGAACGTGAAACATGTCAGCGGGCATGCAAACAGGAAATAACATTCCTCCCTTTTGGCTTATCAGGGTTTCAAAATCCCCGAGGTCATCAGTAAATTATCCGAGGGAACGAGGTCGCTGACTATTCTGATTTCCACTGTACTGGATACTCCTGGTAAAACAGCATCAACCGGCCATGTCCCCCCCCCATTAGGAAATAGCTGAATATTAAATGAATGAAAAGTAAGATAAACGCACAGATTTCAATGAGGTCAGCTGAATAGTTTGTGCAGTTTGTGCACTCTACAAAAACATTTTCAGCATTCCTCCCCGACTTCCTTCCTGACTTTAACAGATAACATTATGCCCCCGTGTTCAAGCTGACCAGTGAAAGTTGGATATTCATTCTACTGCTTTATCGATACAAAACGCCTGCGATATGAGATCACGCCGAGAGAGGAAGGAAACTCAGCGTAACCTTTGACCTCAGACCCAACCAGGAAGTCCACACGGAGCAGCCGTGGGGGAACAGCACGTTCCATCTACTGGGAATGTAACAGTCTTGGCGGCCCCAAGTGGCAGCTAGAGGACAGCGCTCTGAAATGTTTTGACGTTTGAAGGACTTCATCACCCAGAAATTATGACATATAAGTCAGTAAACTCCATGCTCCTTAACCCCATCTTTTGTTTTTTTCTTCTCAGCTGCTGGTAGAGGTGCTTCACTTTTCACATTCGTCACTGGAGAAGATTTCCTGCGAGTGACCATACCCAACATCTGACATTACTTTGGGCATACAGGGCGAATCTATGGGGTTTCAATTAGTGGGGTGGGACGCTGTTCTCTATTGGAGCAACTTTGTGATTTAAACTATTAAGTCGGGGGTATTCTTACATAAACATCTTCTAAAATTCGCTAGTGGCCAGCCCTTTTTTCCTTCTAGCCCGTCCATAAATAAGTGCTTCACTCTGTCTCTGTGCTCTAACGCCCTGTCAGTCAACATGGCTCCTAAAGCCTAGGACGTATGAGGAGGTCATATCTCTTCTTGGCCCATCTCTCCCTCCCAGTCCATCTCCAGCCCTGAGCCTCATCCCTGGGCCTCATCTTCCTCTTCTGCCCAGACGACGACCTTAACCTAAGGGTGCTTCTGTTCCCTCTGTCTCTCACGATCATATAAGCCATGGGTTGTACGAGCCCCATCGCTTTCTTTCTTCCATCATCTCCCCATCTCACTCTCCATCTCCCTCTCTCCGTCTTACACTGTGTTCCTATGGCCGGGCCGCAGCCCCAACACTGATGCCCTGTGATTGTGGCTAACCAAGCAGTTTCCTGCCTACATGTGCCAGCCTATATATAACGCTTTAGCACACTGCTGTTTAAGAGCCTCGTCGCCTCCCTGCTGGCCCTGCCAAAGCCACACACACACACACACACACACACTTCTCTCAGCACCACTCATCTTTACAGCCTCTCATTTTCTCTTTTCCCCTTCAAAGTGGTACTACTGTTCAACCTACGCTTTTAAAAAAGGTTATTAAGTTAGTTATCAGAAATAATGGGTTGTCGTGTGTGTGTGTGTGTCCTTACTGGAGGAAGCCGAAGCGGTCGATGACTTTGTACAGGTGGAAGTTGGTGTCCTCCCAGGGCTCCACGACGGCCTCTTTTCCCTGAAATCAAGAGGTGGGTGGGCTGTGAATAACAGCGACTCTGAGATGTGTGCGTATGGCGAACAAACAAACCCTCCTGTGGAGAGCGTACACATCAGGAAGTGTTGTTGTGATGTTACCTGATGGTTATATACGATGACAAAATGAACGGTGGATATTGATGGAGCTGCCAATTATATGCCACCCACGCTCTTCGGGGGCAATCGTGTTTTGATTGGCTGGTAGATTATGACGAAGCCACGACTCCAGTGCCCTTGGAAGTGTGCGTAGGTGCGTGTGTGTGTGTGTGCGAGAGAGAGAGAGAGAGAGAGAGAATGAGAGAGCATGCACATGAATGAAAGAGCAGTGTGTGTGTGTGTGTGTGTGTGTTGCTACTAACAGGTGTGAAATGAACAGACAGACGCCCCACCTGCGTCACCGTCTGACTCCAGGCCTCCCGAAAAACTAGTTCTGGTTAATTTACCATCATGGGCCAGTGAAATGGAAAAACCCAGGAGGTAGAGTGTGTGTGCGGAAGGATTATGCGGAGGAGGACGGGGAGAGAATATCAAAGGGAGAAAGAGTGGAACGGCGGATAATGCGCGCAAGAAAAAGGTGGAAAAGGGAGTGAAGGGAAGGGCAGAGTGCAAAAAAAAAAGAAGCATTTCAAAATGGCTCAAGATCATTTGTCGCACGTCACACCGCCTCTAGAGGGGCAACACTACCGATTCTTTGGAACCAATACGACTACTGAGTACTTTATTAAGAAGATGGGCCAGTAGGAGTACTGATCCAAGTACTTTGCAATATTGCAGACCATGCTGCCTAGGGTTGGGCTAGTATAAAACAACTACAGGAACAACTGCATCTGTTGCAGCATGAACTTATGATCCAATGATAAATGGCTAGGGGATGTATGCTATGCTAGCTGCTCATGTTTTTCTACACTGGTCAAACAGCTTATTCAGACTATTAGTTAGATCTGATAGTTATCAAACTATCAGGTTTAACAGAACAGTGTGGCAGGTTAGGTTTTAACACTTGCTGTTCTGCCTCCGAACTTCACCGGCAGCAGTATTTTGACATTTTCACAGGTCAAGAGCCACTTTTCTCCCCCGCCTGAAAATGTTGCAGCAAAGTGCATGTTATTACAGCGCCGATATCAGGACAGCTTCATTTGCCTGCATATCCCGACACCCCAGATGCCATCGGTGGACCTCTAACCCTCTCAGCCGCCCACCTTTCCTGTCACTCTCTGCTGCTATCCACAGTTTCTTTGAAAAATAATGCTCGAAAAGCAACCGAGAGAGAGAGAGAGAGAGAGAGAAAGAGAGAGAGAGAGAGAGGGAGGGAGTCGGTCGGTGGTCTTGCAGGTCAGGTCTGAGGAGCAGATGTTGAGGCGGCGGGTTTCTAAATCCATCTCCTCCCTCGGCATCTGTCCCACAGCAGAGACACGCCAGTTAAATAAATAGGTAGGAATCAAAACACATCTGTGAGGATTCAAAAGACCTCTGTTTTTCTCTCTCCGACCTCAGAACGTGTGTGTGTGTTCACACTCTCAAGGTAAGGACACACACAGACTGTGTCTAAAACCCATGTCATCTACTGGCTGGATAATCTCTCTCTCCCTTTGTCTCTCTGTCTCGTCATTTCTCTCTCCGCTTCAAATCAATGTCAGAGTCAAATCGAAGCATGAGCCTGTCTGGTCTTTCACTTTGTCAAGCATCCTATAATTATATGTCAACGGCTCTATGATCTGCTGTAAGGTTACAGTCATGTAGGCCAGTGTCTCTCCACACATTCTGTTGATAGATATATACCATATATACCATAATACCATATATACCATAATATCTGAAGAGTCGTCATCTGATGTTCCTCGTTCAATATCTAAAACTAAAAGCATCTAGTCTGTCAACCACATTGAGTTCCCTACTTACCTACTACCAATAATATACCAATACTGACCCTCTATTATAAAATCAGACATCGGCCAGTCAGTGTCGATATCTCTGATATGATGGAGTTTGTTTGATTGCATATTTATTGTAGAATTGATCAATACTGGTTGTCTCTGGGAAGACACTAACCTGAATTGATGATTGGTCATAAACATTGTGAGCGGACACAAGTATGCATGAATGTTTTGTTGTTATTAGTATTAGTAGTAATAGTGGAGAGTTTAGTGCCCCATGATGGTCTAGATCCTGTTTCAGAGGCTTTTCCATCCTGCCAAGAATGTTTGTTTTGGCATGAAAATGATCAAATTTAAACAAATTGAATATTGGCTCAAAATATCGCAATCCAAAAATATTGCTAACGGCATCGGCCTTCAAAAACCAATAAATGGTCGAACCCTAGTGATGAGAGACCGTCTTCCTCAGCCGTGAAGGAATGCCCGTCGCCATCAACTGAGGAACAGCCCGTCTGGTGTAATGAGCCTGGTGTTGTGATAACGACTCCATTAAAGTTCCCGATGACACCGGCACCTCATCCCGCCTCGCCGCACACCTCTCCTCTCGCCATCGAGGTCAAATGACATAACACAATTAAACCCAGTGTCATAGCACCCCCCACCCCCCTCCTCCCCCATCTCTGCATGGTCTCTTAATGAGGCAGCTTGATTAAACTGCTCGCTGGACTGAATCAAAGCAGCTAATTTACAAACCAAGCGTGGTGGGCTGGTCTGACTGATACCGCAGGGCTCGGAAACAAGAGGCGTCACCGCTAGGAAAAAAACGTCCTATGGAGCTCAGCACAAGCATCGCACACGTCGGGGGAAACGAAACCTGTAATCCAGCAGCTATTACTGTAACATATTACAGAGGCACCGCTTTTATAACTGTGTATTTATTATAGTATAAGTATGTGCTGATCGCAGAAAGTTGTCCTGTTGTGAGAGGTCATCGGAGTTAATGAGTTGTGTGAAAAATGTGAAGTGTGAAGATTCATTCATTTTTCACGACGTAGCGTGACATTAAGGGCTGAGACCTGGCGCAGTGTTTTCTCATTCTCAAAATACCACCTGCTCCAGTCAGACGGTAAATTTAGACCTTTCAGCATGGGCGTGAACCGGGTATGGTAAGGTGTGGCACCAAGAGAGCCCAGATCTGATGTCATGGCTTTTATTATTATAATAGAAAACAGCAAATCTATAAATAAATCTATTAGGAAGCCATAAAAATAAATAAAATAAAATAAAATGAAATAAAATAAAATGAAATAAATAAATAAATAAAAATAAATAAATTTAAAAAATAAATCAATCACATCAGGAGAACATTCAGGTCCAAAGTTCCCTCCAAACTAATAATAACTAATAATTTATAAATAATAAATATACATTTATAAAACAAATAACAATAATAATAATAATATCTTCGCCGTCATTGCTTCACTTAGTCTCAGCCAATAACATCACCCCGGCCCATGACATCACACTAACCCCGCCGGGAAATTTAATGAATAACTCCTCATGTCTTTTCCACACAGTTTCATCTTTGAGTTCTGCTGGAGAGATTTTTCCTTCCCTCTGACACAGTTGGAGTACGGTCCGCTGAACGAGCACACAGGCCTGACTCATCAGGGCAGCTTAACGCTTAATTAACATGTTCATTTTCTTTGGCTGTCACTGAGCTGCTGCTGAATGAGGCAGCAGTAGTGTGGCTACATTTATAAAGGAAACTCAACGGTAAACACGGTTACCGGTGAGTTTCACGAATAAGGTGAACGATGTTTAGAGAGTACTACGGGAGGGGCGGGGCTTCTTACCGTACCTTGTCATATTTGGAGACTATCTCGGCCCGTTCCTGCTCAAGTTTCACTGCCGCGTCCTGCTCAGTATCAGACGCTGGAGAGCCGACAGAGGAGAGAGAGAGGAAGGGGCAAGAGGAGAGAAGGGAAGACAAATTAATCTCGACAGGTCACAATTCAAACATTAACGGCTGCGCCGCTATGCTCAATGAGCTGCAAGCAAACAGCAATCAAACCCACTTTGCCGGTAGCAACGTTTCTGGGCTTTTACACAAGTCAAGACAGGTCCATCTTTGTTATTGCTGAACAGGAGATTCGGGTGACAGCAGCACAAACATCTAAAAAAAACACTTTTAAAATGCAATTACACAAACAGACAAACAAAGTCTAAAATACTAAAACTCCTAAAGGTTTCGACCCAAAGAGACAGAGCTTTTGGGAGGTTGTCTCGTTGGTCAGCTTACCCATTATTATTATGTGTCACCTATGTGTCCCTGGGAGATCATTCACTTTGGTGCTTCATACTAACACTTATAGTAACACTCACAGTAGACCAAAAGTGACAGAACGAGAAGTTGTTGCAGCTCTAAAGCTAAGCGGTGGGTAATAATTTACATGTGGCCAAGTCTGGCAGTTTTGTGTAAAGAAACGACATGAAATATAATAGAAAAATAACGTGCTGTTTTGAAGTACCTGGGACTATTTTCCCCATTTCTATAAGAAGTGAAGGTGGCAATGGAAACCTATGGTGTCAGCCTGAGCTCAGCCTGTGTGTGTGTGTGTGTGTGTGTATGCAGGTGCATGCTGATGAAATGAGCCACTTGAAAATGAAGGCCATTGTAACAAAGACCTCGCTGTGGGAGAGAAAGGCTGTCTGTGTTTGCTGAGCCTACGCAGTGCATTGTGTGCATGTGTGTGTGTAATTGGCTTGCCCTCGCAGCAAACACCAATGAACAAACACACACACTTCTCACTTCTCCATGTACCGCACCACTGCAAATCAGTTTCCTATCGTAGGTTCCTCTCCTCGTGTTTAACATTGGATGGAATCGGTCAGTCCACGCACACACACACACACACACTTCCTGAGTCGACCACCCATGGGAGGTTCCTTACATCGGAAGTGAGTTAACAAAGCTGGCACACACTATTAAGTGGGGTCATGTTGTGTGTTTGTGTTGGAACACAGTGTGAGGCACGTTATAATGGAGGCATATAATGATTTAGACCTGGACTCACTAAAAGCACCAAACAGAAAAGCAACTAGCAGGCAGCTTGCTATCAAAGGTATTTCATGGCAAATAGCCTCGAAGAATAAGATGTTCCCATGGCACATTTTTGAGTCAGTCAGGTACTAATGGAAGCGGTGTGTGTGTGTGTGTGTGAGTGTGTGCTGGTTATGATACATACTTTGAGGCGAATGCCAAATGCATCTTTGAAATGTTTTTGAACGGTTATTTAAAGTGATGGTGATTTGAAAACCCGCGCAGACACGAGTCCAATCACCACGTCGTTACTGTCCCTGCAGGAAAGAAAAACGACGCTTCAAACCGACGACCACCGATGAGGTCGCAGCCTCTTCACTCCCCCAACCCGACGCGCTCAGGAAGTGATGGTGGGGGAGAATGGGCTCTCAAGGGAAGGGTAGCTGTTGGATTAGGTTTTTGGAGGAAGTCCTTAAACAGACAGTCAAATTTAAAAAGGTCCTATTATATTCAGTTTTTATGACTTTGTTTTCAACTGTGATTCTATCGGTATCAACTTTCAATGTCAGTCAAACCCTAGTAGTTATGCAATTTATTAATCCTCTTTTTTCAAGTTTTCAGTCCTCATTCAGCAGGAAAGTATTCTGACTTCCTCTGTGGGCCTCGTGTTAGGGTTAGGTTTAGGGTTGGGGGGGGGTGACTGACCGGAATCATAATATGTCCCGAACAAACGTGCCCCTTATTGAGCCAGCCGGCATTTTTACGACGGGGTGGCGGGACAGTGTGTGACGGTGAAAGGCATGTTGCTATGGGCTGCGAAGAGGCTGTGGGAGTTCATACTCAACATAGCACACAGTCTGGGCCAAATAAACAAATACAGTAAAGCCTTTACTGCTGGGAATTCCACCCCAGGGGGCCTGTGGTTTCCATAGTGAGACGGGGCGGAATTGGAGAGGAAATGGGACCCCCACCCCCCCCCACCCACAAATACTAAAGCTTAGCCTTAACCCCCCTGCAGACATATTAGTATTCCTCAGTGTCCGGGCTTAAGCTAAATGCAATTAGACCTCTTTCATGCTCCAGGAATCACATTGGCATCCGTGACTGGGTCTGGGTGTGTTTCTGTTTGGGGGGGCTACGAACCCCCATTTCATTCAAGATTGCGTCCCGGACTCTTGCGGTTGAGTCGTATTTAACTGTGGGGAGATACATCCTCTAATTGGGAGAGGTTGTACTGAATTAAAATGGACCCCCGGAAGCCCCCTCAAGGACTTGCGGGGGGTCTCCGGGGCCCCGCTGTGAGAACCACTTGTCTTAAGAGCCGACCACTCTCGCTCTTCATCCCGCTTATTCCTCATCGCTTGGCAAGACACCCCGCCGTCGACTGCCCTTTCACCTCCTCCTCTCAGTGAAGGGCCACTCCTCCCGTTGCTCCTTTCACGTCGGCCTCCAGCGGTGAGGGGGCTATGTAGGCCCTGGCTAACTTCCCCCTCCCGTTGTGATTAAAATGTCCCCGCCTGTCACCCGCTTGGCCAACTCAATATCACCCTGGCCGCCGCTTTGCCACTCACTCCTGCTCTGTACGCTGCATTCGCCTCACGTTGGGAATTACCGTCAGCGTGACTTGACCGTTAAAAGACCCGGAAGCGTTTCTGTGTTTCAACTCCGAAGCCATCAAGACTCGGTGTTCAAACTTTTCTGTAAGTTTGCTTCCTGCTAAGCTTTTTCCACATTTAACACACGTACACTTAGAGATGATTCGTTTGAGTTCACGTTCTTCCAGCAAACTAAAGAAAAACCTAGTTGTTGTCAATGATGAAAATCATTCATACTGTGTTTTTATTTGAAATGAATTCATTGTTTCTTGTACTTGACTTTGGATACTTTCTTGTTGGTGATGTAAGAATTCAGTAAGCTGGAGCAATCGGGCTCCACCGGCAAAGCCTCAAGCTCTCATCATTTACCACCAGAAAGCTCTCATCTAATCTATTTCCTATCTCATGTGAATGCAGCATTAGAGCCGTTTATGCTGCCCCTCCCTCCATCTTACTTCCTCACAGCAAAGTGCAAAGCTGTTATTTGACATTCGGAGTGTCATTATTGGAGAAATGGAACACAATTATTATTATTATTTTCATATCAGATTGCTGACCAGAGAAATCATTTGAATGCGGGTGGGTGCAAAGAAACCTGCTTTACCCTGCAGCCCAACTAACAGAATTTCATAGATATTGGTTTTAGTGTGACACAATGGTCTAAATGCAGTTTTAGAGGCTTTTCATATCGTGCAAAGAATAAAATACTGTGAGAAAAATGTAATCCTTGTAATGTTTGGACTTTTTTTAGGGCATGGGTTAGGGTTAGTGGTGAAATTTAAGGCCTTCGACAACCCATATCGGTTGAACCCTAGAAGAAACAGTCTAGTCGCAAGATACGTTTGCTATCGTGACATCCAAGACTTGATCTGATCTGCTGGGAAACCAATTCTGTCTCAAGGGAAGTTTCACAGGCAAAACCAAAATCTACTTCTTGTTTTTTACCCCATCCCTTAGCATCCCACATACTGTAGGTGCAAAAAAAAACCAAAAAACAATGTTGGTAATGTACACGATGGCCATCAAAAGCCTGGTTTTGAGCATTGCCCTGTACTGTGACAAGTTGAAGAAGCCATCCGATGCCTGACAACGGCATCGGATGGCTTTCTCTTCTGAGCTGGTGCGACGTTAAAAAACTGGAAATGTCTGGCTGCATGAGACGAGGAGACATTTCACAACAAAATCTATTTCAGCTGGCTACCATTAAGGTACAGGCCTGTGCTGCCATGTAACAAGAAGTGTCCTGTGGTGCATTTGTCTTTGTTCCTCATTATTATTGCTGCTAAAGACTGGGACTGACAATCAACAACATGACAGGCATAATCATAGCCTTCTCGTTTCCTCTCCCTAGCTTCCGTTTGGCTGCTGTAATGAGCCCTCTTTGTTCTTTATGATAAGGAGTCTTTGCTCGCTACAGTCGTTTGCTCTTCCTCACCCATTGTATGTGCATCTCTCTCCCTCTCTGAGTTACTATCTGCAGAAGAGGAATAATAATAATAATAATAATAGTGGAGAGGTTGGTTGGAGAATAACTAATTTCCTGTCCTTTGTTCTTACGTTCACACTTCACTTCGTTCATCTGTTGCATTTGCTCAGCTGCAGCGTGTGTTCAGGCCCTGAGGCCAAGGCTGACCACTGTTCCCAACATGCCACCTCGGCCACCCATCGGTGGCTATGCACCCGCCGAGCACCCAGAGAGAGACACACTCAAAGCTTCTTTTGAATGCACTTTGCTGCTGAATAGCCTGCCAAGGCTGTCTGGAGTTAACGCCATAGAATAGGTGAACTCTCTGTACTGTACAGCGTGAACAGACAGATTTAAAGGTGCCCTACGTACAATTTTTAAACATCAATATATCTTTGTCAAATTAATTGTGATCCCTGGGTATCACTACCGTCAACAAATGAGACCACGGTTCAGATGATTGGTAGCCTTTCACACCAGTGGTATTTTTATTGCTAATGTTTCTTAAAATTAAATGACCACATTTTCCATAAACCCTGTTGCTTCCTGTCACAAAGAGGATATTGCTACTTGTCTCCCCTTCCACTCCCATGTGTCTTTGTTTTCTCTTTGACTTTACTAATGTGAATAAACATGTTAGAAGTGTTCACATTTTTCCATCAACCTTTCACTCATACCATCATCTGACATTGCGAGAAACTGAAAGCTTTAGCTCCATTTGCGCTGGAAGAACAGCACCCTCTTCCTGTTTTGTGCCGTAAAGCAATACAGCAGATTTCCCGCCAAATGCGAAACCTGTTGGCACACAATGTAAAATTCAGTGTCAAGGCCGGTAGAGGCTGCCAGACTTCTTGCCAATGGTCTCATTTGTTTATGACAATTATACTAATTATGTCTCAAAATGAGCGTGGTGATGACTTATTGATGTTAAAATGTTACACATGGCACCTTTAAATAAGCACTGACTGTGCTGTTGTGGTGACAAACCAATGCAACATGTGCACACACACACAAACACCAAATGATGTCACCCACTAACCAACAGACAAGTGATGAGGCAACTGTAGACACTATACAGTATGCCATTATGTGCCATTACTTTGCTTCCAAAACAATCATCCATCGCCCAGGCTGCATTTAAAACCTGCTCTGACATGAACCTCACCACACGACCATGACTTGACCTCAGAATAACTAGCAGTGACAACCGTGATATGAACGACTTCAGCCATGATCCCAAAATCAGGATATTGTAAAACAAAAAAAAATGCCACTGCCAGACCATCACTCACACTCGCAGATGGCTGAAACTAGAACTAAATACTCCAAACAATTCCTCTGTGCAGCAACAGTCCAGGAAGCATCAACAAGCAACAAGTGGGACTTGAACAAAAGCTACATCTGTTGTGCTCGGATATATATGAGGAGACGTGCAATGACAAACCATTTATGTCATGCAAAGAACTAGGGTTTGACATGGGGTTTTGAAGGTAGATACAATAGCCACATTTTTTAATGTCTATAGTTTGAGCAGATTTTCAGTAGCTTTAAATTTGACCATTTGCATGCCAACAAATTCCAAAAATAACAAGAATTCCCCCAGAATTGTATTCTAGGAAAGTGAAAAAGGGTCTAAAACAGCATTTAGACCATGGGGCACTAAAACTGTTGAACTCTGTTACAGACTTCCCATGGACAACCAGTGTAGTACTGATCAATTACACACTAAATATCTAATCAAACAAACGGCATCATGTCCATTGTATCATAGGTGGACGACAGTGACTGGACCATATCTGATTTTTAATAAAAAGCCAATATCAGACCCATATATCAGCAAACCAAAGCAATCGGAAATGTCCACATCACTCCTTATATTTCTAAATTAGAGATAATAGGCGCCCTCAGCAATTTCATCTTTTACCTCGCTTCAAGCTGTCAAGTGAGTCCTCCAGGCGAATCAGAGCCTTAGTCCGCATTGGTGACAACTCAGTCTAACACACAAAGAATGAGACAACCTGAACCAGCCCATTACATTACCACCGGCCCGGCCACACAGTCCCTCACTGCTACATACCAATGGGCAAACAAAAGAGGAAACACATGAGAGAGAGGCAAAGAGGAGTGAGATCAGAGATGATGAGTTCGAGAGCCTCTGCTGTCACAATGCTACTGTTTGTTACGGTAGGTACGAGAGAGAGAGAGAGAGAGAGAGAGAGAGAGAGAGAGAGAGAGAGAGACTGACTGACTGACTTCAGGAGCAAGTCTGTCCCACTCACAACATTCCCCACCCAAACACAACAACACAACAGGCCCCATTCAACACATCAGAGAGAAAGAGAGAGAAGGACACGGGGAATAGCAGTTTCCACCCCGCTAGGTTTCCATCCATCTGTCAAGTAAATTCAATAGAAAACCTTTGAAATGCAGCAGAAAAATAAAATGCAAATGAGGTGTTTGCATCAGGCTGAACTTCTAAAAAGTGCCTGCAGGAGAAAAACGGGAAGTCTTTACTTTCTAGCTGTAAGTTGTTATTGTTCGCCAGTGTCAGCTTGTGTCATACTTCTACTTCTATGGGAATGAGAGCAGGTGTGACATTTCTGCAAGGACGACATTTCAGAACGTGCAAAGCCACTTTTCAACTGTTGCGCAATGATCGCCGAGTCGACCACACCGAGCCGTTATGAGTTTCCATTGCTACTTATCGCATAATTTTTTTAGCGATGAGAAAAAAACCCCAATATTTATGTGATGTTGAGGAAAGCGTATTGAATTTGGAGGTTTCCGTCCAGCCTTTCTAATTCGATACGTTATAATTTGCGCAGAAGTACTTGGATGGAAACCCGACAAATGGCAAAAGGGGAATGTAGTAAGGAATCGGGAAAAGGAAGGAAGAAAATTTAACGTTGTGTGTGTGTGTGTGTGTGTGTGTGTGTTTGGTGAGGGAGGGGGGGCAGATGATGACAGCTTTGTGATAAACAGCTTCCATTAAAACTTGTGGTGTACCATGAATAGTGCTATTGATGTGGCATATCTGACGACAGCGGAGGGGGGAGGGAGAGAGAAGAGAGAGAGAGTGAGAGAGAGAGAGTAGGGTGGGGTGGATGGGAGGGTCAAATGAGCAACAGGCAAAGGGGAAAAAGAAAGAAAAAGACTCTCCTCTCATCTTTATCTCCTCCCTCCATCGGTACAGGAAACCTCTCTGTTTGGGAGAGAGAGAGTTGGTCTTTTCACTTCTGAAGCTCCAGGGTCACAGTTGGGGATCGTGGGGTCAGTTACTGCTTTGAGGTGAAAGTCTCCATTTTCCTTTTCCAGACACATTCATACATGCTAGCGTGGAGTCCGATCAACATCAATTCAGGTTAATAAGACAACCAATGTGGTAATGATCATCATATTGGAGGTGGACGACACTGGCTGGACAATATGATCAGCAAAACAACAACAGGAACGATAAACAATAAGACTATGGAGGGAAATGCAGCAGATGGATAGATAAGTAATTCTGAAAAGACGTTTCTAAAAATAGTCTCCATTTCAAACGCGCTCTTCTGTCTCCTCCTCACTTTGTTTTTAGCTGACGTGCAACTCAACTCCTAATGGTCTTCCGTCAACAGTGCTGTCTGTGAGGTGTAAACAGGCGGCTTTGGAAGGTGTGTGGGCACCCTGGCACCAAGAGGCAAGATAAATACTACAGAGTGGCGCTGACACCTCCACACTCAACGTTGGTGTGAATAAAATAAGCAAAAGCAGTTACATCTACAGCCCACTGGACCCCTGTCACCATGAATCTGAGGCAAACGTGCTTCAGTGTCCCAACTATCACTCAACGTAGTGTGTGCTAAAGTTTTAGCATGAGCCTACTATCACTCAACATAGTGTGTGCTAAAGTTTTAGCATGGAGCCTTCTGTCACTCAATATAGTGTATGCTAGAGTGCTAGCATGGAGCCTACTATCACTCAACATAGTGTATGCTACAGTGCTAGCATGGAGCCTACTATCACTCAACATAGTGTATGCTGAAGTGTTAGCAAGAGCCTACTATCACTCAACATAGTGTATGCTACAGTGCTAGCATGGAGCCTACTATCACTCAACATAGTGTATGCTAAAGTGCTAGCATGGAGCCTATTATCACTCAACATAGTGTATGCTAAGTGTTAGCATGGAGCACCAGAGCCAGTGATCTACCGGGGACACGTGGATGATTTTGGCGTCTGTGTTCTCATCACTTCACAGGTAAGTTGACCGATGGGCCTCACAACAGCTTCACAACATCCTGGTGTATTCCTTTAAGTTGGATGAGTCTGACAGCAAAGTAGAGCACAGAACGGTGTTCCCCCAGAGACAAATATCGACCAATATCCAATTAGCAGTCAGTAGGCAAAAGAAACAGCAGCCTGGAAGATAACTACGTGAGGTAATATTTTTTTAAAATGACATTCATCTGGATCCACTTTGTGAGAGATCAGAGGCTATCTAAATACAGATACGGGTCGTCCCGGGGGAGGAATTATCATTGGCAGATACTTAGAAGACGGATGAAAGACTGCAGGAGGAAGCAGCTCTGACAGTGACATCCACAGAAAGCACGAAAGCAAATATACTGTATATTCACGGTCCTTCACTGGTTACCAGACTGACTTCCTCACTGGTTACCAGACTGACTTCCTCACTGGTTATGAGTCTGACGTCAGCTCTCCCTCTCCGGCACATGCATGTTTACCTCCAGTCCATTACACTGTGAGTAATGGCAGTTTGCCTTTTGCAGTGTGTGAATGGACATGTGTGTGAAAACCAGTTCTGGGTGCTGACGCATTACAGTAACATTACTTTCCACATTACTTCGACATATCAGGTTGAAGGCAAATGATCCGAAAAATTATATCCCTTCTCTGTTTTCAGCTAAATGAGTTGTCGTCCTCTGAGCTAGTGCACATGAGAAATGGCAAAAAAGTTGACTCTGGTTGGAAGTATCCCCGCCACCTTCATTTCAGAGAATGAAAAGGATGATGAAAACACTGGACAGCAACACCGCTTGCTTTCCTGTGAGTGACATTTTTCATCAATTTCATTCCAACAACCCGCGATAGCTGCTACTGCCGTGTCCCATGACCACTAGCGCCAACGTGGCGACGGTCACCAGTGTGTGGCTATCAAGACAGAACAAGTCAAGGCACAGGAAAACAACTGTACCCATGAACAACACTCATTACACAGCTGAACAGGCCTGACAGACTAGAAGCAGAGCGTGACGTGAAGAGAAGAGAAAGACAAATAGGGTGAGGATCAGGGTCTGAAGTCCGATACCGAGATTTTTCCAGTGTCTTTATATTTGACCCTTTCATTCTTGTTAGGGTGGAAAAACTAATGGTGGGGAAACTGCCTTTAAATGAAGGATTCCTTTACAAAAAACATTATTGAATAGTTTAATGAAAGAAGCAAAAAGGTCAATATCGGTCCAATATATCACTAACTAAGACATCCAACTACAAAACTATTGTATGTGAAGCAGCTACCAGGCAACAACACATACACACCAAAATAAAATGTAAAAAACACCCTAAAAGCCGTCAAGTAAAGTCGGTGCCACTGCAGCAAAAACAACATTTTGAGATTAAATTGTAGTGCGTTCTGCTACGAAGCCCGGGGCAAGGAGTGGGACGCGTAGCGCTGCCCTTTGGGAGGTCAGACGACCGGCAATTAGCCTGGCTGTTACCGTCTGGATGTCAGCGGGCAGCTCCAGCCCAACGCCCGCTGTGTCTGGACTGTCTGCCCGGCCCTCCTTCACTAACCAGCATGCGGTTCTCCCTTGAAGCTGTGGCTGGCTAGCACATACACACACACACACACACACACACACAAAAAAACAAATCTCCCTGTTTCAAACTCCTACCATATAATTTGAATGATTGAGCGAGCCTCGTCTCCGACTGGCTGCTACTGTGTGTTAAAACAAAAAGGAAGAGAAAGAGAGAGGGGGGAGAGGAGAAGCAGAGCTGCTGAATAATGCAGAGGGAGAGATAGTGAGCTGCCAATGGTGCTGACCAGGAGAAGACTGCGGTTTGGCAGTGCAGCAGAGGCTTGCATTAGACTAGTTATAAATCCAAACTGCTCTGCTCCTCCCCTCACCGCGGACACGACCGTGCCAGGCTGGATAACTGGCCGGATAACTGCTGTGCCATTGCCAGGCTGAGGCTTTCACATGAAGGCTGGATCGGGGGGGGGGGGGGCCCCGGGGCCCTAGAAGCTACAGCGCCGAAGCGGAGCAGCACACGGACATGTTGAGAGGTTTTATACAATGAGAGTCACATATCCATTTTTTTTTTTTTTTTTTTAAAACCAGGGAAAGTCGACGGATTACACGCTCCGTTTTTCCCGCGACACCCAAAGGCATCGCATTCACACACCAGCACACATTCACACCTGCCCAGGACGACCACGGTCTTTACTGGTGGCCGCTGAGCAGCTTCTAGAGCAGTTGGGGGTTCAGAGCCTTGCTCAAGGGCAAACTCGACAACAGTTATTGAAGGAGAGGAAAGTATTACTCATTCGCTTTGGCCGCCCAGATTTTCCCCAGCCGGTCCAGGTATTTGAACACGCAAACCTTACAGTCACAAGGTCCAGGCCGAAAATCAATCAAAGAGTCAGACGTAAATCACTCACACACACTCAGTCCATACTGCTGAGCTGAGAAATGTGTGAAATGATTGAAAGACTGATACTGAAATGTCATCACCCTTGACATTCTCTCTCTCTCTCTCTCTCTCTCTCTTTCACCATTCCATCACTCCAACCTCATGACAAGACGCGCAACAATAACACCTGCTAGCACCTGGCCAAACGATCACACCTCAGCACAGCTCTGTGGTGTGTGTGTGTGTACGTGTGTGTGTCCTACACCGGTGGCACGCCAGCTCTAAATCTGTCTGCATTGATCTAAGTCGAGAGCAGAAGGGACTAAGTGAATTCCTCCGCGGGGTCGATGGCCACAGATTAAAATGGCGGCCAAACGGAAAGTGCAGCTCAACCCTCCGCTCTGTGTTCTCTCTGAGAGGAGGACTGGTGGTCGATGAAGGAGCTCAAATCTCTACGACGCTTACTGTTGGAGTGGCTGTGGCCTTCAGCGCTGATCACACACACACACACACGCACACACACACGCACACGCACACAGCTTCACTTTCACACCTGTCATCAAGTCGAACACAGGACTGCTGTTCACACACTGGCAGAGACAGACGGCTGGGAACAGGAAGTAAGACGCAGTATAAGTGTGTGGATACAGAAACAGATCCAGTTAGAACAGGTACAGACAGACAGACAGACAGGGTTGGTATTTGAAAAAGTTCAAGGTATCACATTTAATACCATATCATTTACGTTGTTTTCTTTTACAATGCCACATTACGCTTGCCATTTATGAAAGTAATAAACAGATAAATGATAAATGTCTTGTTGCTCCCTATCATCAGCTGATGTAACGCAATAGTGATTCAAACGTCCTCGACAGAAAATCAGAAAAAAGGAAAACGACGCCACAGTACCGGCCACACTGTTGGATTGACAGGTGATCTCTGGGAAATGCAGTGCAGAAACACCACAGCAGTGAGCACCAAAGATGGAGACTAAACTAAAACACACATCTCGCTGATTAACACTTTAAAGCTTAAACTGGACAAAGTCAACATGCTTGCCTTATTGGCCAGACACTTGGAGGTCTAGTAGCCAATAGAGGGCTTTCAGGTGATGTAAGCCACTGTCTGGCAGCCATATTGGAGGTCCTCAGCTCTTTGTCAACAGTGGCTGTGAACAGCTGATTGTATTTCTTAACATACAACTTGTCCGTCTCAACAGAATTTAATTTTTGTACCATTTTTGACCGGTAACTGATCATTTCATCACTGATACATCTTGATTGATTTTGTGTTCTGATAATGTCAGCATGTTAGCTAGCTAACCATAGCATCTGGTCAGCTAACCATCACCGACTTGTTGTTAACACATCTGATTACCACACTAGCTAACGTATCTAGTAGAAGTTAGCGTTAGCAGTGGCTAGTAGTCACAAGTGGCTTTGATAAATTAGCCTACTACTAGCTAGCTAGCTAACAAATCCAAAAAACAGTGTGTCCAGGTTAACTGAGTTCTCAAGCTACAACAAGTGTTTTGGAGAAGAGACTAGGGCTAAAGACAGTAGCCTACATTTGGAAACAAATCTACCTCAGCACACTTTTACTTCTAAACAAGCCATTATTTACATACAGCCAATTTTCCAATGGACCTCCATGATGTGGTTTGTGCATGTTTTGACTTGCACAGCCCATTTCCATTTCGCGGACCTCATTTGATGTCAGCAAAGTGTGTTTCAGCTGACTACGTGCACTAAAATGCACTTTTTATTTCTGCTCCAATTGTGAGCAAATGTTATTTGCTGTTAAATTAGGGCAATTTATTTTTAAAATCCATTGCAACCTTGATGTTTAGTAGATTAGGAATTCTATGAAGCATAGGCTGCAGTTAGGCCCACTTATTGCTTTACAGACCATTCACAATAAAAGTCTTTGATGCACAAGTATAAATCTGTGAGTCAAACAATATTTTGCTTGAGTGAAGGCAGGATGCCAGCAGGTTTTCGACCAGACAACACCGCCAGGTACTGCCACCTACTGGCAGGAGATAATCTAGCAGGAATTTGCGATCTATAGGCATTAAAACGGACTCAAACCCCAGGAATTTCTTTTCACAATACCATGATAATATTGAATATCCGGGTACATTATGGGGATGATGTTGTCTAACCGTGGATACACAGCAAAACAAAGACAGACAGATCCAACTTACACAGATGCAAACAGACAGATCTAATTTGAGTGGAAACAGACGGGGGGCGATTTGAGGATGAAGAGACTTGTCACCCCTATTGTTAGATTAAATAATTATGAACATCTCAATTACGTCAGATTATAGGAGGAATATGATTGAAAGCACCAATTTACCTGCCCATCATCCCCCCGTTAAAATTCATGTAAATTGGCCCCTGGGTATTTTTTCTATCTCAAGATCAATGGAGCAATAAGTCACCATGCTGTGGTTTTCTTCCCCCTGCGAGGGAAAAGGCTTAGATAAACTTGTGGTTACCACAATAAAAGCAGCATTTGTTTGGACAGCTAGACATGGATCGAGGCTATCGTGTACAAGCTGATCCAATCAGGAGACAGGACAGGGGGGGGGTCAGGGGTCACAGAGTGTTCCATTACCCCGGGCTCCCTGCTTCATTATTCATCACTCACCAGAGAAATGCAGTCGCGACACACGCACGCACACACACACACGCACACACACACACACACGCACCTCCCATAGCAACAGAGCTATTACAGTAGTGGTACCAAGGGAATGTTCCTGTGTCTCAGACTGATGCCATACGGGCACAGCAAGAAGTTTAACCTTCTATCTGTCAATGACATTCAGTACAACGCAACACATTCAATCTCCCGTCTAGCATCGTCTACCACATGAGGAATAGGGTTCAACTTTATGTCCAAATCCAATCAAACTGAGGTCCTGGACTCTGATCGGTTGTTACCTGATTTTTAATAAAAGACCAATATTGTCCCAATATTCCAGCAAACCTACTGAGAAACAAAGACGGTGTCTATGTACTTTTGTATAAAATTACATTATGGATCAGTACAAATGTGACAGACGGGACCGTGCATGCACACACACACCTCCAAATCTGGCCGCTGCCCTGCGTCTGGACGGGGACACCAGCTCCTTGACGATCTGTAGGACCTGCATGCTCACAGCGAGGCGGCGGGGGCAACGGGAGGTGCCACAGGGCAGGGGCAGCCCACTCTTGCCCTCTTACCCCCCACAACAACTTCATCCCTTCCTGGCTCCTCCTCCGGACTCATGCCCTAATCCTCACTCCCAGCTTCCCGGGTGGTTCTTGGCATCACCATCCCAAAAGGGGGGGTATGGGGGTGAGGGGTGGGTGCCAAGACCCAGGTTTCTGCCCCTAGTCCCAGTGCTGGTTCCTTGGGGGGTGTCGTATCGAGCCCGCTGCCTCTCCAGGATTCTCCCGAGTTCAAGAAAGACGGGCTTCGCCAGAGCACCGATACTTAAGAGTTTTCCTCTCCTCCTTTATCTCTCTGGCGTTCTTCCTCCAGTCCGTCTTAACAGTAGCTGCTGCGCTCAAGCGTCCTCTGATACTCTGCTGATGCTGCGTCCAACAGCTGGTGGCACCAGGGCAAGGGCAGACGACGGCAGCACACACACACACACACACATACACATACACATACACACACACACACACACACACACACACACACACACACCGTCTGCTGTGAACGCTGCCTCTGGTCCAGACAAAGCAGGCTATACTCTCATCTCAACTGCTGGCAGCCGCAAAGAAAGTGGAGGACGTTCGCCGGCAGCGCCGACTCTCCGCGAAGTGTGTGTGTCACGTGTGTGTGTGATGCGTATGTTGTGTCGCTCAGCTGGAGTGCTCACACACACACACACACTCTTCAATCAGCGGGCAGCAGCGGAGAAGGTGAGCAGAGAGGAGTCCCGTTCTGACTGATCTCTCCATTCACACACACACACTTCTCTTCTATCCTGTATTTCTTCTTCTTCTGTGGATCAATTGTTGCACAGACATTCCTCTCACATGGTGCAGACGACTCAACTGGGAAACCTGTCCAACTCTGCCTCTCTTTCGCCCATCTCCCTCTTCCAGCTTCTCCTCCTTCAATCACCCCAGCGCTGGCTGCTTCACTCGCTCCCCTTTCTCCACATCCTCTAAATTCAAATTAATGAGCGCCTCTACTCTTTCACCCACATTCATCTCTCTCTCTCTCTCTCTCTCCCTCCCTCCCTCTCCCTCCCTCCCCTTTCAAATGTCTTGTGCACAATCACTTTGAATCCTCGAACATGAGCAGAATGGGTAAATGCAAGGCGTGGGGGGGGGGGTGAGTGTGTGTCTCAGTGATGATTTGGTGCCCAGCTGCATCAATGCCGCTGTCATCCTGAGGTTACTCCCTCACACAGTTTCAAACAGCGCCTGTTTTTTGTGATCAAATCTTTTTCTTTTTTTAAAGACAGAAAAAACAAATTACCAACCTTCACCAGTAGCGACATGGGAATGGAAGGAAAAAAGCTAAAGAGGGTAGGGGTGGGGGGGTGTTAGCAGTCAGTGTACAGTCAAATACTGCAGTATATTATGCAATTAATCACCTTTTAGAAACAATAAAACCAGAAATCGGGCTATTTTGCAGCGATTATAGTCAAAATATCTTCATGCAAACACTTCTTCAAAACTGGATTACTGTATTCCCGGCAGCTGTAAAGCCGACAACTAACAATTTTTCTCGTCTGGCAGCTCTTGACTTCTGGTCTTTCCCTCTCTCAAATCAGTCAGATTCTCTCTCTTCCCGCTCCCTTTCACATCTCTCCGTCTTCTCATCTGCCTGCTGCTTTCTCCGCCTCCCTGCTTTGTCTCACCCCTAATCAGTCTTTATATCTGCTGCTCCTTCCTCTCTCTAATTGCATCATCGTGCCATAATCAATCTGTTTATACTTCAAATTGGTCGCGTAACCCTCATCCCTCTCTCTCATCCCTCTCTCTATTAGGGTTAGACCAATATATCTGTTTGCCAATTTATCGGGCCGATATTGTCCTAAGTGTCGTTCACCTCTGATATGATGCAGTTTCATACATTTATAGTATAATTGATCAATATTACACCGGTTGTCTATGGGAAGCCCTGAACATGAATGGATTACAACAATGCAACATTTGTTTGGGACCGACCTTGAGCGAAGACTCACTTCACACACCTTCAAGGTACATGAACACACGACGCCGTTAGTGTTCAAATAGGGAAAATATGCACGCATCAAACGTGCACACACGCACACACACACACATTCACGTATTCACACACATACACCACACTTACAGAGGACAGAGTGCAGCGAGCAGAGAGGAGCAGTAATGGGGCAGCAATACCAGCAGTCAGGTTCATTCTTTATACTAATGGAGTTTCACTACAGCAGGGTTGACACACACACACACACACAGTATCTCTGCTCTAATGAACCACATGCTCTCTCTCTCACTGTCTGTTGCGCACTCTCACTCACACACTCACACACACACACACACACACACAAAATGACACAGTGGCTTATGTTGTGCATATGCATATGAGTCCTTGTGCTGAGACATGAAGTGTATCTGTATTTGTCAGCTGGTCTGTCATCAGTCCTGAGGCATTGAGACAGAGTGTCCAATTACTGCATTGCTGGATTCACCCTCCTGCACTGTTGCTATGCCTCAGACCTGCTGTTGCTAGGCTATGACCCCAGGATACAGGGTGGGTGTGTGGGCCCCGACAAAACACGCATACCTTTTACACACACATCTGTTGGACTACTGTATTTGTGAGGACCTTCCATTCATTCCCTAAAGCCCTACTGTGAACCTTAACCCTCACCACTACATGCCCAACCTAACCCTTCCCCTAACCCGGTGGTCTGGACTCTGGTCCTCTGGGCCCAGGACTACTTCATTTGCTAGCATAATCATACATTTAATACACAAAAACTGTCAAATCAAGAGCACGCACTCAAAATTATCAACAGTGTTTTATGCATTTAGTTGAATGTTTACTTTTTGTATACTTAGTCAACCACCTGTTGACCATTTTCCTACCTTGATCGAGCCACTTCAACAATGAAAGTTATTTGAGGCCAGTTGGCGGGTCCATGTTCTTGGTATAGACGGTCGATTGACTGCTAGACAGGTAGGATGCTAGCCAGTTTGCTAGGTTTTCTACACAGCAAGCTAGTGGTGCTAGATTATCCCACAGAGTTGATCAGACAGCCCCAAGCGTTGGGACGGGAACTTGACCAACTGAGGGGGAGCCAGCAACATGCAAGGATATTTGGGCCTCATAAGGATAGACGTACAAGAACACACGCAGTTTAAATTAAGTGAGTGAGTATACATGGTGAGAATCCATCCATTACATGCTATAATTTCATATCGTGTTCATACTACAGTGGTGGTTTTCATTCATAGCTTGACGTACGTTGAAGCGCTTGGCGTGACACATCTGATGGAGCGTACCATACCATTCCACAAGAGCCCTCTTATGGATCAATATGTTACCTTAAGCGTTACATTGCTGATTTCAAGAGAGATTGCACACATAAAGGAATTGCACACATAATGCATTGAGTAAGCAAAGGCATGCCAGACACAGAAAGATGGAAACTGAGAGTGAGGGAGGCAACAAATACAGAGAGACAGGAGCCTGCAGAGATATGGATTGACCTGCTGTCAATGTAGCCGACATGGGGGAGGGAGCGGGGGTAGATATTGACGATGCCCTCACCGTCCTCCCGTCAGCGCCCCTAGGTCCAGTCATACCGGGCCACTAGTGCAAACATCAGATCAATAGGCCCTGCAAAACTACGCCTTAACATCTGCTTGATTGGGAACGGACAGATAAGCCGAACGAGTCGCCGCTACATCAGCTCTTCAATCTACAGCCCCAGATAAGAGCTCGGCCTATCGGCAGCCGTCTTCAAGCAGCCGGGCCGCCCAGGAGGCTGTCAATGAGGTGTTTAGGTCTTCGATCGAAAGGAGACACTCTGTATAGGTTGAAACAACAGAGAGGACTCTGGAGAGCGGCGATGATGGGAAACAGGTACGGTTAAGACAGATATGGGCTTTGGAAGCACGATGCTTAGTTGAAGCTGCCGATGGCCGATATTTCGTGCCACTATTCAGTATCTTTACGTGAACAACCTTCAGCTTCTGATGATGTTGACTCAAAACTACGTGCTGCATTGTCTCCAAGAAAGGGGTGCTGGACTGACATGAGCAACAGGGTTCAACCAATATTCTTTTTGAAGGCCGGCACAGAAACTTTGTGCAGAATTCTTTCAATTTGACCACTTTCATACAAAACAAATTCAGTGTTTCCCCCCCAAATAGTATTCTTATCATGGTGGAAAAGCCTCTGGAACAGCGTTTGACACTAAAACCCTCCACTGAAACCCAGACAGATGAAATTCCTTTAGGGTTAGCAGCTCTTTACGGCAGGACGACCCACTCCGGCTATTCAACAGTAGGGAAACTGTGCGAGAGTAAGTGGGACATTGAGACCAGAAGCCAGAGCGGTGACAGATAACACAGAAGAACAAGTGAGAGATTGCCCGAGAGTGAAAGGAAAAAGAGAATAGGACACGCAGAGGCTTTCAATTGTCACAGTTCCTCAAAAGAAGAACCGTCTCCGGTTATCACGACGCCAATGGAGGTCTTTGATCACTGCCTGTCTGCCAGACGGTAGAAGCTGCAATTTTTCTAAAGATGATGCCACTTCCCCTTGCTTCTCCCTTTATCTCCCCTCGCTACAGAAAACGGCAACAACTACATCCTCGCCTTCTGTCGCTTCTTCGGTCTCCGCAACAAAATGACAACCCCAATTTCGAAAAGCACTCCTCTCCATCACCTATGCTCTCCCCACTTGATCTCTCCAAGAGGTCTGCGACAGGTTGGGACCGGCTGGCGGAGGGGGTGGGTCTCGTACACAAACAAATGACACAGACGTAACAAGAATCCAAACACCCACTCGTCTGTTCCCCTAATGGCAGCATTCTGTTGGAGGGGTGATTGAATTAGATTGGGTGCTGATTGCTCAACACATTGATTAATACTGCGTGCTGCGGCTCAGCGCGCCGAGGACCTAATAGAGTCCTGCTACTGAATGCCAATGAGACCCATCCACAGAAAGAAAACATGTACAACACAAGGCTTTGGATGCACGTACCTGCGCACACTTACACTTATGGTTACGCCGATATGGGTTTTGTGAAGGCCGATGCCGCTATCTTTGGATTGAATGTATTTTTGGCAAAGTGGTAAAACCTCTGAAACAGCATTTAGACCATCATGTGACATTAATTGTTTTAGATGGGTTGGCAGTAGGGTACGGTAGGCCTCACTACAGATTTTACAGACCACACCTTAAGCTTGCTGAGTAATAACATCATCATAGATACTTGTCGCAGTAGGCCGATATATCGACTTGGACTTGTTGTGCTCAGGGTGGAGACTCTGAGGATATCGGCGGCAGCCCATATATTACTCTAACCCCACTTACACTTGCTTATTTTCTGAACAACCTTGCCCATGATCACTTGTAACAACCATTAACCCATTCCCCCAGTCCCCACATTTTCACAAACTCTACACAAAACCTTAAAAATGTTGAACAAGTTTCCAAGCGCTCCAAAATCAAAAAAGAACAAAATAGACTTAAATAAGACCCATGACCCAATCAAGTAACACCAAAGGGTGGCATACTCAAATGTGTTCATTTACCACACTGTACATTAGGGTCTGATATTGTCCTGTGTCTTCCACCTCCAAAATAAAAGGTTCCTAAATGCTGTTTGAAAAGCTGAATACTTTTTGGAATGTTTTGGTATGAAAATGGTCAATTTAAAAGATATTCAATATCGCCACAAAATATTGGTATTGGCCTTCAGAAACCCTTATTGATTGAATCCAACTGCATGGGTCACAACAGCCCGACACCCCTCTCCTGTTGAGTCAGCACTATCTGAGGTTGAGGATTGTTCTCAACGGCTTCGTTTCTGTGGACGGAGCCACGAGGAGGGGGGTTTCCCAAGCTCCCATCCTCAGCTTGTCCTTCAATTCCCTCCCTCTTTCCTCCTTCCTCTCTCGGCCTGGTGTCGTGCCGCAGCGAGCGAGGGAATGGGAACGGAGGGGAAAGAAAACACACTGGAACAACATCACCGCTCTCCCTCGCGCTTCCTGTTTGCCCACCCCGTGTCATTTCCTGCTCGAAGTGTGCAGCTTTTTCGACCAATCGGACCGCAGCCACAGGTCTAGTGGAGCTTCGCAGCCATGTACATACCGTGCTCCAAAACTTTCCAGTGGTACTTTTCCTTGTTTACTTGCCTCGTTTCCTTTAATTTAGACATCCCTTTTACAAGATCGCTCAATTTAATACCCAGATCTAATTTGGGCCTACAGCTAACTTCTCATCTACGTGGCTCGAGTTTTGAGAGCCGATTCCAATATTTTTTTAGATTGAAGGTGCCGATGGCTGATATTTTGTGCCTATATCATGGCAGGGTGAAAGGTAACAACACTTTGATTACAATAAATATGTAATAAAACAAACTGCATCATATCCATCATATCAGAGGTGGATTATACTGACTAGCTGACGTCCAGCCCCATATACGGACAAACCAATACACTGGTCTAATTGTGATCCCGTGTAAGATCCAGGACTCCCACCAAGCGAACGCCTCCCAAGCCTGCAATGTTTACCGTGGAGGTGGGAGATTCAGAGAGCCTGAGAGAAATAGCTGCTATAAGAGAGAGCACAGCACACACTGATGTGAGTGTGTGTGTGTTGTTTACATGGCGACAGTAAAATCAACAGCTGGTAAAGCAGCAGAGGTCTGGGACGGAGAGGAGGAAGAAGAAGAAGGGGGGTTGGGTCGTGATACACAGAGGCTGGGGGTGGGCAGACAGCAGAAGATCTACGACATCACAGCCCCGATGACTGCGGCACAAGTATGGGAGTTTACCAATCGTACCCACAATGCTCTATGCAGGCATTCTCTCCCTTTCTCACACACACACACACACACGCACACATACATCACACGGTCGATCGGGTGTATCCCGCTTGACACCGGTCGATAGGGTGTGTGTCGTTTATCACCGGTTGACGGGTGACTGAGCCATTTGTCACCGGCCGTAAGGATCCGGACGCCATGTGTGGCTTCTCTGAGGTCACTGGGTAACGGGAAGCTGATTGGCCGTGGCTGCGTGGGGAATTTGGCAGTGCAAACGCGGTTCCTTGAGGTGCTGATAAGATATGCCGTTAGTCATTAACATCTGATCTGAGACTGCAATGACATCATGCAGTAGCAGGATGGTGTGCTAAGGCCCATTCTGAGTGTGTGTGTGTGTGTTTCTAATGTTCATGAATGGACCAATGTAGTGCTTCTATGATACTTGATCACATTTCTGTAGCTCCGTTCTTCCCAGCCTGGTCAAGTTGAATAGTTTGGACTTGGTGCCCTTTTCCAAAAGAGCCCTTCATATTTAAAAAATTAAAAGACAGAGACGGCGGCAAAGTGGAGCAAGTCGACATGAAGTCTGGGTGAAGTCGCACTATGTCCCCCAGTGGGAGAGACAGACACCAACACACACACACGATACACACAACACACACACACACAGACACACACCGTTCACCGATCCCCTAATAATCCTTAATTGCGCCTTTCTTCAGAGTACATGATCCCATCAGTCTGAAGTCCAAACATTAAGTATTTATGAGATAAACTTTCTCGGAAACAAACTAATACAGCAGCTTGGCTCGCCATGGTAACTAAATACAAGGAGGCCATGACGGGGGAAACGTCACATCTTCTGTGTGCGTGTGTGCATGAGCAATAAGCGTCGGATGGTATAAAATTTTCCCTGTATAATTACCTTGCTCAAAAATATCCCAGTACACAGTATTTATCACAATTATCTGAAAAATTGCCGCCATCAGTGCTGCTTTGCATTAAAACCCCATTTTGTTAAAAATAAAATTCTATTCTCGACTTCAAACGTCACACACTTGGAGACAGAACACTTTACTGAGCAGAGAGTAGCTTTTACTCTGTGTACACCTTTGCTTTGTGCATTTAGTGTACATCACATCGTCACCATAATTGAAATTGGTGACGGTTCCCATAGACAACCAGTGTAGCATTGATTAATTACACAATAAATATGTAATCAATCAAACTGCATCGTGTCAGAGGTTGGCCAACTATCTGACGGTATGTGTGAGAGTGAGGATGCGTTCAGGTACATCTACGTGGGCGTGCATGTCTGAATAACGAGATAGTACACACTAAATATGGTGAGTGTATCCTCTCTCTCTCTCTCTCTGGCCGATGCCCTGAGGATAGGGTCTGTGGATCCATTTCCTCCCACTGCCCTGTTTACTGAGAGATGTAATCATATTCCAGAAAGGCTTCCTTCCTGTAACTGCCTCCCTCAATGCACACACACACACACACACACACACACACACACACACACACACACACACACACACACACACACACACACACACACGCACACACACCAATTCCCTGTATCATTCACCACTGCAGGAAAGGACAGCAAAAAGAGGGAGGGAGGGTGAAAGGAACTCAAGGAACTGCATTCCACCAGACGACATGGCATCACATCGTACATTTCACACACACACACACACACACACACACACACACACACACACACAAAATTGGACATTGGATCACCGGTGAGAAAAGAAATGAAAAAGGGAGGTGGAACATGGGTCAACAGAGCGGGAGCAGGACAGAGTAGACTTCACTGAAAACAGAAGAGAAATCAGAGAGCGATATAGAGGGGGGGGGGGGGGGGGGGGGGGGTTGAGGCAGAATGGCGTCTTACTGCACTGAGCAACTTTCCTCGACAGAGTTCAACGTTCTCACAAAGTTCCTTATTTACGAGAACCGGTGGGCGATTTCTCCGTACAAAAACACACCCGGGGAACTGGGAAGCACTCAACGGAGAATAACAGCCGAGATAGTCAATATATTTTCTCAGCTGATTGTTATTGCTCTACAAGTGAGTGCGATTCGTTCCCGTCAGCTTCTGCTCTTGCAACGGTGAAGCCACTGAACGAACTGAGCTGCGTGAGAGAACGAGAGAACCGGCGGGAACAATCACGCTCCTAAGTGGCATTTTTGTGGCTCGATTACAATTTTGTTGCTGCAGCGTTCACAATGTCTCCTTCTGCTAATGTAATGCTAGAGGCGGTGAGTTTCTCACCCCCTCCCCACCCTCTCGAAGTCCTGCCTCATTTCCTTTTTTCTCAGCGGGAGACATTTGATGTGGATCGGGCACCGTAACAGCAGGCGCGCCTTAATGAAAAACCGCATGTCACCTGTTGTAAAGAAATCGGGGCTAATCTCATTCCGGTGGGTTTATTGGATGTTAAATCCCAAGTTCAAATTCACAGGGTGACGAGACCTTGAAGTAGGACGAGCGCGGCAGGGCTAATAAACCCGTCTAACCTGTATTAAAAAAAAAGCGTCGGGTGCTTTCTGAACAAACAGATTCCTAGCCTTTCTAGTAATTAGCCATGAGTCAGCCGGTGGCCTGTAAAGGGGGTAGGTCCTATCTGGAGACGTGTCGTCATCACGCCGGGGATACAGAGGTGAATGAGAAGCTGGAGGCTGCAGAGCAACTGCCGTCGGAAAAACTGTATTTTAAAGTTGCGAGCGAACGGATGACGCAACCGGGTGGTAAACAGGATTGATATAAGAGGTTGCCGTGAGAGAGAGAGAGAGGAAGCTGTGTCAATAAAAACACTGCTTGATTTCTCTAGGAAAGAAAATACTTTTGATGGAGTCTCAAATGTGGGTGGGGAAGGTTACTATGTAGCGCTCTCCCCTCCCTAAACAACTACTGTCAATACGTCCTTGAGCAAGGCACTAAGAAAAGAACAGGCATGCTCAGTCAACTTCCCCTAGACACAAAGGTTAAAAAACAACAACAAAATCATCAGATGTTGCAAGGCTAGCAGGATAGTAACTGGACCAGCCTTGCATCAGAGCTGCTGTGGCTAAGCTAACCTGGCTAGCTCTGTACCAAGCCAGCAGATGGAGGCCAGATGAGGCTATGGAGAGAAGATAATGATCCTGCCCGAGGCCTAGCCACTGTGTGCTCAGCACACTACCCAATGACATCAGTCTTCCCTGACAGGGAGGGAAAGAGGTGTGTTTGTGAAGGGTAGGTGAAACGATTGCCCATGCTTGCACATTGTCCTCAATTGCCTCTCGTTAACTCCTGCTTCCATGTTCAGAAGTCGTAAAAATGACTTGGAAATAATATAAAAATGGACCCTGTAACAAAAGGTAGTTTTGGGTGGATGTTATTTTGAAGATCGCAGAACTTTGTGCAGCCAATTTTGACAAACACACAAAACACAAAATGAAGTAACCATCTATCACACTGTGCATACAGCTTTCATTAGCTGTCACTTGTAGCAGTTTAGTGTAAGTGGACTGTTCATGCATTTGTGAAAACTAGCAGAGTGCCGGTTACAAGCTAGCCGTGTGAGCATACGGGTGAACAATGCAGTATTGATTTTCATTAGCTGCACTGATATTGTTACATACACTAGTTTAGATTTAATTTGTTGTTATTGTTAAAGCAAAACCAAGGTATGACAGCTTCATTTCAAGAAAAATAAAACCTTAATTTGAAAGTATGCCAATAATATTCAATAACAGAGATGAAGCAGTAGTAAAAGAATAGTACCAGTCAACAGTATCTGCACACTGTTGCAGATAGCATAGCTACCCTCCATACTCTTGGTCCTCCTTGGTCCACCGCTGGACCAGAGGAAAAGGAAAAACGTATCCCTAGAAGCTAGCCGCACTAGCGGTAAGCTTATAAATCACAGTGTGACAGGGAAACAACATAAAACTGTCGTAAAAACACTAAAAAACACAAATCAATGCTTTTGAAAATACCTCATGATGATCACCACCTGGGCATATTCTACCCAACTTCTTATTTAACTGCAGAAGAAGTGATGGTAGCCTCGGTAGAAAGAGACCAAAAACAAAGTGTGAATTTTAACATTGACATTTCTGGGGGAGTCTCCTTCCCCTCGCTTCCTGTTGCATCCTCCATTTGTTTCTCTAGACGAAGCACTTAACTCCTGGTGCTGACAGAAACTCCGAGGCCGATTCCTGGCCGACTCTTTGTGGGGCCATTATCGTCTTTTAACTAACAGCGCTGTTTATACGACACCACTAAAATGTTACATTGCCCGTCTCTTCCTTATCGGCCATCCACCTCTTCTCCTTTTACTGTTATCATCGCGCTCTGTGATACGTCTGGGCGGGTTACACAACAATTCTGGTCTGGGGGGGGGAAAGGCTGGGTGCTACAGACAGAGCTGGGGTATATTATTACCAGATTTAATAACCGCTGTGCCACTATTTGGAGAGACACACACACACACACACACACACCCTCACCCCTGAGAGGGCACATTTTGATTGGATGGAGAGTCAAACATCTTCACGTACATAGACAGGGACCCCCGTATATTGTTGCTTTAGCACCAGAACAGCCATTATTATACGCTGCATTTCTATAATTGCGATCAGTTGTGGTGAATTAAAAGGTGCATGAAGGACTCTGACCTTTATCAACCTCTAAGGGAGATCAAGGCTTTGCAACATCAATAGGTCTCTGGCCCGGCTCACCACAGACCGATGCTAGCTAATTATAGCGGGGAGGGCGGGAATCGCAGCACCTGGCAAGGTAATTGTGGAGTCCTCGGTACTGATCAATAACCCCACAGATCGATTGTGGTCATTTTGGGCTGTGGGGACAGTGAAAACCTTACTTACTTACTTACTTACTTACTTACTTACTGCACCTTGAACACAGAGCGAAATCACATTCCTCATTTTGCTGGGGACTCCCTCAAGGACCCCTGAGAGTCCCCGGACCCCCCTATGAGAACCAGTGATTCAGTGAGAACAGAGGTATGGCGATGCAAAGACAAGCCTTGCATCCGTCCGTCGGTCCGTCCGTCCTCTATCCTCTTCCACTGGGTACCAAGAAAGTCAGACTATCCGGAATGAGTCATCCATCCTCGTTAAGAAACTCCTTAGAGGCAGCTAACCCCCACCTCCCACCCCTTCCCAGCAGGGCGGGTGTGTGTGTGTGTGTGTGTGCGTGTATGTGTGTTGGGGGGGTAATTAAGGTAATTAGCTCAGGATATCAACATCGTCAACCGTCTCCAGGCGAGGGAGAGAGAGTCTATCAAAGGTTGGGATAAATAATGAAAGACATAAAAGCCTTCCTCCCAGAGCGCCCGGCTGCTCGCGAAGCACATTCAGGTCACATTAAGGCAACAATAACGCCACGAGTTGGTTCATCTCATCTCTTATTATTATTGTTGTTTTATCTGGCGGTGCCTTCCTGCTTTTTATTGTCAGAGCTTGTTTTCATTTTCAAGTTTAAAAAAAAAGTGCCATACAAATAAAGTTTATTCTAAGTAAAATAAACTGTATAAATGATTAATAACAATTTCTATATTATTCTTATAATAAGTTATTTTTTGTAACGTGCTGGGTCCGTGCTGGTTGTAGCAAAGCACCAGGGCCTTTGGGTGACACCGTTTTCAGAACACGAGTATTGAAAGGATTACAACATTCAAACCCCACACACACACACACACACACACACACACACACACACAAACACACACACACCTTCCTAGTTATAATTGGTGCTGGTTAAAAGGGATTGCAGTGCTCAGAGGATACACTATGGAGCTGCTGGAGGGTTAGGGTTTTCCACCATTCATCAATCACACCTTCATCCATTTTCATCACGCACAATCAATCAGATCAACCACCTAACCCCACACACACACACACACACACACACACACACACACACACACACACACACCTGTTTGTGTATGGGTGTCAGAGTGTGCAAAAGAAAAGGCATTAATCGGGTTAAATCTCTCAGCACTCCCTTCAGCAGCGTCTGCTTAATCCAATCACCTTCCAGTAAACACCTCACATGCACTGGGTTGCCCGGGTAACCCAGTACCAGCCCCCTGGTATACAGATCTACCGCCGCAACAAGCTCAGTGCAGAGAAATACTGGAGAAGCAAAAAATAAATAAATAAATATTAAAAAAAAGGCACAGAATGAGTAAACACCGGTGTCAGGAGGAAATGCTGGCTCGCCTTTGATTCAGTGCATTCACTCCTTATCTCACGACGAGCTGAACGGCGAAGAAAACAAGAAATGCCTGTGAAATTATATAGCTACAGAATGTGGATAAACCCCCGATATCAGTACAAATAAATCCCTGGGTGAAGCGACACCTCTTTTTTTAAAAACGTACTATTTCACACGACACGGACACACCCCGGGGTGAAAATGATTAGCCCTTCTGGTGCGGTGTGTGTGTGTGTGTGTGTGTGAACGGCCGGGCCCGACACAAGGGACACATTAACAGAATATACTGCAGACCAGCCTCGGCGTGACTCACACACACACTCGTATGGCATGTGGGGCCGTGCCATTACAGTCACACACACTGAGGTACAGTAGAGATAAAGGGAGATAGCAGCACACGCACACACAGAGTTGATGGAGTGCACATCCCGCTACATTCTCCCTCCCATCATGCATTGCAGCGTGATTGATGAGTGATTGCTGTGGTGAGGGTTGCGGCACTCTCTCCCCTCCGACATCTGTTCCTGGCGGGGAGGGGGGGGGGGGGGATCGGGGGAGATCGGGGGGCTGATTGTGCATGTTTTCCACCTTACACACTTAAACCTGCACTAGGCAAGATATGCATGTATAAATCCACTATCTTATCGGCCCTAAATCAGAAACTGCAACAGAGAAGTGCATCCCATCCCCTCTAACTGAGACTTGTAGATTTGTCCTATCTGGTACGGTCACTGGCGGGAAATCTCCTCCACGCAAATTGAAACTCAGAAGTGAAATGTGAAACCAAAGTGTGAAATTGCCTAGTGCAGCTTTAACATATGAATACACACTACAATCACACTCCTCCTTTGCAGAATAAAGGGAGTTTCGTTAGCTTGCGCGGTGTGTTTGTGTGCATGTAGCCTAGAGGCCGTGGAAGATTTAGAAAACGGGCTTGCGACTGGAAGTTTGCTGGTTTGAATCCCCAAAACTGGCTGGGAAAATGTGGACGGTGGTGGAAAGTAAATGAATAACGTTCTCCCTTTCCCTCAACTACTCCCACAGAAGTGCCCTTGAGCAAGGCACTGAAGGCCCAGACTGCTCCAGAGAATCTGCTCAGTGCCCGGCAGGAGAAGGCTGTGGTTGTACTGGGCAGTGTGAATGTGTGGAGCTGCAGGAATGGGAAGCAGGGTGCTGCTGGAGAAGAGCCAAGAGCTCAGCTGACTTTCCCTGGATGAGTAACAGTTGGGAAATACAGTGTGTGTGTGTGTGTGTGCTTACTTCTGTACTTACTCATGGTGGGAGGCCGGGGGTGGGGGGCAGGGCGAGGCCCGGGCAGGGCGGGGCTTTGGACAGGTGAGGTTATTCTCCACTGGGTCTTTCCTCGAGGCACTCATGACCTGGGGAGGGAAACCAAACAGAAGCCCGGGGTCACTTCTTCATCCTCAGGTTACACCGAACAAGAGAAAGTACCGTGAAGTATCTCACTCTGGAAGATATCCACCGTTTGAATAAACTGACACGTACTTTGACAAAACGATGACTGGCGTGGAAGCAAAGCACATTATGGATTACGATTCAAGCTATGAGTCATCTGAAGACTTGCGCTAGCAAAATATGTCATGGTTTTGGAGAACACAATTTGTATTTTTGAAATATTGTTTGCGATTTTGAAGATCATTTCAGATGGATAGACAACGTTTTGAAGTCACAGGCTTCATATTTCCTACCGAGGCAGGTAGACGCGTTGGGAGATGAGTGAGATGGATAGAAACTGTATCAAATCAGCCTCACGCTGCTTCACCGACTGAAGCTAACACACTACATCTCACACACACACACACACACACACACACGCGATTAAACATGTGGCCACGGCTATTAACGTCTTCATTGGGCTTGAAATGGCAGGGCAGTGGGTGACCAGGCTTGGCTGTGTGTGTGCACGTGCGCACCCATTCATCCTAAGAGGCCCGGACATTAGACCAAATAACAGTAATCTGATGATGCTGCCGGGGGAGTACGCGGTAATAACGGGTAATTTGATCACTCTGCGGATGCTTCCAGGGGGAGGAGGGGCGGGCAGAAAGGCAAACGGGGAAATGATGCAGGTGATGTAGGAATTAAGATCCCCCCCATGTTGCCATGAGCAGAACAATCGTGCATGCCGGAGGAGGCAAATGTCCTCCGGGGCCGGTGAGCGAAAAGCAGCGCAGGTCAGCAGAACGCTTCGCCAGCAGGAGAGGGAACGACAAAGAAGCACTGAAGCTGCGAACTGTGCAGAGCGTCACTCATACTACAGATGGAGCTCAAACCAAAAGAGAGTAGATACTGGCTTACAGGCTAATTGAGATGACATACATTCGCCCCAATTTGCCCATTTTCATTTCCTGTGTTGGGTACGGACGCTAGTGGGAAATTGTCTCGGCGCACAGGAAGTGACGACTCAAAACTTAAAAGAGCAAATAGCAAATTACAAAACACACCATCTCCACTCCCACCGGCCACTAAGAAGAAGAAATTTAAGCCCAAGAATTGTGCAGGTTACAGGCAGCACGTTACAGGATTTCTGGGTATTGAAGTCCTTCAAAGTTCAAGTATCTTGGTGCCACAAGGGGGGCGACCAAGTGGGTAGTTGTTTACCTTGCGTACTGCACCTTTAACTAACATTTTGAGTAATCGATGTATAACTATCATACTCCTCCTCCAGCCATTTCAAGGTGGAGTGTAGCAGCAGGGATTGGGGGGGGTGGCAGGGGGTGTGAAGGGTGTAGGCGGAGAGTCTTAGCTTTGAGGCTGTTTGTCTGGGATTAGCTCCACCATATGGCCACCTCTGCCCTGAGCCTGGACACCGGCCAATCAACGGGACTGACACCAAGAGGACCCCACGCCCTGCAGCCAATGCACCACGCTGTCACCGGGGAGCAGGGGGCAGCGGAGGGGCAGCAGAGGGGCAGCGGAGGGGCAGCGGAAGGGCAGCCCAACCCCGGGCGAGGTCGCAAGGCCGGGTCTGAATTACAGGGTTGATGCGTGGCTGACTGACGTGGATGGAGGAGCTATGGGTGCTACGTTAAATACACCAGAGGAGCTGTGAAGGCTGGTGTGGGGAAGTGGGCCTGTGTGTGTGTGTGTGTGTGTTGGCACGTATGTGTGTGTGTTAGTGTGTGTATGCAGACTTGTTATTTCATTCAGAGAACCCAGTAAGTCTGATTCTTACAGCCACTAAAGTCTCTCAATCTGCTTCAAGCTAACGGCTTTGCTACATTATCTGACTGTTACGTTCAAACTTGTTTCAGCACAGACACACCACGACTCTAAGGTGTATCATAGGTGCAATGAATTATGGTCATTGTAGTTCACAAACACGCTTTCGGCGCTTGGCGGTATAAAATTTTGATTGTAAACGACATCGGTGAGAATCGCCAGCTTCATTACACTCGAAACAAAACTGCACTTGGAGGGCCTCTCAAACACTAATGTATGAATCACTCTACATACAAGTTTGTTATTGGCCCTTTATTAGAAATCAGATATTGATCAGTCAGTGCCACCTCTGATATGATGGATTGTCAATACTAAACTGGTTGTCTATGGGAAGCCCTTGACCTGAACTGATTCAGTTGCAGTTCACACGCGCACACACACACATGCACACGCACACACACACGCCAGGAGGTGGCTCAGCATCTGGTGTGTGTTGTGTGTGCTGCTCTGAAGCCAGGCATGAAAAGAGCGAGAGAGAGAGGTTCAGTGAGCCAGCCGGCAGCAGCAGCCAATAGAGACGGGCACCAGCAGCTCTGTGCCAACGCCTGGACAGGAGTAAGGGAATGCAAAAAAATCCCGAGTGAGTGTGTGTGTGTGTGTGTGTGAGCGGAGTACATCTGGTAAGTGAGTGGGCTGCGTGGTTTGTGAAGCGAGTTAGATTCTGCTGTGCGATATTGAAATCGTTATCAGATTTCATTTGACCTGCATGTCCACTTTCTACAGGATCCAGAAAGTCACATCTAAGACTTAAAGACCTTTCTGAATTGAATTTAAGGCCATTTAAAAAAAAAAAAAAAAACTGTGCTGTGTTCTGACTGAACACAGCTAATAAAAGCTGTGAAACTATATAAAAAAAGGGCAGAATAAGAAAATATTGTACAAATAACCCTGATCTGTACTGATCTAAGAGTGGACATGCAGCACAAAGAAACCTGTCATTACATGGTAAAAAAAAAAAAAAATTACAAACCACTAATAACTGGATTTGACACTTTAATAGTTTTAAGGCCTTAAATTTCGATCATTTAAGACCTTTTCAGATGTTTTTTAAAGGACCCACAGATGCCCTGATGTACGATCGCACTGAAACGCAACACAGTTAAGGTTGCATATAAAAAAGGGAAAAGCGACAGGGCGGAGGTGCATGTAACTGAATACTAGCAGTACCCTCATATTATGGACTGTGTGTGAGACAATATATATATTTACATAGACAGACAGACAGACAGACAGAGACAGAGACAGAGAGAGAGAGAGAGAGAGAGAGAGAGACCCTCACCCAACAGGAAAGCCTCCGATGGCACGCCACAGATGCTCAGCTGGCCAAAGCCACCTCCACTCTGAGACAAATAAAGTGCTCTTTCAACAAGAAAACACACACACACACACACACACACACACACACACACACACACACACACACACACACACACACACACACACACACACACACACACACACACACACACACACACACACTCTTTGTCTGTTTCTGGAGAGGCTTTTACAGATGGCATGAGAGAGAATGGAAGAAGGAGATGAACTAATTTGTGCTCGTTGACCCTGACGAGTGCAGGGCTTTTCCATTTCCGCCCCGTCAGGATGCCACAGATCCACCAGCAGCCTCCGACCCGGCGCCGGCAGACTAGCGGAGCAGCGTTTAGTGTGGCGGTTTCTTTAAACACATTACGGTTAGACAGATTAAAGAAAATGGGATATGTGCCAGTGTATGATGTGATGGATAGGAACGCAGTATGATTGATTACACATCAATTGAACACATCAATACTGAAAAGTAAAGACACTGTCCTTCAACTATAGCTTGGGTCCAAGCTTCCACGATAGCAAACATCCACCCTGCTGAAGTGCCCTTGAGCAAGACACTGAATCCCCCGCCAGCTCCGGGGATGATTAAGGGTGGAGTATTAATAAAGTATCACATTATTATTAGCAGTAGTATGGTAGCAGCCTGTCTTTCCCAGGTATGTTGACTAGAACAAATATTTCTATTCTGCATCAGAGGCCGAGAAGGGAGGGCTGATCCCAGAACAGCAACTGGGCGACTCAGCAGTGGCACAATGGCTCCAAATAATAGCTGATAAGGCAAATAGCCTGACCCTGACACATCCCGACACGCTGCTTTCACTGTAGCCTGAGATAAACACTGCCTGTTGGGTGTGGAGGAGGAAAATGCTTCTCTGAAAATGTAAATGATTTTTTGTTTCCACTTTTCAATTCAATTGTAGTTGTAAGTTGCAATGCTGAATTGCGATCTGTCAACATGGGACAAGGTCTGAGTCTTCAGACTACCTTTGGGCTGCCCTCACGATACAAACGCCTTGTGTTTTCTAACTGCAAAGCCTCCTGAATGTGTTAAGCCGCATTATCTTGAAGCGGGATAGGGAGGATTGAAAGACACACCAAGAACCAAGCTGGCTGTGATGAAAATTAGGACTTCCTGTCATACTTTTCAAAATAAGACTATTGTTGGCTTTGGGGATAATTGTGCCCCTGTTACTGTTAAAATGGACTTTGGCATGTACACATCCTTTTAAGTTTGGTGAAGTGGTATGTTTTTTTGTATTTAAAATCATGTAACAATTTATGTTATTGTAATTTTCAAGCCATAAGTGTACCTGTGCATAAAACATTCATCAGGAGTTAAAATGTACCATAGTACAATATAATCTTTTTAATACCGACTTTGCAGCTATTGTTTTACTCTGCATTTAATCAAACAATGCCACTGAGTGTTTTGCTGCCAAGTCTGTGCTCTGTACCGGGCAACCAGAGCAGCACACCTGCCATTCTTTAGTTTTTCCGAAAGTGACACGTAAACACGCCTGTATTTTGAAGGCAAAATCGCCCAACTTCCGTTTTTATGCTGACTGACTCTGGCTAGCTTGACGCAGCTTTGACACTGCTACAAAAGGTAACTCTAGTCTAGAGCCCTTCTGCCATGCAGCTACGCGGCGAGGTACGAAATAACAAAGAACCGTCACCCATATAAAACACAAACACTTAAAACCACACATCCGCTATCCCTCCTTAATACCCGCATAGTTTGAAATATATAGATATTTACTATTTATACAGTTGAGCTTCTTAATTCATTATATGAGAAATGTTAGAAGCTCCGAGCGCGTAAAAGTGAGTGACAGGACGCCAGAGCCAATCAGAAGCCTCGGAGCTCGGGGCTACAACCAATGGGAGGCCGTGATTGGTGCTCCTTCAACATTGAATCCGCTGCGGGAGGCCGCCTGGGGTTCGGCTGCGTCAAATACACCCGAGTTAACCAGAAAAACACCAGAAGAGAGGCGATGTCGCCTTCAAAATAAAATGTAGGCTTGACGCTCGGTAGCTAACGCACCAATCGAGCTTTTAGGAGCAATTTGTCACTACTATGGTTTAAAAAGTGGTCTTTGAGAATTTTTGCCACACACACAATAACATCTGGCATAAGCCTGTTTTACTATAAAGGCCCATAGATTTTGGAACAACCTACTCAAGGAGAGCCCCACCAACACACAATATCTACAATACCTGGCATTTAACAGGGGCCCCTGAAGTTCTGGGGCCCCCCCTGAAACATTCATGGCATTCATGATTGTCTTATTCATAACTTTTAAGAGCATGTTATAAATTCAATAAGTTAAATTATTTTTAGTGCTACACAAATAAAGTTTATTAACATTATTATTGATCTATTCTGTAAAAAGGTCGTTTTTCGGGGGGAAAACAACCGAATTCCCATTTACTACAGATTCTTCCTTAAATGTAATGTAAAAACTCAAATCTTTCAACAACAACGCGTGAATAAGGCTTTTATTTTCTACGTTGTTGCCGGAAGTGTTATTGTCTTATTCACGTTAACTTGACACTGGTGGGTTTGGCTAGGTAGGCCTCGGTGAATACAAATAAGCACAAAGTTTACAATAATAAAACCCAATTTCGCCCGTTCGCAAACACAAAACAAGCGGAATAATTCAAAAACCGACACTTAGCAAAGTGCAAGCACCCGCGGGGCCACGTTAGATTTCACTTCGGAAAACCACAGTTAATCTCGTCATTCAGCCCTGCCGTAACGCTACCGTTTGCACTGACAGATGCATATCAGGTCGACAAGTTCACATCTCCTTCAATAATAATAGCACCACCGGGCCAACGGAGGGGGAAGTCGGAAAGGCTCACCTTGCTCTCAACTCGACGCGTCCGCCTTGATCACATCGCTGCGGGTCTTTCCCCGGCCAAAGTGGAGGAGAAAATGTCCATGGTCCCGTACCAGGAAGTCCAGAGCACTTCTCAAACTCCGTATGGAAAGCCCTGCAGGATCCCAGCCAGGTAGCAATGCGCCGCCCGCCGGGCTGATTTGATCTCACCGGCTGGCTACTGCGTCTGAAAACCAGGTTGCGACATTCCTTCCAAATAAAGGCCCCCGGTTTCACACATTTAAAAAAGTGTGTAAAACCCAGTGTACGACCTCAAGTCATCACTGAACAAACACCGATATAAAACAAAAATATGTTGCATTTACAGAAAAGTATTAATTTATGCCCTAACCCTTAAAATACCATATTTTCATAAGTCAAACAACTACTGATGTAAACAAAATAGTTTTCAGAAAAAAAAAACATTATTTAAAGACCCTATCCTCCTATAACTTAGATCAGTTTGATACAACTTATGATGTATACTATGAATTTATGTCATGAAGATTAATGCCAGCCTATAAAAGTTGGTGGGTTTAGGTGCATATTGTATGTAATGTCGCATTTACACCTTTCCAAATAGATCAGGGGTGTCAATCCATGTGCCCTGGAGGGCCGAGAGTCTGCAGGTTTCTGTTCCAACAAAAGACTCCAGCAGGTGATTTCACTGATTAGCCCCTCCTCTCTGGCTGAGGGTGTGAGACCCAGGGGCACGTGGCTCGACACCCTGTAGTAGACATGCTGAAGCTCCACCAATACGCACAAAAATCAATTAAAAATAGATTTCAGAAACGCATTAACTTTAAAAAACCCTTCAGTTCAGTTTAATGTCATATATAGAAAGACTGTCTACAATCGACCAAGTAGGTAATGCTGATATTAATAGCCCGAATTAAAACCTCACAATGTTGATGCACTGACTGAAAATTAAACTTCAGATGACAAGGCTGGTTGTCGGTTTTCCGAGGAACGTCACAAGAACCTTTTCATTACACACTCAACCGGCTCTGCAGCAACAAAACCTCTGTTGTTGATAATGTGTGAAGTATCCATGTAATGCTTGGCGGCTCAGCTCTCACGTCCATTTCACGCTCAGTTCGTCACAGAGGGATCCACTATGTCTAGTGTTGTTTATATACATAACAGTAAGGAGAGATCCACTATTGGTGTTGTTTATATACATAACACCATAGAGGGATCCACTATGTCTAGTGTTGTTTATATACATAACAGTAAGGAGAGATCCACTATCAGTGTTGTTTATATACATAACACCATAGAGGGATCCACTATTGGTGTTGTTTATATACATAACACCATAGAGGGATCCACTATTGGTGTTGTTTATATACATAACAGTATGGAGAGATCCACTATCTGTTGTTTGTATACATAACAATATGGAGAGATCCACGATCAGTGTTGTTTATATACATAACACCATAGAGGGATCCACTATTGGTGTTGTTTATATACATAACAGTCTGGAGAGATCCACTATCAGTGTTGTTTATATACATAACAGTATGGAGAGATCCACGATCAGTGTTGTTTATATACATAACAGTATGGAGAGATCCACTATCAGTGCTGCTGCATGGAGACAGTGATAGAAAAGGTGGGACAGTAAAGGACAAGACAGTAAAGGACTAGACAGTAAAGGACAAGACAGAACAGGACAGGAGAGTCTGGGATCGCTGGGAAACTGGCACCTGGACGAGTATCAAAACTGAGAAACAAAACTGGGAATTAAACTGACGCCTTTGACCACTGAGACTCCCTGACAGCCAGCGTTTGTAGGGAAAACAAGATCAACAAGGACAAATATATGGTGTTAGAATACAATACACACAAGAATCAGACTCATATTTCAGGGTATACTTTTAAAAAGTATCAAATACAGTTATTTGAGGTCTTTAGTTTTTCACCATGTTTATTTTTTAGAACTTTCATTAGATAAGTTCAACTGGAAACAGGCTGTTGCCTTTTATTTTAAAGGTCCTGAGTCTTGAGTCTGCCTTCCTGGGACCTGCAGATTCACTGTATTCTCACTGCAACACAAAAGTGTGCAGTTCAGGGAGTCCTGGTGGCTCAGCGGTCTAAGAGCATGTAACCGTGACGTCCCTCCTCTCTCTCCCAAACCTTCCTGTGTCTCTGTCCAATAAAGGCAAAAAAAACACCCCCCAAAGAATAATCTTCAAAACAACCGTGTGCAGTAAAAAAAACACTGTGTCGAACGTGCTCGGTGCAGTGCGGCTCGGTTCGGCCCGGCCTAGCTTTGCGTTTCGCTTCCCGGCGGGGCCCGGGAGGAACCTTAAATACACACCCGGAGTGTATAATGAGAGAGCTGGGTATCGCATCGGGCCGGAGTATTTACTTACGAGTGCAGACTGTTTATAGAGAGGAGGTGGCGAACCCCCCTGGCAGACTTCATTATCGACTGAGTGGTGACTGGTGACTGGGCCTTCCACCTGGCGCCTCCAAACACAGCAGACAGTGATGGAGTGTTGAGTGGAAAAGGAGGGCGAACCGTGACCTCCAGTCGGCTTTTATCAGGAGGCTGATGTAAACAAAAATCAATTAAGACCCTTTAAGAGACGATGATGCCTGCTATGATTACTCAGGCCGGCCCAAAAAAACCCTGCTACACCCCCTCGCAACAGGCGACACGAAGTTTTCACATTAGTGCATGCTTGCGTACACACACATACATGCACGTGCACACATACGCGCAGAGATACGGGCGCTTTTATTGTCAGAAAAGCGGTAATTCAGGCTCGTAACGATCCGTGGTAGGTGGGTGAGCTGTGGGTTCACCCTCCTCCGCTACATGTTGTCAAGAGAACAATTGATTTGTTCGTTTGCTGCTCGTTGCGTTCGTTTGTTGAGCGCGTCAAGTCAGTTGTCAAGGACACGCTCACCCCCCCCCTCCACCCTCCACCCCAGTAAATGAACCTCGAGGAAAGCAAACTGTGGGAATCTGCCGAACAAAGAGCCAATTTCAATGGCGCGCCGAGGAATCAATAAGCCTTCACCGGAGAGAGCGGCCGGGTCTGGTTGGACTCCGGTGGCAGGGAGGAGCATCGCAGCACGCCACTAATCAGTCGACAGCGATGTAATATAGTGAGCAGGCGTCTATCTGACGGTGGTGCGGACCCGTTAGCGCCGGGGCGTTATGGCCTATTTGTTATCCTAATGTGTCATGTGACGGTGTTCCAGGGGGGCAATGAGAAGGACCTTGTTTCTGGCTTCGCCCCACCGAGAGCGTTGATTTCACGGCCTATTAGGCTGGTGATTGCTGGGCGGCGGCGCCTGGCGAAGAAAACACATTCGGAATCGGTTCCACCCGCAGCGCTCGGCGGAACCTGCGTGCCGCCGTGATGCTCAACTTTTTTTTTATGTTGTTTAGTCACGCGCAACTCCGAAGCCAAACCCCTCCTGAAGGTAGACAAGAGAAACGACACACACACACACACACACACGCACACACGCACACATGCACACACACTCTTGTACTTCTGTCCATATGACTTTCCATTGACTACATTCATTCCCTTAACCTAGCCTAAACTAGCCCCTTGTGGAAGTGAGGATCAGCCAGAATGTCCTCAATCCAAAGGTCTAAAACTCAACGTTGTTCTTACAAGGATAGAAACACAAGAAAACACACACACACACACACACGCGTCTCTGACAGATATCAAAGATTCCCAGCACTCCATGACGAGCGTCACACCCGAGATCACGCCCAAACATCAGCGAGGAATAAGGAGTCCTAATGAAGGGCATGGCATGCAGCGCTAATCTCATCAAAGAGCTTGCTGTTTGACACACACACACAAACACACACGCACACACTCTCTCTCTCTCTCTAACACACACACACACACACACACACACACACACACACACACTATCCTCTGACTGACTGACACCGTGCTTTCAGCAGAGCATCACCTAGAGGGGAGCAGCTCGGTGTGAAATTCTTGCTCCCAGTGAGCATTACATCTGTTTCATAAGCCTCTAGCTGCATTTCCCTCGGGAGCCACCAGATGGCAGCATTGCATCATCTAAATCTCCACTGACAGCCGCTCCACTAAGACACGGCCCGATGTCGCTTCCCAGCAACTGTGTCTTGTACATTGTTTTGCGTTTTCCCACATGCCGCCAACAAGCTTAAGCATTGCATAAGCAGAACAATTCAATGAATAATTTGTCTAACAAAGGAGAATGAGTCACTTCAGTTCTTCAAAGGAATGCATGAGAAATGGTGGGGAAATGTGAAGAAGGGAAAAAAAAGCTCTCCCAGGCCTTTTCTTTGATCAACACTATAATTTAATTACCTGCATACCAAAGAGAGCCTTTATTTAGAATTTCGTTCTCAGCTGTCTTATTTCCTCCATGGCGTTTTGAATTCAAAAGCAAATTTTCAAAGTAAAAAAAAACAACAACCCACTTTTGCTCATTGAAAGTGAAATGGGTCGTGTTCCCAGACTATTCCAAGGCTATTCCCTGACATATAGCACGGTTTCCATGACCAATATTTGTCACAGTCAGTGTTGCAAATGTCACATTTTTTCCCCGTTGAATGTGTGATCTGAATATTGATGGTGTTATTTCATCTCACTTAGAGACAGATACCATCAGGACATTTCTGATCTGGGTTTTTATTCCTCAAAGGGAAGTGGATAGTCCAGGGGCTAGAAAACACCATTTCTCAATTCCATGACTTTTCCAGGTTTTCCATGACCGTAGCAACCCTGTAAATGTAAAACTGCTGCACTGAGGTCAAACTAAACGCGAAAGTACTTTGATTCTCAATTCAAAATGCTCATTTGAAAGTAGTACGGATATTCTATAATATTCTATGCTTTGCTGTGGATAAATAGGGAACACTTTCTGTAATTGCCATGTTTGTTTTGCTGCATTTCCCCTCCTTATTACTATAGTGAACGTTTATGTAGAGAGCGGGTTCAGGGGAATTTAGCGAGGTCAAATATATTTTGCTGTATTCTATAGTTTTTGAAATCACACAATACAATACTACTGCATTTGCTGCTGAAAGGCTTAAAAGGGGCGTTAAGTAATCTATGACTTGTATTGACGTCTATCAGTGACCAACAGGCCTTGCAACAACATCCACGGGTCAGCGCAGCCCGCGGTCGTCTGGAATTGACATAAACAATAAAAGCACATCTTCAACAGAGAGAGGCGCAAGCTAGCTGATGTTTAGCCTTCGTAGCTGTAATGTGTAGTGAGGCTGGTCGCTCTTAGCACCGTCTCTCACGGTGGCGGTGAGGTTATGGGCCAGAAAGTGAGAGCTTATTGCACCTTTAATAAACACCTTTAATAAACACTAAGTTCTTCGCTCCTCTCTAGAGGAAACCCCGTCCTAGGCTTTAACGGAGATGAGCGGCTTCCTGCGAGAATCTGCCCCCTTGGCAATTAATCTTCATTAACCCCCCTTCCCGTCAAACTATTCTTCTCCCTCTCATCCCTTCTCTCCATCCACTGATTCTCATCCTCAATTTCCTGTTCTAGCCCCCCCTCGCTTTCTCTGTGGCTTTGGGAATCTGATGCATTAAAGCCTGGCACCATCGGTGTGTGTGCTCTCTGCCCCTGTGTCATGTGTCTTGTTTCTACCTCCTCTGAAGGCCTGAATAATAGACGAGCTCCACGGTTTGGCAGCACTCGTTTTGTTGTTGTACCCAGTGGCAGCTGGTTCAGTTTCCTCCAGGGGGACTGTACCAAAAATCAAACAAACATGTACTAAAGGTATCACACCAATATGTTTGAATTACTGAAAAAGCCTTCATATGTAATTGCTGAGCTGAATGAACATTTGTTATAATGAAATTAGTTCAAATTCTTTCTAATTATCTTATGTACTAAAATGTGTTATGGTGGAATCCTACCATATGTTGAATCATGTCAGGCTGTCTCTTTGACTCTTAGCTTCTCTTGCAATGTTTTTCTCTTAGAAGTAGTTTCTTTCAGTGACTTCTCTGATCTTCTCTCTCCATGCTAGCTAGCTAATTAGCAACCTCCGGCTACTCCTCTGCTTCTCAGACTTTTCCAACTCGCGCAACGACTCATTCTGGCGCGTTTTAAGTCAGACGTACCGCGAGCCACACTCTCTCTGCTGCCACCCAGTGGTGGGTGGTGTGTAAATCAGCAGCATTCGCATATATGCTGTAGGCGCTCGTGCCAGGCGCCCCACCGAGCTCCTATCTCGTTTATTGAAGAGGAGCTAACTGCGCATGTACAATGAGAGTCAATGGGCAAAGATTCCCAGAAAACATGTGACCTATCAGTAACTTTTTAATCTACATTTTTATTGCAGATTTTACAACATTTTACAATATTTAACTTGCTAATTAAAAAAAAAAAATATTTCAAAGTAATTTTTGAGTTATTCAATGAAGGTCTAGGACGTGTGGGGAGTGGTGGGGCGGTGCCACAGCGCCCTCTATTGGCCAGCCGCCACTGGTTGTACCTTCACACAATTCACAGGATGGTACAAAGAACCCACTGAGCCACCCTTTATTATCTACTCTATGTGGCTCCTCTATTTCCATCTATGTATTCATCTGTTGTTCATTGTGTGTGGTTTGTTTGGCTTTATGTTCGATGTTTCAAGGTTTTCAACTCCAACAAAAAGAAAGTGTCCTTGAGGGTTAGATCAATATATTATATATTAGGTTATATTATATCAGATATTAGGCTTTTATTAGATGATGGAGTTTCTTCCCTGGCTACAGCTACATGAAAACCTGCAATGATTTAATTGTTCAATAGTGTTTTATTGTGAATGAATTCTTCAGTTGAAGGAAGTAACATATCCCAGAGGTTCTCCTAAGAATAAGTGGAGGTTTAGAGTCCCATGATGGTCTAAATGCTGCTTCAGGGGCTTTTCCATCCTTACAAGAATACAATTCTGGGGGGAAACACTGAATACTTGCACACAGAAATATTTAATATTGGCGCAAAACACAAAAGTATTGGTACCAGCCTTCAAAAGCCCACATTGGTTGAACCCTAGTTAGCGTCGTAGGATTTTGCATCTCGCTATTTGAACTTACCTTGGATATGGGAGCATCCTCGCCGACAGGCGATGTAGACGCCATCCTCCGAAAAGCCGCGATAACCAAACACTTACCTGTTAGGCTCCTTTTACAGCGATTCAAATAACTCAAGGATGCTGAATATATGTGTGTGAGTGTGTTTCAACCGTCGTTTAAACCTTTGAAGAGCTGAAAGATCCTGAGCAGCAGCCATTTCCTTGAATTACAGGCCACATGTTGACAATAATAACACCCTAATAACATCTATCCATAGGTGGGATCTACAGACTGAAGGCAGTTTATTGTATGCCCTGCTTGAACCCCACAATCAATATTTAATAATAGACTTAGTGGACTGGTGCAGTGATGGAAGAGGGGAAAAAGCCTTAATGCGCCAGAACAGCACATACTGTAGCTGCACGGATAATTACCTCACACTAGCCAGAGTGTATATTTGTAGTTTGAAGTTAAAATGTTACAGCTATAACCGCCTAACCTTTCTGTAAAGGAATGCCATATTGGAGCTGGTTTAAATGTAAGGGCTTGGACGTGGGTGCTGATCTGGGATCACATGGATCTGCACGACATAACTATAGAGGCCCTGGCTGAACAAGGATGTTGAACTGTCCCATTGAACTATACACACAGAACTACATGGCCTGCACTAGATTTTTCTTGTCATCTATTTCACATCCAGCCCTCCTGGTGGGAGGAGCCTCTTTGAATTGCCCCGCCCATTTGTTCTCCTACAGGGTTTTTCTGGGAGTTTTCCTTACCTTGTCTTAATAGAGGCCTCAGGCTGGTGGTGCAGGTTAGGCTACCTTAGGCAGATTATGTAGCCTTGCTGTGTCCTCCTCTGTGTTAAATCCTTTCAGTCCTCTTCTACCTGTCACCCTGTCAATCAGCCTGACTTAGTTAGGCCTGTTAAGTCCATTGAGGCTTCTCTGTGATAAAGGGCTGTATAAATGAACTCGACTTCACTTGACTTTTCTGAAAAATCAGGAATCGGACAGTGTTGTCCTCCAGTATAATGGAGAATCCTCCTTTTTTTGAAGACTGGAGTTTTAATTGTAGAAACATTTCTCGGATGCAAAACTGCTCTGGAGGCAGAAATAATCTCATTGGTAAATTTAAGTTACATTTCAATGGGATCTACATTTTCCTGGCTGAGTAACGTTAGAAACCCGCCTCCCCCTGCCTTAAGGAGCTGCTCACCCACCTACACCATGAATATGGTTTCAGTGGAGAGTTTAATGGAGCTTCCTGGGTGTTGGCCATGCTCTGGTTCAGGTCTTGTTCAGGTTAATCAGTTTACATTAACGTTTGATGCCCTGTGATTGAGCTTCTCTGTTGCCATGAATAAACCAGTTTCCCTCTGTGACTGAGCAGTAGGTTACTTCTGAATAGAAATGATGATGCTAACATTAATAGGAAGCACTGCCCCGCACCGTCATGTTTTTTTTGTTTGACATCAAAATGTACCCATAATGCTGTGTGAGTCTGAGTTTGACAGACCAGCAACAACCAAAAGTGAAAGGACTAAGGTCTTTCCATGCCGCAGCAACTTTGTCGATGTGAAAGTAAGCCAGGCGTCTTAATCGGGTTATTCTAACCCAGATATGACGACTGTCAACCCACAACCAGGTTTATTTGGGGGATTCCTTCGGGCATGAAAATGGTCAAATATTATATATTGACAGCTTTAATACAAAAATATGAGTCTTCAAAAACCTGTACTGGTCGAACCCCTCTTGGTATCTGTGATTGGAAGGTGGACACTTTGAACTTTGACTTCTCTTTCCTCTCTCTCTACTGGGGATGCAGTAGTGATGGTGAGACAGCACGGGAGTGGACTGGACACAGAGTGGACATACAGTGGACAGGCCTCGCCCAGGACAGCGGACAGCACGGGCTAATCCCCTGATGAGGGAACACTCACACTGGCCAGTAGCAGCCTTTCCCTCATCAGGGTCCGCCCTCAATGGAAACCATCAGCCAATTACTGTTTTTTTTCCTTAAGCTTGAGCACAATAGCTACGTTTCCATCCAACTGGGAAGCGAATTTGAAGTGATTTTCTAAAAAATGTTGCACAAAAAAAAAAAATATATATTAGATTCGTATTGGACAAGTTATTTTTCAGCTAGTGTTGGTCATATTTCATACTTCATTTCATTCTATCACTATTTATCGCATAATTTCTTTACCACCAAAAAACGTTTCCACCTCCAGCAGGTGGAAATACTGAGGATTTGTAACTCAATACATCATAAAACATCGCAAAAAAATACTTGGATGGAAAACCAGCTAATGTGCTCGTAAGTCAGTAAAGACTTAGCTTAATTTTCATGTCAGAGATTTGGGAGTCCGTAGGCTCCCAGGATCCCGTCTGGCCATTTCTGGGTGATGAGTTTTATTTCTTGACTGTCACGCGGCAACTTGGGCTCCACAGTAATATACATACACACACACCTTGATGTATATTTACTATGTTTAGTGAGGACAGCATAGTGAGTTGTCACTGGGGATGGAATCAACTTTACTATGTGGTAAAAACAAAAACCAACATGAGGAAAGAGAGAGAGAGAGAGAGAGAGAATATGGGAGAGAGGGAGAGAGAGAGAGTGGGGGAGGAAGGGGGTTGTGAAACGACACAACATCAGACAGCCACTGGAACATAACAACACAGAGAGAGACAAGTATTAGGAAAAATGGTTTAATATAGGAGACAGAAGCAAAAAACTGCATCACACAAGAACATACGTTTACAAAAATAATTCTGACTGCTTCAGCTACACAGTTAGTTCACAGAGAAGGACAGAGAAACCGGAAAAATTTAAACAGCTAAAAGCAAAAACTTTCTAATTAGTTGATCTCTTTATTAAACTAATACATTAATCCACTGAAGGTGACTAAATATTTCTATTCCTTCTTTTTCTATAATTGTCTTATCGTGTAGACGGCACAATACAGAAGTCAAATGAAACTTACCGCTGTTGTATAGACAAACTTGCTAGAACTATTTATAAAGCAAAAAGAAAGATCTGACACTCATCTACCCTCAGGTTTGGGGGAAAAACAAAGAAAGAAGGAAAGGAAACGAGAGAAAGAAAGAACAACGCTCAAGTGAGGAAAAAGAAGTGAAAGAAATAAAGCCAAAGATCTTCTAGAAAATCTTATATCAAAAGCCAACTTTCTTGATGCCAGCTAGAAATCATACTCGGGGACCAGTCAGGGTCAGGCCACACCACCAGGCCAGACAGCTTTTTTTCTAAGATTTTTTTTTGTTGTATCCTTTAATCTCCAGTATAAAAAGTTCCACTGGTACAAAATGCATAAGTACAATCAGTTGTAGAAATAGGAAAGCCTGCATTTTTTGTACTTTTTAAATTCCCATCTGATGACATATTTCGAAGTGTTGTCAAACAAACATACATCACGCTTACAGGATCCACTGAAATGCATTGACTTTGGCTTCTCTCAAGACAACAACTTTGAAACTACTGAAATCCTTTTAAGAGTCAAAAAGAAACCAAAGAAGAAAAAAAAAAAAGAGAGAAAAAAAAGAAAAGAAAAAGTCGATTATTTCTACAGACGACAAGCTCTTTTTACGGCACGGAAAGAGAGATAGAGAAAAACACACAAAACATTTTTTTTTCCTCCAAAAAACTTGACATAAGCCATAATGCAAAGAAACGACAAGTTGTTTTTTTTCCTTTCAAATTTCATTGTTCGATAAATAGCACTTAAGATAATTAAGAAAGAAGGAGAACAGAGAAGTGAACAGTGACGAAGAGAGAGATTACAACGAGCATCGGCGATGACAGCCCCTGAGGTGAACCGCTCGACAGGAACTCCCGTTTTTCCCGCGACCCTCTTGTGCTTCGACGTGGGAACAGACAAGATGCTTCACTAGACTGTGCAAACGCAGTGAAAACGCCAGGCTGTGTGTGTGTGCGCACGATTCGGTGCGATTTGGCAATTTTGCAGCTGAAATTTTGTGTTGTTTTTGTTTTTGGACAGTTAAGTGCCGCGGGTAACGCGGAGTGTCATGCGAGTCGATTTTTAACAGCGCGGAATCTGTAGCCTCCAAAAAAAAAAAAAAGTGTGTATTGTGAGCGGAGTGAGGGGGTGAGGTGAAGGTGTGAAATGTGCATCGTGTGCAATCGTAGCTCTTTTGACGCTGAGGGTGAACACTGCAGTGGTTACCGTGCTGACCGGCTGTCGTACAGGTAGTTATGGCTATGTTTATGGCACTGCTCATGCTTGTACTGCATCGAGGTAAAAAATTAAATAAAAATAAAAAGTCTTGTTTGCCTCCTCCACATGATCAGATAAAAGTTTGATGTTTGGTTTTGGTCTTCGGAAGTAAAAAAAAAAAAAAAAAAGGATAATGAAGGCTGCATCGCCTTCATCTCGGCTGTTGTTTTGCTCGTGTGGACTGGAGACGTGACCCTCTCTCTTGAACCAATAGCGCTTTTATTTCCCCTGCCGCTATTCCAATAAGACGTCTCTCCACATAGCCCTGTTTCTAATAACCCCGGTTAGCCTGGGAGACAACAACCAGACAGAGAGCAGCATCTTTCACGAGCGCCTCGGATATTTTTTTTCCTCCCTCCCCCCCCGCCCCCCCCTCCACCCATCTCTCCTCTAGCTGCTGCGACGGCCATTTTGGCCTCTCTGCTCTGGCCGCGGGACGAAAATGGCGGAGTTTGACAAGTGGAACAGAAGTGAACCTAGACTTGGCACACACCACTGACTGACAACATCTTCTAGTCCTATAATACTGGTACAACGCTCCCTGGTTAAGGCGACTGGTGAGGTTCTGTAGAAAATAATGCTGCCTTTTTTTTTTTTTTTTTTTGCAGACCGTAAACTAGGCTTTCAGGGAGGGGTAGTTGGGGGCAGTTTCATAGACTGACAACATCGTGCCATGTAAACGGGCTGACTGAGAATGTCAACAACAACACTTTGGCATCTCAACACAATTTTTGGCCCATTACACTGCGAGGCCTACATGAGGGAGGAGTGTTACGGAGCTACCACATAGAAACGTCGGAGTTGGAGAAACGGGCTGAGTCAAAAACGGCGAGGAGTTTCTCGGCACCGTCCGGCCTCTTTCCTTCGACTGCCTCGTGACGGTGCGTGTGCTTTTTGTCCCCAAGAGATCGAGGCTAGTTTTTTCCAAACGTCTTGCCGTGTGCTTACATCATGAAAGTGAAGCGCGCTCATCCGAGGCGATACACAAAAGCGGCGAATAACGATCCTTGCCGTCTGAGACAAACGACGCCGGCTACGACGCAAGATGTTTTGAACCCGGCGGAGGGATAAGAGGATTTTCAAAATAAGGCTTTGCGTACGACTCTCACCTCAATATTGAACCGTTTGCTTGATAGCATGTGAGCGCGCCAGCAGAAAACAATCAAAGCAATACATACTGCGGTCTGATGTAGTGTGTATGTGTGAGAGAGTGATAGAGAAAAGGAGTGCAAAGACTTGTGGTAAGGCTTTGATGAATAAACGGCTGTACAATGGCTAAAAATATCAGTGCGTGATTTGTGTGTGTGTGTGTGTGTGTACGCTCGCGGGGGTAGGAACACTTGCTGTAGAGGCTTTCACACTCAGGGGCTCTCATACACAACAACAAAGTAAAATGTGAGGTCTGCACGAGAGAGTGTGTGTGTGTGTGTGTGTGTATGTATGTGTGTGTGTGTCCGTGTGTGCGTGTATATAGATATATATGACACATGGGCACTTTTTTTTTTACATCTTTACAAAGAAAAAATCAAACATGACATTTTCAGGCAACAAGACCACAGAATAGCAAGTTAACAAACTCTTTTTTAAATCTATATTTTAAATATGAGGGATCCATACAAAACACTTATAATAAAATACCCATGTTATCAAATAATTTCACAAGAAATACACTGACGCGCTAGGCAGGAAGTACCTTCAGAATTTGGCACTAAACTCCACTGATCTTGTCTTTTTTTCTTTATAAGACATTTTGCTGAACAACAAAACACATCTAAATATTGTTTCCCACGAGAGAAATAAAATAATAATGACATTGATGTTTCACAAGCTGACATATTATATATATAGATATATTTATATTTATATATATTTTTAGGAATTTTATATAGCTAATTAACCAACAAGAAATTTAGCAAATAGGGACTCCTTAGAAAAACAAAAACAAACAAACAAAAAAAAAAACCCAAAAGGAACTATTATAGTAATATGAAAGGCTTTGTCTATTGTTCAAGTAAATTGATTTTTTTAGTCTTCTCTTTAAAAACATGAGACATTTAAGACCGTTAGACTTGTGATGAAACCACAACTAAACTCACGAGAAGCACCGACGTTAACGCGGGTTACAGGTATCTTAGTATTTTTTTTTTTTGTCCTCTATACATTTAAACAGTAGAAAATATAGGTCATTTCATCATGTGCATTTAAACCACGGATTGTCTATCTGGTGAGTCAGTTCAGCAAAAGGTGACACAAGTAGGTAGCATTTCTCCCCCCCAAACAGGGCAAATGTCTTTTTTTAATTTTTGTTACCTTTAAACTACTCTAGAAAAAAGTGGTTCTATATATAGACTTTTAATGAGAAACAGAGCCACTTAAAATGGCCTTATCAAAAAACTTTACACTGCCTGAAAAATGTAAAAACCATTAGAGAGCTCTGAGAGAGTCTAATATTGATCAGACAGTTTTTATTCAAAACTGTTTGGAAGTAGTCTTATTTTTCATAGCAACGGGCATGGACTGCTTCTGGCCCCTCGCATTGTTCAGGCGGCGCCAGAAGCAAGACGACACGCCGATCCCTATGGTGAACTTTCAAGTTTACTTTAAATGAAGACGAAAAGAAACGAGAAAAAAATACAAAAAATAAATGAAAATGCAACAAAAACAAAATAGAATGGAAATCACTTTGCCACAGGTTGTTTTTTCTTCCAAAAGAACATTTGTTGTTTTTTTTCCATAAAAATTCTCAGTCTTTTTTTTTTCCCCCGTAAGAATGCAGCTATTACCTTTTTCACATTGATTCATTTTCTCACCCAGTCCCTCCCTCCCTCCCTCCTTCAACCCTCCCAGAAAACAGATCCAAATGAGGTCACATGCAAAGACAAAAAACAAAAAACAAAAAAAACAACAACAAAATAAAAGTCCAAAAAAGGTCAAGCTAAAGTTCAAAGTTCAAAAGGTCAGTAGGAGGAGGAGGAGGAGGAGAACCAGGTTATGATCAGGTGAGCTCGGAAAAGACATCATAAAACAATGACGGGGGAGGGAGGGGGGGGGACGATGACACTTTTTTTTTTTGGTGTTTTTGTGTGGTTTGTTTGTTTTTTTTAAAAGTATTTGGACGCCACGGAGACATGCTAGGCATACGATGAGCTAACAGGCATGGAGATGGGTTGTTCTATAAGGGGAAAGAAAACGGGAGAGGAGAGAGTTACACACAGAGAGCCAGAGCACCACACCACTACAGCATTTTAAATCAGGAGAAACAACAAACAACAACAAACAAACAACAACAGCAAACAACAACAATGCAAACCATCGGTAACGGCAACACCACTGACTTGACTTAATTGGCAATTATTTAGCTTTCGTTTTCTTTTGTTTTTTTTTTTCAATATAAAATGATATCATGATGTTGTAGATCTACACTAACAGGCAACAACACACACACGCACGCACACACACACGCACACACACACACACACGCACACGCACACACACACACACACGCAGACGCTCTTTCACTCGCACACACACACATAAAACAGAGAGCACCCAAAGCTATATCCATCAGATCCCAGATGGATGTGGTCATTTGGGAGAAACTATTGAGGTTTTTTTTAGTTTTTTTGGGGGGACGGGGCACGGACAAACAAAAAAACGTAACGGAAACACTCAAAAACGAAAACGCGAGGAAAGGTAGAAATTCGACAGGTTGAAGAAGTCCCACTACGGATGGAGAGAGGGAGAGAGTGATAAAGAGAGAGAGGCGGGATGGATGGGAGTGATGAACATGGACGGATGCGGTGTGCAGACGGTACAGAGGAGTGTATGGATGTGAATGGGGGGAGGGTGGGGGTGGGTGGGGGAGGGGGGGGGGTGGATGACAGCGGAGTGTGAACGTGGTTTCTGCACTAAATAACACGAAAAACACCGGAGAACCCAATTCCACGAGACTTCTCCATGAGGGTCTACTTTAATGATGCTGTATACTTTAGGAGTCCAATAACTTAACGATAGGCAATAAATAAAATCCTTTTTTTTTAATCTGAGGCAGTAAAAATGTTGTAGAAAAATAGAACTGCTTTTTTTACAAATAAAATTTACAGGCCTGTGGCTTTCTGTACTTTGAATTATTATTTTTTTTTAATCTTTCAACAAACATCAAGTATTTTCAGTTACCCCCACTACCCATAAACTCTTTTATTATTATTATTATAGCCTTCATCAAATTCTGGATGTTATTTTGAAAATGTTCGACATACTGTAATATCCCTTTCAACAAAGACCAATGTGATCTGACCCAGAAAAAGTATTAACCGATTATTTTTTTTTCTTCTGAGAAATAAAATAAAAAAAAACGTTTTTTTTTTCCCCCACATAAATAATAAGACGCAGCTGGAGTGTTGTTGTTGTTTTTTTGTTTGTGGTGGAGTGTAACTGTTCTGGTGACTACTGTAAGAGGCCACTATGTTTTGCAGCCTTTGCTCCCGGGTTGCCAGCAGGCATAGAGGGGTCGGAGAAGCAGCGGCGGCCCGCAACCAACACCGCGGAGGTCAAAGGTCAAATGTGCATATCGGTGTGCGTGTCGGAAAATGAACCCTTAACAGACTGCTTCGACAGGCCTCAGGTTCACAAAGAGAGAGAGGAAAAAATAAAATCATCATGGCTCCTTGTCTTTACCTCGGTTCTGACTGACTACTGTAACTAGTCCTCAAAAAGTGTATAAATAATTGCTTAGAAAAAAAAATGTTTAAATAACTTTTACACAACTAAAAAAAAAAAAAAAGTTAAAAAAAGCTACCCGTGATAGCTACTTCCTTCCATCGTAAAAAAAATTGCACAAAGTAATGGCGGTAATGGAAGCGTTCATGTGTGTAAAAAAAATAAATCATAAATTGTAATAAATAATAGTAATAATATTTAAAAGCTAACATAAAAAGCTTGAAAAAACAAGAAAAACAAGAGAGAAAAAAAAACAAGGCGTGTGTGTCTCCCTCAGGGTGGTTGTAGGTCGTCTCCCCCTCCCTCCCACGTCCCTCCCTTCCCTCCCTTCACCCCCCCCACCCCCCTCAGTCCCTGTGTTAAGAGGTCGTGGCTCGTTTGTTTTTTTTGTTGTTGTTGTTGTTGGGGGGACTTACCCTAGCAGTGCTAACATGGGGAGCAGATAGACCCTAGTGCTAAGATCAGTACGGTTTGCTGTCGTTCTTGGAGCGCTTCAGCTGCACCTTCAGCCGCTTCATGCCGATCTGGAAGCCGTTCATGGCCTGGATGGCTGCCTGCGCCGACACCGGATTGTCATAGCTGACAAAGCCTGCGGGGCACATTGCGACAAGGTGGGGAGGGTAGGGGGGGAGAGAGGGAGGGAGGACACGAGGACAGAGGGGTAAGAGTTGGAAATGTGGCACACTGTTCCTGTTTCCCGACCTTTCACTCCCTCCACTATCTGATATTACCAGAAAGCTTTGGCCCAATCCCAATGTCCCCCCTAAGGCCTAAGCCCTGAACCCTCACAGACTTCACTGACGTCACCTGGTAAGTGCTTGAGTGCGAGAAGAACACTTTGCGACATATCGCGATACCTTTGACGACACCAAATTGTTTTCATGTACGATTGTGGGTTTGGGAGTTTTTATTTTACGTTTTTTTTTACTTTCTTCACCCAGGCTCTTGCCTTACAGAGTACACGAGAGGTAATTGTCAAATAATCAATTGACTCGTTTTTGTCAAAACAGCATCATCAAGCAAAAATTTAAATGAATGGTTGATGAATAAACATTTGTCCTTCCATTTGTTTCCCTTTTTTTTTACTGCTTCCGGGCTTCCCTTGGTAACCCCGTATTTATCGCCACAACGCTATGAATTATGTGTAATTCCCTCAGGCAAAGTCTGCATCGATGCGGACTTATGGAAAGTGTGCATAAAGGGCTCAGAACGAACAACACCCTCTTCCTGTTTTGTGCCGTGAAGCAATCCAGTAGATTCCCCCCCTAAATCTGACCCAGTGGCGCACAAAGGAAAACACAGTGGAGAGGCTGGTAGCGTCTTGTTTGTTTACAGCGATTCTACTAATGTCTCCAAAATGGTAATAATGATTTATTAATGTGGTCTCGTATCTGGATTGTGTCTAGATATGACTCCAGCTGTATTCACCCCTCACAGTAAAATGTGTCTGGAGTATAAACACATTAAGATAAGATGAAACTTTAATGATAGCCATGGGTAAGCTGGGTCGTTGCAGCAACAAAACATTAATAAGATATCCAGTGAAGGGAAAAAATACACCAGAATACAGGTATTAAGTGGATGTATGAATGAAAAGAGTAACAGTGGTAGAACATATTGAGACAAAATGTAAAATCATGTTTCTCGGGATATTTTACGACCTTTAAAATTGACAGTAAACACCTCGTCTCACTTGTCAGCCCATTTTTTTGACAAGTGTGTTACTATCTGAGCTGCTTGCCGCCTGTTTGATCGGCGTGCGCTTTCTAGTTGGCGCCGTGCATGAAGGTTTATTTCTGTTTGCCTAGTTGTTATATGGATTAAATGGATTGGAGACACATGGCATTTATACTTTGTTGTTAAGGAGGCCAAATACATCTACAGGTGTAAATGCGTCTCGGCTTTTACACCCGGATTTCATGACTTTCGCTCGATCCGATTACGATGTGATCACCCAGGACGCCAGTTAACACCAGGTGGGGAGAAGGACAGCTGTGATATTTCTGCGTGTGTGTTTTCAGGGGTTAACCGTACCGAAGCACTTGCTTAGGTTTGTCTGTTTGTCGATGAAGACTTTGGCAGAGACCACGTTTCCGAAAGGCATGAACATCTGCAGTATGTCCTGGTCTCCGAACTCCTGGGGCAGGTGGTAGATGAACAGGTTGGCACCTTCGGGACCTGGTAGGGGTGCAAAGTGTGTTACAGCTTCAACACTTTCACAATAGCATCAAGCATGATCAACCTGAAGTTTTAATTGAAAAGACTTTTCAATGTCTGTTTTTTTCCTTCACCATTGCGGTTGAAGAAAAAAACTAAAAAGTTTCAGCTTCTGTCTGCAGGCGCGGCAGGTGGCACTTTCCACCGGCAGCGGCGGAGGCTACTGTCACTCTTCTATTGGAAATAATGAGCATCCAGTTTGCTGCCACCCGTATACCGCCACCCTGTGAATGCAGCATTAGAGTGGACATGGTCTGGGTGATACACACACACAACAGAACGTCGATGATTCACTTCCTCAGCTTCACCGTGTCACCTCTTTATTGCCTGCAGTTAAAATGACAACCATTACCTACTTTTGGGAAACTAACTTTGGGGGGAAAGTGATGTGCTCCTGACATAACGAGTCCCTCTCTCCCAGCTCGTATCCGACACAATGGAATCAACTGTACGATCACAGGAAAGTCCCGAACCGTGATCGTCTGACCTTCCGTGAAAGGGCTGGGGTAAAGATGAAGGTGTTACGCGACAGTTTCACCGAGGAGTCGCGGCAGGATTGAAACGGGGCCCCCGAATTATTCCCCGACTGATTGGTTTTAACTGCAACTTGTCACGATAAGCCACTGGCAATTTGACGCTGCAGCAGCAATCTCAAGGTTCTGCAAAATATGTCTGAGTTTAAATACTGTCAGTTATCAGATGAGCAGCCCAAAAATAGAGTTACATTTTGTTCCATTAGCCCTGACAATTGGCCAAAAATTGACTTTTGGTCCTGATAAAAACGTGATGTTGTAGATGTGACTCTCTGGAAAAAAGGTTTTTAAAAGGGTTAGACTGATATATATTTTATTATAAACCAGATATCATACAGTCAGCGTCTTCCACAGCTAAAATGATGGATATGATGCAGTTTGATTGACTGCTTATTTATTGTAGTACTGATCAATACTACACTGGTTGCCTATGGGAAGCTCTTAACCTGAAGTGATTCTAATACGACATGTTGATCAAATTCCACACAAGGAGGAATATTGTTGTTCTTATCCATTATACAATACATTTACGGCAGAAACGATGAATACTTCTAATACTTTTTTTTCATTCTAATTCTAATTCATTTTTTGGCATGAAAATTGTTCAATCCAAAGATACTGCATATAAATATACTGGAGTAGTATCCGTTTTCTACACCAAACCGACTCAGGAGCACTGATCTCCAGACGCTGCCAGGCTACTGACCCTCTTTCTGGCTGCCGGCGGCCCCTTGCTGCTGCAGCAGGGACTGGCTGTAGAGGGTGGGCAGCGCCGCGGCGGCGTACTGCTGGATCCCTGAGTAAGCCTGCGTCAGCGCGTCCATGGTGCCCGCCGTCCCGTTGGTGAGCCCGGCGCCCAGGCCTCCGTTTAGGGCCGCCATACCTGAGAGCATTTGAGCAACTTTACATAAAACCCAACAATAAAGAAAGAAGAGTGCACTTACTCATTAGCGCTCCCACTGAAGGTTGTGTTCTTCAGCACGCACACACACACACACATAGAAACACACACACACGTATTGTGCGTCACACAACTCACACGAGACTATACTGTCAGTGACGCGCACACACACACACACACACACACACACACACACACGCACACACACACATGGTACAAAACACAAGGGCGGACACTCGACACAACAAATAGTATAAACACCATCAAATATGAGCGTAGCCGATGACAGCCATAACTAACAAAATAAAATACGCAGTGGTGCATGCACACACACACACACACACACACACACACACACTACATACACACCAACACACCCCGAGGCATCGGCTGCCACTACGCGACCTATCGTCTCAACACCCTGAGCAGCATCGATCAAAAACACGCCTCCGCTACGCGCCCCCCCCCCCGGAAGAATGATCTTGAATGAACCGGTCAGGCTCGCTTTTTTCAGCGTGTGACGTCTCGATTTGGAGGCGGGGGGGGGGGGGGAAAGAGGTGGAGGGCAATCAGGTTAAAAAGTGAGGGAAGGCAGTAACACTCATTAGTCGCGTGTAACGGCTTAATATCACAGTGGAGGGCAACTTGTCTGAGGGGGTCTGACATTGGCTCGGCGTCCTGTCGCCTCGCCGTCAGACACAGTGAAATAAATTATCACTGCAGAGCTCTGGATTATAGGTCACTCATTTATTCAGGAATAATTGCACCGGTGACCTTTGCAATTCAATTAAGGCCTAGATGTGTTTAAATGAGGGTGGTGGGTGGGTGGCTGGGCGGCGGGAGGAGGAGGAGGAGGAGGAGGGTGGCACGGTGAGGAGAAATGGGATCGCCGGGGCAAAAAAGGGGATGCGAAACTCGAAGGCTCATTGCACTTGAATGATGTGCACCGGCGTGTGTGTGTGTGTGTGTGTGTCCTGTGTTTCCGTACCTGAGCGCGTGTCAGTATATGTGTGTGTACGATTTACACAGCGGATACAGCTACTCCAGCAGAGGAGCGGTAAAGGTCAGAGGAGAATAATGTGGTGGAAAAGGCCGGTAGTACAGGATCTCTGCTGTCATAACAACACTGATTAAGATCCCAGTCCTGTTTCCCCAGAGGTCAGAGGCAGGACACGGGCCGGATAGCTTCGGCAGTCGCTATTAAAGCCGGAAACATCCACATAACGTGTACTCTGTGGTCTATAGGGTGTGCACATGTGGCGGGGGGAACACGTGTCGCTGTTGCGGCTTGGACATCGCTTGGAAGGAAGTCCTGACACCTGCGGGCCTTGTTAGGGCTTTCAAAATAATGCACCCCATTAAACATAATGGTGCTGATTAGTTTCAGATGATGTTCCATGATCTAACTGATGTTTTAGAGGCTTTTCCACCAAGAAAATGGTCAGAAAATGGTCAAATGAAACTATATTTAATGCCGGTACAAAACATTGACTATTTGCAGCCTTAATGCAGAAATATCGGTGTCGCCACTGGCCTTCAAAAACCCATATCGAACCCTAGTACAGATCACCAGAAAACGCCACAATAATAACGTAACACAACGCTATACAACACATACTACACGGTCCCACATAGAGACAACCAGGTGAAGTGACAGCAGCACGCCGACTCAGCCAGGACGACACACCAGCACTCTTACAGCAAGCATTACCCAGGACACAACCAGGAAGCGGATGGATCAATGGATCAATGGATCAATGGATCAATGGATCAATGGCAGGATGAATGGATGAAGCAGGCTCATAGAATATGTGTGAGCTACACATTGACTGTCAGATAAAACTGAGGTGCAGAGAGATGACGATAGCAGCCGCCCGGCTAACCGAATTAGACGACCAAAGTTTTGTCGCGGCAATGGGAAAAGTGAAACGCCAGGATGCAACATATCTGTCTTGTCTTGACCAGACCATGATATTAACATACATAATAAAAAAAATAATAAATAGATGATGATTAGGAGGGGTCCATATAGGGTCACTTATCCAGAGGATTTGACACCATATGATTCGGTATCCATCATTACTAGGGTTAGACCGGGCTGACATTGGTAAAAATGGTCAAATTTAAAGGTTTAAAGGTATATTGGCTATCGTCAGATTCAAACCAGAAATATCGTCCTTCAAAAACCCATATCGGTTGAACCCTAAAGATTGCCTGTGTGTGTTAAGACTGCAACTGGTAGCTATGCTGCAACACGGCCATCTCTCTGCATCTAATCACAGCTTCTAATAGTGATGCTGCCGCATGGTGTGGATGGGGGTGGAGGTGGGGGTGGGTGGAGTGGCTGATGGAAGGGTGAATACTCACTGTTGATGCTACCTGCTAGTGCATTAATGTTGTTCAGGCCCACGGTGGCCCCAGCCAGGCCCTGCAGGGTGCCCAGAGACGTCAGAGAGTTCATGGCATTTGAACTGGCTGTGGTGCCCGCTGGTGGGGGAAAAGAGGGAAGAGAGGGGGGAGGAACAGGGACAGAGGTGGAAAAGGGAGAGTAGGAGACAAAGATGCAAACGTGTTAAACAAGCGTCGATAACCAACCTCCGAACGTCCCTAGTGTAGAGGTGGAACCTGAACCTCCCACTGGGTCTAGCTTGGATAGCGTTTAAAGGTGCTACTGGTAGCAGTTCAAAATCAATAAATCATCATCATTTTGAGACATTAGTATCATTAACGTGAACAAACAAGACCATTGCTGAGAAGACTGGCTGCCTCTACACTGAATTTTACATTGTGGATTTGGAGGGAAAATCTGCTGGATTGCTTTACGGCACAAAACAGGAAGAGGGCGCTGTTCTTCCAGCGCTAACGCAGCTAAAGCTAAAGAGTTTCTGGCAACGGCAGATGGTGGAAGGAGAGAAAGGCTGATGGAAAAATTGCTTCCAACATGTTTATCATCTTCAGTAAAGCCAAAGAAGGGGGAGAGGGGGGGACAGGAAGCAACAGGGTTTGTGGGAAATGTAGTCTCAATTTTGAGAAACGCTAGTAACAATACCACTGGTGTGAGATAGAGGCTACAGATCGTCTCGACCATGGTCCCATTCGTTCGCGGTAATCGTGCCAATGTATCACAATTAATTGGACAATGGTATACTGATGTTAAATAAAGTAGCACCTTTAATAAATCTGACAAGTTGTGGCTCCTACATACAAAGATGAAAGAGATGAAAACACGGTACACGGTATAGAAGAGGAGTACTGTATGGTTTGTTTTGAACACCAGGTATTCACAGAAGAAGGTGGCTACATCCACGGTGATGCTGGAGTGGCAGTAAAAAAAATGACCACCCCAACCAAGCAGACACATAGGCAAGACAAGGCAAGAGCACAAGCAGGAGAGACCCAGCACCGGTCCGCTGAATGCTGGCAATTAACCTTTTGGAAATGTTTGAAACAGTGAAACTTTTTTTTTTTCCTGCACGGTCCCCCCCTAATGATATCTCAACTACTTTATGAAGCACAGGCAATCTTGTGGGTTGTGGGTTGTCACTGCCACCAAAACACAAAACGCACAAACAGTGATTATAACACAAAAGTGGACACGTCGTCACCACCACACACACACACACACACACACACACACACACACACACACACACACACATACCCCGAAGGGACTCCCAATTTGAAAACGTGTGCAAATACATGAACTGCCATGTCGGTGGTGGGTGAGATGGCGTGCAGTATGGTGCGCAAAGCTTGCATCCATGTTCCATTTTTACACCAAATGTTTTTTTTATGTCTATCCTTTTTCCGCCGTCGATCTCATCAAAGCGGTGCCAACAAAGCGGGATTGCAACTGAATATAGAAAGAAATGGTGCGATAAAGGGAGCATTACGCCGGCACTGCCGACAAAAAAAAAAAAAAAACATCGGCCTGTCTCCATGCAGAACGGTCTATATTTATCAAAGTGGCATGACGTTTTTTCAGTTTCATTGACACATGCAATATAGTGCCACTCATTCACACTGAGCATTGAGCAGCTCAACCTGAGCGTGTACTATTCAAGGTTGGACTGACATTCAGAGAGAGTCAAAAAAGAGAGAGAGAGAGAAAGAGATTGGGAAGAAAAGCCAGACAGAGGGGGGAGAGAGAGAGAGAGAGAGAGAGAGAGAGAGAGAGAGAGGAGAGACAAGAATGGGCATTCACGGCCGGTGCGAAGCGGCTTGGTGGAAAGCAGAAAGTGGGATGGATGCGGCGTCAGCGCTACGGGGGCAAAGCTTTTCATATTCATGCTCTGTTGGGAGTGCGCTCCGAAAAAAGAGACAGTAAAAAAAAAAAGAAAAAAAGAAAAACCACGGCTGCTGGAGCGAGGCCGAGACGACATGAAAGGGGAGAATGACGGAGCAGAAACAGGGAGCTTGTCAAAAGGAGGGCAGCAGAAAAAAGACGAGGGCAACGAGAAGGAACACAAGGGGAGTGAGGGGGAGGGAGAGGGGGGAGGGGGGGCAGTGTGAGAAAAAAAGGGAGGAGAGAATCTGAAGGTGGCATTATTTAACCTAAGCCGAGTCCAGACGTTTTCCTGGCTGATGCTGCCAGTCTCTAGACCCCGGCTGCGTTGCACAGACAAAAACACCTACACACAAACAGAGGTGCAAACAAACACCCTCCACCCAGAAACAAATCTGCTGCACTAAGGTTCCCGTGCCTCTATAGGGGGGTTGGGGGGGTTGGTGGGAGAGGAGGGGGAGGGAGGGAGGGAGGCGCAAAACAAAGAGTCAAACCACTTCAGAAAAACAGCACACAGATCTGATAAGAGCTGAGACCTGACGGAGAACACGGAGAGGCACGTTAACACACACACACACACACACACACACATACACACATGCTCACACACCACGCACACGCACAAACACATACAAATAAAAAAAAATGTGTGTGTAACGTGGGGATGACATCGTTGTCGCGCCAAACACCACATGGTGATGAAAGTGACAGGAAGGACGTAGGCAGGCGGCGCATGAACCAACACGGTGGCATGACCACGGGTGGAGCAAGCGGAGGACACGGTGGACACACACACACACACACACGCGCGATGGAGATGTGTGTGACGGTCAACAACACTGACAAAGGAGATGGCAAAGGTGATGGGAGATTCGGTAATGGCGATGATGATGGTGGTGATGATTTCAGTGAGGCAGGGGGGGTGGGTGGTGGTGCCGATGTGCCGGTTTCCGTGGACGACAACACTGGTTATGGGGATGATAACGGGTGGGTGTGGAGAGCGGAGGACGGGTAGGCAGGCTGTTGGGGCCCCCGGCGCTGGAACCCCCCAACCTGAGTCGTTTGCGGCGTTACCTGGGCTGGCCAGCGCTCCCAGGGAGGCGGCGCTGGAGGACAGGGGGTTTGCGGTGGAGGGGCTGGCTGAGTTTTGGGCCGCCGCCGCCGCCGCCGCTAAAGTGGCCAGGTTCTGCAACTGCAGAGCACTCATACCTGGAGAGAGGAGCCAGAGAGGGTGGTGTCAAATCTGGGGAGCGAGGCTGGAGCGAGGCCCGGGTCGGGTCGGCCCGGTCGGACCGGGACAGTACTGACCACGGATGAGCTGCCCGGTTTTCCAAAGGTTGAACAAGAAGCAAGAGTGGAGTGGGGTAGGTAGAGATGTAACCTGCGACTGATATGATGCCTGGAAATAAGCCTCGTGGTGTTTGGTGTTCTGTCTTCTCAACCGTCGTGCCATCGTGACCCAAGAGTCTGCAGGTCATTCATCCCGGCCAAACTCGAACAGCCGCTGATCTCGAAAGATTTGCACACCTTTTTTACCGGAGGAGGGGGGCGGGACTAATCCGTGAGATCAGCCGCTGTCGCGTTTGGTTGGGATGAAAAGCAGATTTTTACTTCGTTTTACTTCTACAAAACATCTCTTGGTGGCAGACATCATCTCATTGGCTGAGGTTGTTTGTGGCTGGCTCTTTAGCTCCGCCTCTACTGTGGGAGACGTGAAACCAACCGGAGCTCACTTCTCTATCTGGTCAGTAGTAATTCGCTTGGTGGCTTCAGCATACGGGCTGTAAAACACCTTCTGTGAGTATAACAACTCCACCTTTCCACCTTGCTGTTTGAGTGGGTGTGTATTTGTATGTGTGTGTGTGTGTGTGTGTGTGTGTGTGTGGGTCATCTGTAAAACCCCCTCATAAAACAGACAGAATCATTCATCAGAGCATCACTTGGTCTGCGTGAGGAAGCAGGTCTAGGCAGAGACTCATGAACAGGTTAAAGTATTAGGAAGTCAGGTTAAGAGAAGGTGGACACTTTGTCAATGTGAGGTATGTGTCGTATATACAGTCTGGATGTATATACAGTACCATGAGGATACACACACACACACACACACACACACACACACACACACACACACACACACACACACACACACAGAAAAGAGACACACAACGTCACACAAACAAGACACCATAAAAGAAGAAATCCGCCTTGTTTTTTCGACGCGGCGGCGAATCGCTTTTTGAGTCGACAACCTACTGGAGACGTCCATCGTCCAGACAACCAAACCCCCCAAAAAAACCGGCCAATCAGAGCAGATGGCTGGACTCCGCTGCACAATCAAACGTCAAAAAAAAAAAAAAAAATTAGCTTTCGTCTACTGCCAGTTTCTAAATGTTCTGTTCTCGTTCCAAAGTTGCTGTGACGATCTGCTAGCGACAGGAAGTGTGAGTATGTGTAAGCGTGTGTGTGTGTGTGTGTGTGTGTGTGTGCGCGTATTAATGCAGTGCTGAGAGGATGATTGAAAAAGAAAACAAGCCTGCTTACCCAACCTGTCTAGAGGCCTGGTATATGTGTGTGTGTGTGTGTGTGTGTGTGTGTGTGTGTGTGTGTGTGTGTGTGTATGTGTGTGTGTGTGTGTGCACGCGCATTATTGAGTGTGTGTGTGTGTGTGTGTGTGTTTGTCGGCTTCCAGCACACTTCTGCTTTCAACCGCACGTAAGCCAAAGCCAATCTTGATGTCGGTGATTTGCTCCAATTTTCTGCGATAAATCAAAAGCTCAAGTGGATTTCTACTTCTACTCAAGGTAGGAATAATACAGACATCATTCTCCGTTTTTTTTTTTTTTTTTTCAATCTTTGAAACACGTCTACGCTGAAATCTAGGAAAAATTCAAGGAAGGTTTTTTTTGGTTTTTGTTTCATAAGGCCCGGCAGACAAAGCACCGCAGGGGCAGGACGGGAGCTTGTTTGGAGTGCTGCTAGCTCGTTCAAGACACTCGAGAGTGTGTTTCATACGGGGAGAGTGGTGGAGGAAGGGTGTCTGCAAGAGAAGAGCACTCCTGCATGGCTCTCCATTAAATTCTAAAGGGAGTTATTTTACTTATTGTCCCCTCGGCGTGGAGTGGGGTTGACAGGACCAGCGTGACTAAAGAGACTGACCTGACCACACACTTATGTTATCAAGGTTAATGCCACTTCCCCATATATATAACCTGAGTGCTATTTATGTAATCCCTTTCCTTTCCTTTCCTTTCCTTTCCTTTCCTTTCCTTTCCTTTCCTTTCCTTTCCTTTCCCTTCCTTTCCTTTCCTTTCCTCCTTTCCTTTCCTTTCCTTTCCACAAAGAACTTCTACACCGATTCATATTTGCGTTCATCAAATACTATCAGGTATGTGGCACTCGGTGACCATACATTTTCACTTAGGTGAAAAGAGAAAAAGAAGCGGACAAAAAAACTGGTTTAGGGAAGAAAGAAAGTAGAGATGAAGCCATAAAAAGAGAAAGAGAGAGAGAGAAAGAGAACGAGAGAGAGAAAGAGAACGAGAGAGAGAGAGAGAGCGAGAGAGAGGCAAAGAAAGAAGGAAAGTAAGTGACAAATACAATCTACTTCCCACATCAGGAGTCTGAGTATCCGGGCTGTGCAGATGGTACGCGAGTGTGTGAGTTATTGTGAGTGTGTGTGTGTGTGTGTGCGAGCGTGCATGTGTGTGTGTGTGTGTGTGTGTGCGTGCGCTCCGCAGAGCCTGCATGGCAGCGCCCGGCTGCACCAGGCCGGCGTTGGCTCCGTCTAATTGAATGCTCATTGGTGTAATTGAAGCCTCTCAGCTCTGCAGCTCCTCGTGTTAAAGACTGGGACCAGATGTCATTCAGCTGTCTCACATCTCCTGCCAATCACTAATGCTCGCTCGCTCGCGCTCACTCTCTCTCTCTCTCTGCCGCCCGCCGTAGCTTTCGCCCTCCCTCGCTCGCTCTCTCTCTCTCTCTCTCTCTCTCTCTCTCTCTCTCTCTCACAGATGGAGGGCCAACAGATCTCAGAATTCAGATGCCATTACTCACCCTTGGTTCCAAATCCCAGAGCCTATTTATCTGTGTGTGTGTGTGTGTGTGTGTGTGTGTGTGTGTCTGAGCTACCATCAGCAACAGCAGAGCGGGCAAAATTTGAATCAGAGATATAGAAATTGCAAGGCGTTCTAACTCAAGGGAACACGACAGAAACTCGCGAACACAAGACAGGGCTTGCCACTTTTAAAACTCTCATCATTTCCTCCCCCGAAACGCCGGCGCCACTCAGATCCGTTGAGTTTTGCACTTATCGTTTTCCCTCCTTTTTGCTAGTCGCTGGCAATTTCTCCTGCACCCCGGCGCCGCTCTCTCTATATATATATGTTCCCCCCTCTCTGATTTCTCTCATCGACTGACTAAACAGCTTACAATTAAGAGCTGACAGCTTACTGAGCGGCCCGCGGAGGGAACGAGTGGGGGAGAGAGAGGGAGGGTGTAATGGAGAGAAAAGAGAGAGAGAGAGCGTGACGGCTGGAGGGCAGCATGAAGGAGGTGAGGAGCAGAGAGAGAGCGAAGGAGGTGGAGGGTGCAAAGGTATTTGAAGAAAACAGGTTTAGAATGAAGAGAATAAAGAGGAGAGAGGCGGAGTGAAAGAGTCTGACAGAAAGAGGGTGAATGATGTGAGTGAATCCGTCTTCAAAACGTCTGAATGATCGGAATTCAAGGTCTTTAAAAATGTGAAATCCAGTTATTAGTTTGTGTTTTGTTCACCGTGCGATTTCTCTGCACTCTTAGATTAATAATCCAATATGAAAAACATCCGATCTGCTTTGTGAAACACACTTGGACTTCAAGACCCGTAACAATTCATTTCCTTTCCCTTATACTGCCCATTTGTAGTTTCATTTATTAGCGATGTCCGATCAGAAAGAGTCTAGCTCTGCCAGCTTCGTTCCGAGAGCAGACGTTAAAAAAAAAAAAAGCATCTTTAAAAGTCTACAATCTGGGCTTTCTGAAACCCTGAGCAGGAGCACCCAGAGGTGGTGTGGGTGAGAGATCACACAGACGCAGCAGCAACAGAGCAGTAGATGGCGCCAGCCAGCAGGGCAAGGCGTCCACCACGAGTGAAGCCTCCGTTTGAAACATTTTCTCTCTTTCTTCCCCCCCCGCCTCTCTTTCTACAATCCCATCCGTCCCTGACAAAAGCCGCGGTGCTACTGTAAGACGCCCAGGGCAGAGCACTCTTGTCTGGCCTCATTAAAAGATCAAGACAAATCTAAGCAACGGTTAATAAATCTTCGGGAGCAAAGGATCCCTCTTAACTCCGCACACGCTCGGGTTTCATCTGTTATGCTCTTTGGTCCTCTCAGAAGTCTTGTACAAAACAACCGGGGAGCATCAACAAAGAGTCTGCTGCCGTAGTAGATCGTGGGATTCAGGGGAAGTGTAGAGCAACTGGTTTGGACTCACCGGCCATCTGCTGGATCCCGCTGAAGGCTCCGAGGTTACTGGAGGAGGTCGCCTGCTGAAGCAACTGATGGGTGGGGAAACAAAGAGAGAGAGAGGGGAAAGACAGAAGAGAGAGAGAAAGACAGAAGAGAGAGAGAGGAAGAGGGAGAGGGAGAAGAAGGACGTGAGTGGGGGCAGATACCGAATGCACTTCCGTCTATACAGCGCTACACTCTGACGCTAGGTAATGAGCAGTTTAGCAATATGGTAACTGCATCAGCGCCCGATGAGCAAATGAGCTGCTAATATAGTTTGATCTCTCCTCTAAGCAAACACTGTTTGTATTCCACCATGATTCTCCCCGACAAGTTGAGCATGAAAGCTCTAATCTAGCCCACTAATTAGATCCCAAAACAAAAATGGAATACTGATGCTGTCAAAAACTCATCCTTCAAAGACTTGAATTAACAGCAAATTAACATCTTGTTTCTATTGTGTGTGTGTGTGTGTGTGTGTGTGTGTGTGTGTTTTTCCAAAAAAGAGCTTAGTCTTTTCAAAACACACAGAGAGAGAGAGAGAGAGAGAGGGAGAGAGAGGATTGAAAGAGCAGAAAAGTCTGGGAGCCGAATTCACAAAACACCCCCTCCCACCCCACTTTTTTTCTTTTTTTCTTTTCTCTCTCAAAAGATGAATCGATACCCGGTGAAGGAGAGATGTTTGCCCGAGCTCTGTTTTCCCTTGTTGAAAAGACAGGTGCAAATTGCACTTAGGATCAAACAAATTGAGAATCGAAATCCCAGAGTTTTTTGGAGACGCGGGTTTTTTTTTGTAAGAGCAGTTTTGGGAGCCGTTAATTTTCAGAAACTGCAGAGCAAAACAGTGATTAACCAGGGTTAGCCTAGGAACTGTCTCAGGGAGGAGTCCTGGGAGTGAGGTGGGGAAAAGAGGAGCTCTGAAATGCTGCAGGACTGTGGAGAGAGAGAGTGAGAGAGAAAGAGAGAGAGAGGGAGGGAGGGAGGGCGGGGCGGAGAATGAGGTCTCTGGCAAAATTTTTTTTAAAAAAAGCGATCCAACGAATCAACAGCCGAGCCTCCATCGCAGCGGTGCTCCGACTGGCCCGCGGACTCCAGATGACTTTCACCAGTGTTTTAATAATCCCAATTACAGGACGCATAGGAGTGATTAATCTCACCGCGGGTTTCACGCTGACCACCATTATCCCCCCACAGAGTGACGACAGCTCAACACCAAATCAACAACAACAAATATCTTCGGGATCGGGGGTCCGTGACACGTTTGAGACCCGCTGCTCTGTTGGATCAACTGATGATTCACAGTAGGGTTAGACTGATAGACTGGTTTTTGCTGATATAACAGCCTGATTGGCCGGTCAGTGGTGCGATGGAAGATCCTGACCCGCTGGTTCGTTTATTTCTGATATCTGAGCAGAGAAATGGAGGATTTTACAGCTTCAGAGGAGCTTTCAATGGAGTTTTAAATTTTTTTTGTATGTCCCAGGATGGGCTAAATGCTGTTGCAGAGGCTTCCCCGCCTTGACAAGAATACATTTCTGGGGGAAACTCTGAATACTTGCAATTTTCTGGCACAAAAACGGTCAAATTTAAAGATATTGACTACTGGCACAAAATATCGGTCTTCAAAAAACCATATCAGTCAAACTCTAATCCAGAGACCTCATTTTCTCTTCAACAATGCTACGCTACGGCCCCCGAGAGGTGGATGGAGGAGAGGAACAATGGCGAGACTAAAGAAGGAGTTAAAAAAAAATGAAGGAAGGGGGTGAAGGAGGAGATGGGAGGGGAGGTTGGTTTGAGTTTCAGGGTTTTCGTGTTGGACGGTTTGGGTTGGGGCACTGACTGCGGCGGCGCTGGCCATGGGGTTGCAGTAAGGGGTGGAGGAGGTGGTGGTGGGCGACGCGACGGCTCCTCTTACAGCCAGATACTGCGGGGTGAGGCCGCCCAGGCCCGTCAGGCTCCCCCAGGTGGTGGCGCTGTTGAGCTGCTGCATCTGCTGGGCCAACTGCTGCTGCAGACGCCGCTGCTCTTTGTCCTTCTGCGTGTCGGCAAACTTTACCACGATGGGGGACGAGCAGCCCTGGTGGAGGAGGAGGAGGAGGAGGGAGGAAAAGAGAGAGGAGAGGAATGGGTGGAAGGGGAAGAGGAGACAAAAAGGAGAGAGGGGAGGAAATGAGAAAGGAGAGAAGAAGGAAAGGAAAGGAGGCAAGAGAGTAGAGGATGGGGAGAATGAGAGAAGGGAAGAGGAGACAAGAGGAGAGAGCAGTTAGCGTCTTGGAGTCTGGTGATGGATTGTTTGGTTAGACACACACGCACACGCGTGCACGCACACACACACACACACACACACACACACACACACACACACACACACAGTTAATTTACAGATATGCACTGCTGCACACAGTAAAGACAGGTAGAAAATACACACATACAAACACACACTTAAAAACAATTCACACTCTTTATTTATGGATATAATGAAGGCAGGAAGATTAAAAAAGTTGTGTTTACAATTATGGGAAAAGGGGACACACGCACTCACTTTATATACACACACACACACACACACACACTTTTTTAAAATAAACTTTGCTTGTGCATACAAAAAAAGAAAGAAAGAAATCACCTACTTTCAATTAAGAGCCCTGGCAAAATGCACATGCACACACACACTCGCACTCGCACTCGCACACACACACACACACACACACACACACGCTCCCACAGTCACACAGGAAACATGAGTCCAAAGCCAGTGGGCTTTCTTTCCCCATAAGGGCTCGGTTATCTCTCAATCCAGAATGGTTTCACCAGAAAGAGATTTCCTGAGTTCTACAACTATTTCATCATCTCGTATGGAGAGGTTTGGTGTGTGTGTGTGTGTGTGTGTGAGAGAGAGAGAGAGAGAGAGAGAGCGAGAGAGAGAGAGAGAGAGAGAGCAAGGAGCAAGAGGAAGAGATCTGGACAATCAGAAGAAGTAGATCTAATTGTCCAAAGCTCGGTTCCATAGAGTAGTAGTGTGTGTGTGTGTGTGTGTGTGTGTGTGTGTGTGTGCATGTGGTGTGTGTGTGCATGTGTGTGTGTGTGTGTGTGAATGATTGCTCTACAGACTACCTTAAATGTTCTGACATTGGGGGAGGAAAAAAAAAGGTAACAGAACGGAGACCGAGTGTGGACGCAAACACACCCACACACACACACACACACACACCCAGAAACAGCCATAACATGAAAGCCAGCAGCGGGCTCCTGATGAAACCCGGTGAAGCCGCAGCAGCAGTCGCGACGTATCACACCGCACCATTACTCACGCACCGCAATCAAAGCCTAACTAGGGGCGAATCCGTTGGAAACAAAGGCAATCTGCCACAGGAGAATAAAAACCTTTTGAGTGAGACATTTAGTTGGAGGCGTCGGAAGGGGAGGGAAGGGATTTGGCTATTGTACAGCGATCACCGCTGCACACGGAGCTGCCACGGAGCAGCGCCGCGCTGTATGTCAAGTGTGCATGAGTGTGTGTGTGTGTGTAGACGAATGGGAAGATGCATTTGTGTATGTGTGTGTGTATGCATGGGTGTGTCTGCATGCGTCTGTGTATATATGTGTACCTGCATTTGTATAGGTTTATGTGCATGCACGTGTGTGTGTGTACATATGTGTATGCATGTGTGTGACTACGTATATGTGTGTGTGTGTAGACGAATGGGAACATATGTGTGTGTGTGTGTGTGTATGCATGGGTGTGTCTGCATGCGTCTGTGTATATATGTCTACATGCATTTGTATAGGTTTATGTGCATGCATGTGTGTGTGTGTACATATGTGTATGCATGTGTGTGACTACGTATATGTGTGTGTGTGTGTAGACGAATGGGAACATATGTGTGTGTGTGTGTGTATGCATGGGTGTGTCTGCATGCGTCTGTGTATATATGTCTACATGCATTTGTATAGGTTTATGTGCATGCACGTGTGTGTGTGTACATATGTGTATGCATGTGTGTGACTACGTATATGTGTGTGTGTGTGTGTGTGAATGTGAGCGTACATGCAGGCCTGTATTTGTGTCTACATGAGTCTGTGTAGGTGTGTATATATATAAAATGTGTGTGTATATGTGTGTGTGTGTGTACAGGTTTATGTGCATGTGTGTGTATGTGTAGATGCATGAGAACATACATTTGTGTGTGTGTATGCATGAGTGTGTCTGCATGTGTCTGTGTATATATGTGTACATGCATTTGCACAGGTTTATGTGCATGCATGTGTGTGTGTGTGTGTGTACATATGTGCGTGCCTACATGTATGCATGTGTGTGACTACGTATATGTGTGTGTGTGAATGTGAGCGTACATGCAGGCCTGTGTAGGTGTGTATAGGTTTATGTATAAATATGTAGTTTATATATGTGTGTACATACAGTGTGTGTATGTATGTGTGTGTGTACAAGTTTATGTGCATGTGTGTGTATGTGTGTGTACATATGTCTGCCTACATCCATGCATGTGTACGTGCGTGTCTGTATATGTGTGTGTGTGTGTGACCAGACAACCCTTCCTCTGTGGGCCAGGGCTTGACTTTATCAGCTGAATGAACATGTCTCCTGTCTGATGGCGGCTCAGCCATATTTACTCCGTCTCTCCACTAGTCATTTTCCCTCTTTATTCTGACCGCAGACAGATAAAGAAGAGAGACGGAGGGAGAATTGCATTCGGAGGGAGGGTGTCAGTCTGGGTCTCGGCGCTGCAGTCGATTCCCCTTGAGACAGGAGCTCCCTCTCCCTCTCCGCTAAATATCTCATTACTCCAGTTGACACCCAGCAGGCAGGGGAAATGCAGCCCAGAATGAGAGCCCTGCCCTGGGAGAGGGGCAGAGGTTGCTGGGGCCTCCAGCTCCGGAGACGCCGGTTGTTGCTGGTTCTCCCCGCAAACCGAATGCACTTTGAGGGAAGACAGCGAGTCTCTGGCGGACGGGGCTGATGGTCAATTTAGCTGTTAAGTGACGAGAACAAAAACACCAAAATCATCCATGTGTGCGGTTCTAGGGAGGGGTCAGTCAAGCTTCATCACGCTTGGGCCTCCCCCCCTGTGGCCCCCCTAACTGAGGGGCATAAAACAGTGGTTGAGTTTTTGCGAGGCGGAACAAAAAATAAATGTGACTCAACACAAATATCAGGGTCATAGTTAAAGTACGTAATCAGAGCTATAAAATGTGTCTTTCGATTCCCACGGTGCTGTGGTAAAAATATAACTGGTCCTAACTGGCTCTCACACTTTAACTGATAATAGACTAGCATTATCCAGTAAGAAGACTGACCTGTTAGTAATAGTCATTAGTGGTTTTATATGTTTTGTCAATTCATAAATAAAAAAAATGATATCATCAACTTAATACAGCTGCATTTTTTTGTATTTCAGGTGAGCAACAACTTAGTCTTGTGCATTGATTTGTAGCTGTGCACGTTGCCCATGACCTTTGCTTCCTATAGAAACAGGGAGAGTAGTCCTTGGTAGTTGTAAACTGCAAATTGTTCAAAAGTTGAACAATTTCCTATAAAAAACTGCCAAACTGACAGTATCACCTACATGTTTTACCATTTAGCTTTAGAGCTGCTACAAGTTAGCATGGAGCCTACTATCTCTCAACATAGTGTCTGCTAACGTATTAGCATGGAGACTACTATCTCTCAACATAGTGTCTGCTAAAGTGTTAGCATGGAGCCTACTATCTCTCAACATAGTGTCTGCTAAAGTGTTAGCATGGAGCCTACTATCTCTCAACATAGTGTCTGCTAAAGTGTTAGCATGGAGCCTACTATCACTCAGCATAGTGTATGCTAAAGTGTTAGCGTGCAGCACTGGACTACCGGGGACACGTGACACATGATTTTGGTGTCAATGTTCTCATCATTTTAATAGGTATGTTGACCAACGGGACAATCAGCCAGAACAGAGTCTTGGTCTTATTCCCTTACTGTGCAATTTCAGCCGTCTTTTGCAATTATTATATTTCAGAATTTATGTTGGGATCTAGTTAGAATCTGCAGGTTGAAGTCGTCCTGCCATCAAACTGCAGCTGATTTGAAAACGAGCCAACCTGCAGAAGTAAAAACAAGCAGTCGGGAACAAGTGTGTTAGCACCCTGTCTCACTGAGCAAACACAGTTCAAATCTGGCTCGGGACAGGGATCACATATACTTGAAAAAGCCCGGTACTGCCCCTGAAGACAGACAGCTCTCCGGGACAAGCGTGAAGAGAGCATTACACATCATTTCCCATCATTTTAGCAAGAAGCGCTCACGAGTGCCCGAGACGCGCATACTGAACTTACAAGCTCCCCCGGCCCATTTAGCCTGAAAATCGATCTCACACCTGTCAGGAGAGCATCATTTACCTCTTTTTCTCGCGATTGTTTTATTTACACGTGGCCTTCCATTCTCCCGCTGTGGTTTGACACGAGCGGGACACCTCGCACCGCTAATAGGAAGGCAGGACTCTCCATTAGCTGAGACAGATCGCCTGTGACTGAGCCCTATACGGTCTCTTATACGACGACGGCCCGCTCGTTAATCCCATCCAGACTTGTTTCTTGCCGCTATATTTTCCTCTTCCGACGTCAGTTTCTCCATCTGTCTATCTCGCTGTTCCATTGCGTTGACAGATGTGTTTGTATCACCATTTAAACAGACACCGCTATGTATTCTCTCATGCTCTACTTAAGCGCTTGTATAAATGCGCTTGAATGCTTGTGTGTGTGTGTGTGTGTACGTGTGTGTGCCTCTAGTGTCATCTGCGACAAAAATAAAACAAATAATAATAATTGTTGGAGACAGAAAACAGTGTTGATGGACTACAGCGCACGGGGGGGAAGAGCCTCTAAGCACAGCGGCGAATGAGCCTTTGTAGAGGGGAGTGAATAATGTAGAGCGAAGCACAAATCAGCAGCGACACAGAAACGCACACAACACAAATACAATCGAATGAGGCCGACCCACTTCCCCCTCCATCCATTCTCCATGTGCGGGCGCGTGTGCGTGTGTGTGTGTGTGTGTGTGTGTGTGTGTGTGTGTGTCTTTACAGGTTTCCGACAGTGAATTACCCGTCCCCCCGGTCGTACACGCTTTCATTACGGGGGCCTGACATTCACAGAGCATGCGTGCACGTGCGAGGCTGGCGTGTGCGTGTGTGTGTGTGTGTGTGCGTGTACGTGGGCGAGCGTGCACCTGAATGTCACACAACGGAATGAGAACGGATATGACAGTGACGGGGGGCCATCGAGGGGGGACGGGGTGGGGGGGCGCGAGGGGGGGCTGTCTCGCCCCTCTTTCTGGTGACGCGTGGCTCTCTCGTACGTGCACAACACACACACACACACACACACACAATCATGCCCTATCTGGGACAGTGGGGTGCAATAGAGCCAAGACAATAACCCAACTCTATTTAGCAGGCCTCATTCCCTCATTTGGACCCGAAGTAATTACTTTTAAATTGCAAAACTGAGCAACATTAACAAACGGATGCAGCAATTTTCGGTCCGCCCGAGGCTAGACAGCTTGTTTTCAAATGGAAATGAAGGTGTTCTGCCATTGTCCACTGCGATATCGTCGTTGTTATGGCTTAAGGTTTCTCTCTGATAAAAGCGGGGGGACACTGGCGGTGTTTGCCAGGCCCCGTTGCTCAGAGCGAGGATAATTCTAGCTTAATACTAACGCTGTCAGAAGAGAATGTCATTCCTTATACTCGGAAAAAGACAGACACGCGCTGTTGCTCAGCCGTGTAAATCAACGCTGGCACTTCACTGATATTCACAGCGAGACAACGTAAACAGAAGATCACTTACACACACACACACACACACACACACACACACACACACACTGCCACGTAGACAGACAGGCAGGACCATGCGTTTTCCAGTGTCGGGGTCAGAGCACATCAATAGCAGCCGTGATTATCATGATCAGCTGTAATGAGGGGGCTACAGGGGTGAATGGCACTAGTCCTTTTTCTTTAATACAGCCTGTTATTATCGCCCCTGTCGCTCTCTGACACACACACACACACACACACACACACACACACACACACACACACACACAGGCATACCATGTAATTCTCTCCCAATCACAGCCCTGTCATCGTGCCCTGTCACCGGCCCCCGAAAATGTTGACAGGGGCGCCTAAACCCGGGGAACACAAAGGCTGCCGCGGCACTGCCGGGCTCCCTCATCACGGTGACACCGGGGTCCCGATGTCACCGGCTCGGGGTCCTGTCTAGATTTGGGCGGCGGTGATGCCTGCAGGGTTTTTTTTGAGGTTTTTCCAGACATTACTTTTTTGCTCAACTTTGTCCTACTTTGAAATTTGTAGCAAAAACAAAACCAAAAACAAAAAAAAGGGGTTGAAGAGATGTGACAGCATTGATTCCATCACAGAAGAAGGAGAGGGTGAGAGAGAGAGAGAGAGAGAGAGAGAGAGAGAGAGAGAGAGATCAAGAAAGGGCGAGAATACAGTACCTCCATAGTCTGAGACTGGTGCATGGCTTTGATTGCATTCTGTGCCATAGCTCTGGTAGAAAACGTGACAAATGCACATCCTGTAGGGAGGGAGGGAGGGAGGGAGGGATGGAGGGACAGTGGAAGGGCGGGGGGGGAGGGGGAGGGGGGGGAGGGGGAAGAAGGGGTAGGAGGAAGAGGAAAGACAAGAAAGAACAAAACAAGACAAAAGGGTTGGACACGTCGTTGTTATAAAAAACCCAAAACAGAGATTGATACAGAGAACAGCTAACAGGCAGACGACAGTGTTCTCCGTCGCCGTGGGAACAACAGCCGAAAAACAGGAGCACAGCGTCATGACAACCACACCCCCCCCACCCCCCCCCCGCCCCCGACCCCATCCCATCCACAGCCAGCCACAGGACCATAGGGCAACCGCAATCCAGCATTGAGGCGTTTGATTGGCCGGTGTGTTCTTTAGCAGGAAATTGGAGATTGGTTGTTTATGCCTTCAGCGTAAGCCGGGGCAGTTGAAGCTCCCCCCCTCCCCCCCTCCCTCCCCCCCCAATCTTCTTTTCTCCCCCTCTTTTTTTTTTTCCTCTCCCCACAATCACTCGCTCCTATGCACAGACAGAATTAGTCATACCTGAATTCAAGCGCTCTCTCAACAATGTAAATCAGTCAAGATTTGCATGAAAGCGATTTGAATTCATTTGGACCTGCATTGTGCGCCTGATTGGATGCCCTCTTTCTCTTATTGTACAACAGGGGAGCAGTGTGTGTGTGTGTGTGTGTGTGTGTGTGTGTGTGTGTGGGAGGGCGGGGGGGGGGGAGAAGGCGAGCTGTGACAAAATATCTGCAGGGGCCTCAGGAACAGGGGGAGCATGAAAGGAATCAGATAGAAAATCATATTAATTCAGTCCACGGAGAGAGATGGAGAGAGGGGTGTGGCCGACCCCCCCCCGTGTCTTGCCTGCCTCCCTGATTGACAGCGATTTTAGCCAATCAGACAGACGCCTTCATCACGGAGGGTTGGGGGTTTGTTATTGTGCTGCGTTTGGATGTACGCGATGCAAGATTGTGTTTTGTCTGGCTGGTTAGGGAGTGATTAGAGGAGATAATGTGAGAAGTGCTTCAACAACCCCCTAGGCTAATAATATGCTAACAAACTCACCAAGCCATTTTAGTCAGCCAGCCCTGAACTGATTGCACACACACACACACACACACACACACACACACACACACACACACACACACACACAAAGCCCAGGTTGGCCGGACCCGACTGGCTCGTGGCTTGGCTACAGCGGCAAACATAATAGCCGAGGTCATCAGATAGACGGGGCCCTGGCTGTGCGGATGGGATGAAAGGGTGGAAGAGGGGGAAAAAAAAGAGAGAGAGAGAGAGAGAGAGAGCGTGCGAGGACGGAGAGCAGGGTAATGCGACCGAGAGAGGGAGAGAGAGAGACGGAACAAAGGAGAGATGGTGAAATGAAGGACAGATGTGGGGAGGAATAGATATGATCATTGTCCTCTTCCACCTCTATCAAAAGGCCGCGCTGTTGCTATGATAGAACTGGGTTGAGGGTGAGGGACGGGCGGCCGTCTCCCCCCCTACACCCCCCTACACCCCCCCCTACACCCGCTAGACGCACTTCCTCCCCGAGACAGGAAACCGCGTGTCGCTACACCCCAGTTTACCCACATCACCCCGCTGACATGAGTCGTGGTGACGTGGAGTCAGAGTGTACGTGGCGGCGGGTGCGACGGGGGAACTTCACCACCGGGGGGCGCCGAGACTCTGGAGCGACCTGCCCGAGGAGCGAGCTTACGCTGCTACACCGGTATTATCTTTTAAAATTGCTTCGAGTCAACGAGTTCGCGGCACGACGGTGCATTAAAAACAGTTTTGGACTGATATCAGAACGATGTTTAGGATATCACAGCGATGACGCAGCGATGGACCACGATGCTCCTGTACAGATAGTTACACAGCATCTATTCAACTTCTTCACAGACTTGTATCTCTCTCGCTGTCTCTCTCTCTCCCTCTCCTCGCTGTCTCTCTCTCTCTGCTGTCTCTCTCTCTCCCTCTCCTCGCTGTCTCTCTCTCTGCTGTCTCTCTCTCGCTGTCTCTCTCTCTCCCTCTCCTTGCTGTCTCTCTCTCGCTGTCTCTCTCTCTCCCTCTCCTCGATGTCTCTCTCTCTGCTGTCTCTCTCTCGCTGTCTCTCTCTCTCCCTCTCCTTGCTGTCTCTCTCTCGCTGTCTCTCTCTCTCCCTCTCCTCGATGTCTCTCTCTCTCTCTGCTGTCTCTCTCTTGCTGTCTCTCTCTCTCCCTCTCCTTCGCTGTCTCTCTCTCTCTGCTGTCTCTCTCTCCTCGCTGTCTCTCTCTCTGCTGTCTCTCTCTCTCTCTGCTGTCTCCCTCTCCTCGCTGTCTCTCTCTCTCTGCTGTCTCTGTCTCTCTTCGCTGTCTCCCTCTTTCTGCTCTCTCTCTCTTTGCTGTCTCTCTCTCTCCTTACTGTCTCTCTCTCTCTGCTGTCTCTCTCTCCTCACTGTCTCTCTCCTCGCTGTCTCTCTCTCTCTCCTTGCTGTCTCTCTCTCTCTCTCTCCTCGCTGTCTCTCTCTCTCCTCACTGTCTCTCTCTCTGCTGTCTCTCTCTCTCTCTCCTCGCTGTCTCTCTCTCTCTGCTGTCTCTCTCTCTCCTCACTGTCTCTCTCTCCTCGCTGTCTCTCTCTCCTCGTTGTCTCTCTCTCCTCAGTGAAATGAGGTTGATGTAGTCAGACGGGTTGTGCTGCGTGACGTCTTCACGTGACGCTTTTATGCAGCGGTCGTCGATTAACTGGGTCCGACCTCACTTTGACGCTCTTACCTCGCTGTTACATCTCTTCCCTCACTCTCATTGCTTTTCCCTGTCTTGTTTTATCTCCGGTGTGAAGAGGCATTGTGTTTTTAAAAGTGCTCTAATGAAGATTATGAAGCAGTAAGCTAGGTGATGTGAAAGTAGGTTACCAGGTTATGAGGTTATCTTTTCACATCGAGGTCACGGTTTGACTCACTCCTCACCGATCACTCATTTTAACGTTAAAGAGATGTGAAGGTAATAGAAACGGAGTGAAGGTTATCACCGCTCGGTTTACGGCGCTGACCCAATAAACATTTCAACATGTCCTTTCCACACCGCCGCGCTATCTCGCTATCAGACAGTCGGAAAAAAAAGAGGTCATTTTTCTCCTGATTCAGGGGACCGACTATTTTAGACGGGGCCACAATCTGTCATTTAACCGCTTCCTCTCCGAGAGGTTGCCCCGTCCTCTGCGAAGACTGCCCCAGAACTGGACCAGTTCTAGAGGGGGCTTTCCATTTGGGTTAGCCCGCTAGACCAGACCGGTCCTGATTGGTCCTCTCGCTATTAATAAACCGGCTGAGCTGTCTCCGGCTGGCGTCTGATGGAGAACTTGTATCTCTCTCTCCAATTAGCAAAGAGGAATCCGTCTTTCCTCCCCCCGAAAAAAGTAGTTCCTCCAGCCCTTTAAAAAGTCCTAAATAATGACTCCTCGGCGCCCCAAACATCTATTCATTAATGTCAAAAAAAAATCTGAGAGAAAGCCTCTCCCCTTTTCTCCCGCGGCAGGTTTGGTTTGCGTGTCTTATTTTTCACGGCGAAGAGACGGGACGTGGCTCGAGCGCTAAAAATACCTCACGGGCCGCATTCTGTCGTCAGCGGAGAACCAAACAGTCCTTTAATGAAAGTAGGGTAGCTCCCCAGGCCCAGCCATCCACCAGTGGTGTGATCCATATTTTATTAATAGCGGAGTGGCGGAGCGCTCTTCTGATTGATACTGCGGTTTAATAGGAGCTCAGCAGTGCAGCTAGGTGGGACTGGGGTGGGGGTGGGAGGGGGAGGGGCCTCTGGGACGGGGGGCGGGCACGTTACAAATCCTTGAAGGCGGATTTATTTTCAACCTGTTTATTTACTAGCCCGGGCTCTCTCTTGACTGGCATTGGCTACTAAGTGGTTCATGTTAGCTTAACGGGGAAAAATGGGAGGATATGGCCGACGCGTTTGAAATATTTATGAGGACAAAAGAGAAAAAGGGATGGAAGGAGGAGAAAGCGAGGGGAAGGGAAGGAGGCCGATGCATGCAAAAAAAAAAAAAAAAAGAGGACAAATTGACGCAAGTGAAGATTCTAGGCCAGTCAGGGTGAATGGTGATAGCGGAGGACTGATGGAGAGAGGAGGAGGTGCAGAGGAGCATGGGGGTTTGAGCATCTAGATTGAGGAAGAGGGCCGGTTATAGATAGAGGCAACCTTGAGAGAGAGAAGACACATTCAGAAAAATAAGACACGAGTCAACGATAATACACATCCATAACAACGTCTGACGAGCAACGGGAGGGGAAAAAAAATAAAAAAAATAAGTGACCCGACAGATCCACATCGAACCTGCGTGACAATGACAAGTGACAGTTTGGTGTGACGGGGAGGAGGAGGAAGAGGGAAAAAGGGGAGGACGGACAGTTTGGGTTTTTTTTTTTCTTCGGATGCCCCGTCATCTCCTCGGCACATAGAGACCACAGAGGGGGGAGAGGGAGAGGAGGGAGGGGTGGTGGAGGTGGGTGGGTGGGGTTTTGGAGTCGTGGGAGGGGGTCAGGTGAGGAGGGGGTGAGGATGGAGGAGGTCCCTGTGTAACTGCGAGGGCTAGAGAGCTGCAATAGTTGAGTCACGAGTCGAGGAGTTTTGCTGAGGCGCTCTTTAGACTCGCCTCTTCTTCTGACTCGTGTGCAAGAAAGTCCTTTCCTGACCGGTGGGAGTAAATGACTGGCTCCCGTGTGGCTTTTTGACGATAAGTTGTGCTTCGCTTGAAATGTATGTCCGTGTGAAAAATGTGACCGATGCATTAACGCAACAAGGCGACATCTCGTCCCCCACCTGATTTGGGCCCCGGAGTCAAACTCAGGGTTTGAAATTGTCCTTGGGCTTATGATGAAAGGACTGCAGCTGGCTAACGGTGAGGCTAACGCTAGGAAGACAGGGTGGGACGGGCGAGGGTATGGTCAGTGGTTAGGGGGGGGGGGGGGGGGGGGGGGCAGAGGAGGAGGAGGAGGAGGAGGAGGAGGAGGAGGAGGGTTAAAGGGCTGGGACTAAAGAGAGAGTGAGCGAGAGAGGGACAGAGAGAGAGAGAGAGAGGGAGAGAGAGAGAGAGGAGTATGTATTCACAGCAGCCCTAACAGCCTCACTTTGTTGCTCCCATTTACTTGCATTCACGTGGATTTTGAGTTTGAGCGCCGTTCAGGAATTTGAAGGAAATCTTGACCACGGACGGGTTCTGATACTACCCAGGAGTATATATACAAGGTATACGTGAAAAATGAACACTCAAAATTCAATCTTGATATACAAAGTCATACCAGGTTATTTATTGGGTTTGTTTGGTTTGTTTCTGACTCTCATTTGCTTTTCACACTACACTTAACCCCGGTCTTTCTTAACCCTGGGTTAAGGACGCATTTAACCCCGGGCTAAGCAGCGTTTCACACTTGCATTTTTGAAAGAGCTTTAACATCGCTTTTTACCCTGGGTTAACAAACCCTGCTACGAAGCAGGGTTAGCACCGCTTTTGTGGTGCTATCCCTGAAAGGCAGTGCTAAGAACAATAGTGTGAAACGTTGTGGGGTTAGAATGTAACAGGGTTAGAATGTAACAGGGGTTAGAATGTAATGGGGGTTAGAATGTAACAGGGGTTAGAATGTAACGGGGTTAGAATGTAACAGGAGTTAGAATGTAACGGGGTTAGAATGTAACGGGGGTTAGAATGTAATGGGGTTAGAATGTAACAGGAGTTACAATGTAACGGGGGTTAGAATGCAACGGGGTTAGAATGTAATGGGGTTTGAATGTAACAGGAGTTACAATGTAATGGGGGTTAGAATGTAACGGGTTAGAATGTAACAGGGTTAGAATGTAACGGGGTTAGAATGTAACAGGTTAGAATGTAACAGGAGTTAAACATTAGCATTAAGCGTTAACCCGGGGTCTACAAGCTTACAGTGTGAAATCCTGAACACTGAATACCCGGGGTAAATTGTTAGCCCAGGGTTAAAGAAAACTAGTGTGAAACGTGGGATAAATTAACCCTTTTTATATTATAAAACACTTGAATATGTTAGCCCAGGGTTAAAGGTAACCCTGGGCTAACATATTCAAGTGTGAAAAGCCTATTATTTTCACTTCTGGTCTCAGGTAGAAAGGTGAATGAAACGTTTTTACTAAGGAGTTTCTACGCTGCTGAGACACTCTGAGTTGATGTTGAAGCGACCATATGCCACTTTTCTGTTCGCGTCAGGGAGGCGTAGCGCTCGTCCCTTCCTTCCCCTCCGTCAGGCGAGTTTCACGCCACACAGTCTTTGTCACTCATCTCGCTGATCCTCGTCTCTGTCTACCTTGAAACGCCGTCCAGCCTGAGGCGGAGGATAACTGAACGGGTCTCGTCTGCTGCACGTTTAGCTTCGCTGGTCTTTCTTTTCTCACTGCTGTCTTCCATTTTCGCTGTTGCTATGACGACCCTGTGGCCACTAGGCTCACCTTGATAGTCACAACGCCACGCCCACATAAAAGGGGGCATCTTTAACATCTTTAAAAAGACAATTTCAGGCAAACTATGTATTTATTTAGTTACTACTTGAGTGTTCGTTTATTTTGTACAAGCCTGTGACATCAGAACCCGTCCTGCCACGCGGTCAAGACTTCTCCAAGGTTTTTGAAGGCGTTCGTGCGAGTAAATGCAAGTGAATAGCAGCTACACCCTGAAGCTATTTGGGGGCTGAAGGTGTTTCACAGATGAAGCGTGTTGAGTGTGTTCATGGATGGAGGAGGTCGGGCCGACACACACACACCTCTGCTGAGTCCGTCGGGCCCTCGGAGGATCCGACACTCCTCGATCTGCCCGAACGCCGAGAACATGACCCGGATGTCGTTCTCGTTGCACTTCTTCGACACCATGCCGATGAACAGCTTCCTGTCCTCCACCGCTGCAGGGGGGCGGGGCAAGAAGAAGAAGAAGGAGGATGGGGGGGAAAAACAGAAAGAGAGATAAGAGAAAGAAAGAATGACACAAAGAGAAAAATACATTAAGGAAGGCAGCAAAGATAGCAAGAATGACAGAGAGGAAGAGAGAGAGCGGGAAAGAAGACAAGAAACAGAGTGAATGAGAGAGAGGGAGAAAAAGGAAAGAAAGAAAGAATGGTAGAGACATAAAAAAGAGGGAAAAGAGAGAAAGGATGAATTGAAAGAAAAGGAAGAAAGAGATGAAAGGAAGAAAGAAACAAAGGAAAGAGGGAGACAAAGAAAGAAATTACAAAGGAGAGGGAAACATTAAGAGAGAGAAAAAGAGAGAATGGACAAGAAGGAAAGGAAGCGACAAAGAGAGAGGTAGAAAGGAAGAGGAGGAACAAAAGGAGGAGAAAGACATTTCAT